>OZ012704.1:46206854-46559815 GCA_963942595.1 Cylloceria caligata | reverse complement strand
AGAGAGAGAGAGAGAGAGAGAGAGAGAGAGAGAGACGGACGGACGGACGGACGGACGGACGGACAGACGGACGGACAGACAGACAGACAGACAGACAGACAGACAGACAGACAGACAGACAGACAGACAGACAGACAGACAGACAGACAGACAGACAGACAGACAGACAGACAGACAGACAGACAGACAGACAGACAGACAGACAGACAGACAGACAGACAGACAGACAGACAGACAGACAGACAGACAGACAGACAGACAGACAGACAGACAGACAGACAGACAGACAGACAGACAGACAGACAGACAGACAGACAGACAGACAGACAGACAGACAGACAGACAGACAGACAGACAGACAGACAGACAGACAGACAGACAGACAGACAGACAGACAGACAGACAGACAGACAGACAGACAGACAGACAGACAGACAGACAGACAGACAGACAGACAGACAGACAGACAGACAGACAGACAGACAGACAGACAGACAGACAGACAGACAGACAGACAGACAGACAGACAGACAGACAGACAGACAGACAGACAGACAGACAGACAGACAGACAGACAGACAGACAGACAGACAGACAGACAGACAGACAGACAGACAGACAGACAGACAGACAGACAGACAGACAGACAGACAGACAGACAGACAGACAGACAGACAGACAGACAGACAGACAGACAGACAGACAGACAGACAGACAGACAGACAGACAGACAGACAGACAGACAGACAGACAGACAGACAGACAGACAGACAGACAGACAGACAGACAGACAGACAGACAGACAGACAGACAGACAGACAGACAGACAGACAGACAGACAGACAGACAGACAGACAGACAGACAGACAGACAGACAGACAGACAGACAGACAGACAGACAGACAGACAGACAGACAGACAGACAGACAGACAGACAGACAGACAGACAGACAGACAGACAGACAGACAGACAGACAGACAGACAGACAGACAGACAGACAGACAGACAGACAGACAGACAGACAGACAGACAGACAGACAGACAGACAGACAGACAGACAGACAGACAGACAGACAGACAGACAGACAGACAGACAGACAGACAGACAGACAGACAGACAGACAGACAGACAGACAGACAGACAGACAGACAGACAGACAGACAGACAGACAGACAGACAGACAGACAGACAGACAGACAGACAGACAGACAGACAGACAGACAGACAGACAGACAGACAGACAGACAGACAGACAGACAGACAGACAGACAGACAGACAGACAGACAGACAGACAGACAGACAGACAGACAGACAGACAGACAGACAGACAGACAGACAGACAGACAGACAGACAGACAGACAGACAGACAGACAGACAGACAGACAGACAGACAGACAGACAGACAGACAGACAGACAGACAGACAGACAGACAGACAGACAGACAGACAGACAGACAGACAGACAGACAGACAGACAGACAGACAGACAGACAGACAGACAGACAGACAGACAGACAGACAGACAGACAGACAGACAGACAGACAGACAGACAGACAGACAGACAGACAGACAGACAGACAGACAGACAGACAGACAGACAGACAGACAGACAGACAGACAGACATACAGACATACAGACATACAGACATACAGACATACAGACATACAGACATACAGACATACAGACATACAGACATACAGACATACAGACATACAGACATACAGACATACAGACATACAGACATACAGACATACAGACATACAGACATACAGACATACAGACATACAGACATACAGACATACAGACATACAGACATACAGACATACAGACATACAGACATACAGACATACAGACATACAGACATACAGACATACAGACATACAGACATACAGACATACAGACATACAGACATACAGACATACAGACATACAGACATACAGACATACAGACATACAGACATACAGACATACAGACATACAGACATACAGACATACAGACATACAGACATACAGACATACAGACATACAGACATACAGACATACAGACATACAGACATACAGACATACAGACATACAGACATACAGACATACAGACATACAGACATACAGACATACAGACATACAGACATACAGACATACAGACATACAGACATACAGACATACAGACATACAGACATACAGACATACAGACATACAGACATACAGACATACAGACATACAGACATACAGACATACAGACATACAGACATACAGACATACAGACATACAGACATACAGACATACAGACATACAGACATACAGACATACAGACATACAGACATACAGACATACAGACATACAGACATACAGACATACAGACATACAGACATACAGACATACAGACATACAGACATACAGACATACAGACATACAGACATACAGACATACAGACATACAGACATACAGACATACAGACATACAGACATACAGACATACAGACATACAGACATACAGACATACAGACATACAGACATACAGACATACAGACATACAGACATACAGACATACAGACATACAGACATACAGACATACAGACATACAGACATACCGACATACAGACATACAGACATACAGACATACAGACATACAGACATACAGACATACAGACATACAGACATACAGACATACAGACATACAGACATACAGACATACAGACATACAGACATACAGACATACAGACATACAGACATACAGACATACAGACATACAGACATACAGACATACAGACATACAGACATACAGACATACAGACATACAGACATACAGACATACAGACATACAGACATACAGACATACAGACATACAGACATACAGACATACAGACATACAGACATACAGACATACAGACATACAGACATACAGACATACAGACATACAGACATACAGACATACAGACATACAGACATACAGACATACAGACATACAGACATACAGACATACAGACATACAGACATACAGACATACAGACATACAGACATACAGACATACAGACATACAGACATACAGACATACAGACATACAGACATACAGACATACAGACATACAGACATACAGACATACAGACATACAGACATACAGACATACAGACATACAGACATACAGACATACAGACATACAGACATACAGACATACAGACATACAGACATACAGACATACAGACATACAGACATACAGACATACAGACATACAGACATACAGACATACAGACATACAGACATACAGACATACAGACATACAGACATACAGACATACAGACATACAGACATACAGACATACAGACATACAGACATACAGACATACAGACATACAGACATACAGACATACAGACATACAGACATACAGACATACAGACATACAGACATACAGACATACAGACATACAGACATACAGACATACAGACATACGGACATACGGACATACGGACATACGGACATACGGACATACGGACATACGGACATACGGACATACGGACATACGGACATACGGACATACAGACATACGGACATACAGACATACGGACATACGGACATACAGACATACAGACATACAGACATACGGACATACGGACATACGGACATACAGACATACGGACATACGGACATACGGACATACGGACATACGGACATACGGACATACGGACATACGGACATACGGACATACAGACATACAGACATACAGACATACGGACATACGGACATACGGACATACAGACATACAGACATACGGACATACGGACATACGGACATACGGACATACGGACATACGGACATACGGACATACGGACATACAGACATACAGACATACAGACATACAGACATACAGACATACAGACATACAGACATACAGACATACAGACATACAGACATACAGACATACAGACATACAGACATACAGACATACAGACATACAGACATACAGACATACAGACATACAGACATACAGACATACAGACATACAGACATACAGACATACAGACATACAGACATACAGACATACAGACATACAGACATACAGACATACAGACATACAGACATACAGACATACAGACATACAGACATACAGACATACAGACATACAGACATACAGACATACAGACATACAGACATACAGACATACAGACATACAGACATACAGACATACAGACATACAGACATACAGACATACAGACATACAGACATACAGACATACAGACATACAGACATACAGACATACAGACATACAGACATACAGACATACAGACATACAGACATACAGACATACAGACATACAGACATACAGACATACAGACATACAGACATACAGACATACAGACATACAGACATACAGACATACAGACATACAGACATACAGACATACAGACATACAGACATACAGACATACAGACATACAGACATACAGACATACAGACATACAGACATACAGACATACAGACATACAGACATACAGACATACAGACATACAGACATACAGACATACAGACATACAGACATACAGACATACAGACATACAGACATACCGACATACAGACATACAGACATACAGACATACAGACATACAGACATACCGACATACAGACATACAGACATACAGACATACCGACATACAGACATACAGACATACAGACATACAGACATACAGACATACAGACATACCGACATACAGACATACAGACATACAGACATACAGACATACAGACATACAGACATACAGACATACCGACATACAGACATACAGACATACAGACATACAGACATACAGACATACAGACATACAGACATACAGACATACAGACATACAGACATACAGACATACAGACATACAGACATACAGACAGATCCTGTTCGGCTCGTCTGCAAGAATTTCCAGCAGTGGCATGCCAGCCACTACACATACTGGCTCGTACGATATGGTGCGGTACCCGGCAGCAACTCTCAGAAGAGTTCCGCCGTATACCGACACCATTTCTCTCGTGCCTCGTGCCAAATCGGCGCTGCGTACAACAGTATCGATGTTATAACTGTTGCAAGCTTTGTTCTTCTCGCCTGCTTGGGCCCTCCGATATTCGGCATAAGTCGCGCTAGTGTTGCGCTGACTTTTGCACCTTTAGCAGCCACGTTCTCAATATGCTGCTTGAAGCTGAGCCTTGCATCCAGCATCACTCCGAGATACCTGATATAAGGTTGCGACGTGATTTCGCAATCACCAACATCCAGAGTGATGGTTTCGACTTTCTTCCGACTCGTAAAGAGCACGGCTTCAGTTTTATGGTGCGCAAGCTCCAGACCGACTGAATGCATCCACTTTCTCACGGTGTGATATGCCTCTTCGAAGGTGCAGTTAACCTCTTCAAGGGTCTTGGCCGTAATGACTAGCCCTGCGTCGTCGGCAAACGCCACCAGCTCTGCTCCCTGTGGTAGCTGCGTCTTTAGCAACGCGTCATACATCAGGTTCCACAGCAGCGGCCCCAGAACCGAGCCTTGGGGAACTCCTCCCGAGACTTCATAATACACGGGACCATTCTCTGTATCGTACATCAAGCGCCTCCCACAGGAATAGCTCTTAATCATCGCTCTCAGGTAAGCTGGCGTTCCCTGTTGATCTAATGCCTTGCATATACTATCCCATCTGGCTGAGTTGAATGCGTTTTTAACATCCAACGCAGCCAGCAAGCAGTATTTCTTGGCTCCTCGAGTCAAGCGCGCTCCGGAGATCGCATCCTTCGCGGTGGTTACTATGCGGCCAATGGCTTCGATGATTGACATGCCCTTCCGGAAACCGTATTGGTTTTCCGCGAGGCAATGTCCGACAGAGGCATCGATTCGATTGGTAATAATCCTCTCGAGGATTTTCCCGGCTGTATCCAGTATGCACAAAGGTCGATACGCCGAGGCTTCCTCCGGCGGTTTGTTGCCTTTACGGAGCAGCACGAGTCGCTGTTGCTTCTACTGTACCGGAAATGTTCCCTCTGAGAGGCACGAGCTGTACATCTCCAGGAACAGTTCCGGTACAGCTTCTATGGCTGATTTTAACGCCGTGTTGGGGATGTTATGCAAGCCCGGCGCCTTCGGATTTCCCACTCTCCTGGTGGCCCGGAGTAATTCCTCTTGAGTAATGGGAGGGACTACCTTACTCTCGTCCCGCGGCACTGGGTAGTCGTACTCTTGTTGCTTGGGAAACAACACTGCGACGATTTTTCCTAGTTGCGTTGGGCAAGTGAGCTGCTGCCAGGACTGCGTCTTGATCGTTGACATAACAACCCTATATGGTCTCCCAAATGGGTCGTTGTTAACTTCCGCCACAAGCCTGATCTATCCCTCTCTCTTGCTATGCTTGATAGCTTCAGCGAGTTCGGACCGTGCCTCCTTGAAGGCCATTTCCAGTTGCGGAAAGGTTGGCCTTTTTCGGGCTCTTTGGGCGAATCTCCTGGCGTGCTTACATTGGGCACGGAGCTCAGCTCCACCAGTATGCCGAAGCGTGCTGGTTTTCATTGCCGCGTCGCGGCATGGCAGCGTCACATGCCCTCACGACAGCATCCATGACCTGCTTGGTCTTTTCCTCTGCTGTCTCTGCGGTGATTTTGGCATCCTCCATGCAGACACATAGAGAGCCTTTGTCGAGGGCGTTCTCTTTCCAGCGGATGGTTTTGGCCTGCTTCGATACGCGGTTTGCACACATCGATGGCGGCTGTATGAGCCATGTGATGGCACAGTGATCGCTATGTGTGCAGATCTCCGTTACCTGCCAGCAGTTGCTCTTTGAGAGCTCTGGGCTGACAAATGTCAGGTCGATGATTGACCTGCTCTCGCCCCTGGTGTACGTTGGGACTTTACCGTCGTTGAGAAGCGTGAGGTTGAGCACCGAGAAAGCCTCAAGAAGAGCTCGCCCTCGGTCTGTCGTCCGTTTGCTGCCCCATTCCACGGCCCAGGCGATGACGTCCCCGGCGATGGCGACTGGGTGTCGGTTGCTGGCATCGTTGACCAATCGGTCCAAGGCCTCCTCATACTCCTGCTGCGTCAGTCGAGGTGGCATATAACAGCTGTATATATGCACACCGTTAACTTTCGCGCGCATGAAATATTCTGCAGGCGTTTTCATGATCTCCTGGATAGGGCGGCTACCGCAAGCCCAGATAGCAGCTGAGCCTGTTGTATCCGCCCCCCAGGAAGGGCCCGACCTATTTCGGTATTGTTCCGAAATTATTGCCACATCGATGTCCTCCTCCCGCACCGTCTGCATGAGCAGGTCTTGTGCTACCTCGCAGTGGTTGAGATTTATTTGCAAAAATCTCTTTTCCTCTTCCTTTGTTTGTATTTCTCGAGGGCCAATAAATAGACCGGGCCCCGGCTGCTTCCAGTTCCGTGATCTACCTTCTCAGTACCTTTCTCCTTGCAGAGCATGCAGGTAGGCACCTTTTCGCATTTCTTAGCGAGGTGACCCTCATCTCCACAGCGCAAACACTGTTTGAGCGGTCTGCACCTTTACAGATCTGCCCTCGGTAGCCGAAGTCGTGGCATCTGAAGCACCTTAGGGGTAGGTGGCTGCTGTCTGGCTCGCAGATGCGACACACTGTCCAGCCGATCTTCACTTTCCCCAGTTCCAGGGCTGTTCTCGCAATTGTTGCTGGGAGACTCACAATGGCAGTTTGCGTGCCACCGTATGCCTTCCGGAGCGATTTCACTGCTGAGACTGTGATGCTTTCGGCATTCAGCTGCATTGCCAGCGCTTTCGCGACTTCCTCTTTGTCTGCAACTTTGTCGAGATCTCTGATCTCAAGTTGCATTTCTTGGGTCAATGCACGGACCTCCGCACGGTCCCCAAGGAACGCCTTCATTGAGTCCTTAAGCTCGTGCGTCGGCTTTGCCGCGGTGCGGCTTAGGAACAAGAGCAAGTCGCCCCCTGCCGTTCGCCGAATTTTCTCGACGTCAGTGGTAATGCCCTTTACCGTGTCATCCGTGCGTATTTGGCGCAGGATGTCGGCATACAACTTGTTTTCACCAGCCTTGATGACCAGGAAATCTGGTCGAGGGGACCTCGGGCGTGGGGCTCTCTTCTTTTTTCCCACTCTCTGCCATGCTGGGTCTTCTTCTGACGCCGGTGTCGGTCTATTGCTTTGCGGCGTGGGAATGTTCAATACCGCCGCCTGGAGCCTTTGCTTTTGCTTCTGCTTCTTACCGGCTGGCCTGATTTCTCGCGGGGTGGATGAACCCCTGCGACGCTTGCCGCTCTGCGCTTCCAGGCCCGGTGTGGTCTGCGTTGTCTCCATAGTTGCAGACGGCGGCACCACTGCCTGTTGATGCATACTTTCCGGCGCTCCCATTGTTCTGTAGCTGCTTCGGCATGCAGCTATGAGCCGTTTGATTTCTTTATGGACGTTCATCTTGCCCTCCGTATACTCAGCAAGCTCGTCCAGTCTGCTACCGAGGCGCTCATATGCCTCGAGCTTCTTCTTCCTTGTCGCGTCGATGCTGGCTGTGGCCAAGTTGACCACCACAGTCGCACTGCGGTCGTTGGATGACGACGCTAGGGAGCCCGCTTGCCCACTCCCTGCCGCCGGTACTGGGGTTCCGAGCCCCTGCACCGTAACCGGTACAACACTTGTTGTGTTCTCCATTTTTGGTTTATTATTCGGAGTTCCTTCCCCTAGTCTGTTTGGTCCGCGGGAGGAAAATTCCTCCTACCTGCTATATCTAGCAGACGTTCCCCTTTCCGCCACCTGGGGACGCGCCACGTAGGGGTTACAGACTCTCCCTGTGGAGAGGTAGAGAGGTAGAGAGGTAGAGATATAGAGAGATAGAGAGATAGAGAGATATTGATTGATTGATATTTATTAGCTTTCTCAGCTATTTTATACACAGTGTTACATATTTTTCTTACATCTACATACATCTTACTTTACTGTTGACACAACACACTCCTTTAACATTCGTTTAAACTGTTCTACTTTTTCGCAATCTTTCAGTTCACTTGGCAATGCATTATATATTTTCACTCCTTCATAGTACATACTCTTTTGCGCACTTCTCGTTCTTCTAAATTGTATTACTATATTTTCCGCTCGCCTTGTTTCCCTACCACTCTTCGTTCCTACTATTTGTAGCCGATTTTTAAATTCTTTTGGCAGTAGATTCTTCACGGCTTTAAAGATAAATGTACAAACGTTATAGTACAATCTTTGCCTTATGGGCATAAATTGTACAACGCTCAGCATATCTTCTACCTTTGTTACGTCAAATCCGTGCGGTGTTTTTACAAAAACCGACAAATTTAAGACGTGTGAGGCGTTTCGGCGTGAGTTTTCCGTACTCTGGTCAAGGAGAATGAATTCTCCCTTTACCACACCTGACAAGAAACACCGAAGACGCAAGCCCCCTTTTGAGTCTAACCTTTCGGAAAATTATTCGGGACAGGGCTGAGAATGCTCGTTGATTATTCGCGTTAACCCGTCACTCGTCTCGATAAACTAAATTGATAAATTACCCCGCGGAGGAAGGGATTTTAGGTGGGAAGGGAAGTGGTAGGTTACTTTCACTTGGGGAAAAATTTACGGAAATGTCAGATAAAATAAATTAGAAAAATTGGGTTGGTACTCACGTTTGGTTTTCCTGGTGAAGTTGTTTCGCCGGTATTCGATGCGTGGAAGGAAGAATTAATGGCAATCGTTTGTAAAAGAAATCGTTATACTCGATGAATCGTGAAGCTGTTATATTTTATTCAAATAACCGAATAATTGATACACGTACGTTCGCTATTATCGTGCGCGAGCGATCGTTATTTCTCGACACAGTATACTTAACGCGATACTTGTGGTTCGATAAAACAGTAAAACGAAATAAACAGTGTGGACTTGTACAAAAACGGCAGAAAACAATTAAATTCAGTTTCTTCTAAACTTTAGATAAATTCCGTATGATTAAAACTGAGAAAAAGTACATTCGAACTGAACTTGGACTGTTCGACCGTTTTTATTTTCAGTACTCACTCTGGACTTTGGCTGACTCTACAGGGTGGGGTTCCTCCGCGGTAATTATCGCCAACGGGCGGTCTACTGACTGCTCGGCGACTGACTGTACTATGAACTATGAACTATTAACTGTTAACTACAACTGCCTTTTTTCGGGCTTTTTCCCGTCCTTATATAGGTCCTGGAGGGCTTAATTTTCTATGCGGGGATTATAATAGAACTCGGACTTTGGACTTTATCGATGATTTATTTTTTTTCCTTCTAGCTGTGACGTCATCGTCGTTTTGATTCTTATCTTGAGTTGCATGCGCGGCGATACCACATGTCGCGAAGTGGTTGAAGGATTATTCCTTGCTTCGGTGGCACGCGTAGAGATAGAGAGAGAGAGAGAGAGAAAAGCGCCTTGGTCAGGCAGCGAGGTGTCGAGGGTTTCGGGCCACGCTGCGCTGTAGATCCGAGTCGCTTCCGCTGTCCCTTTTATGACTAATACCGAATATAGTTCTTCGATAATGTTAAACTTATTTTAATTCTTAATAATGTGTAACGTAAATGGGCATATATAACTACTATAGTAACAAACTGTCTATGGTCTTCATATCCTCTCATGATCCTAATTGTTTAGTTAAAACAATATATTGGCTTTTCAATTTTCTATAATGTTAAATTTTCATATTTGCAATTATTTCTTGTATCCTTTTAAGTAAGCATTTCTCTTCTGAGTTCCTATCATAATTTTAGCTCAAAATTGTTCATCAGTCTAAATGATTCTATATCAAGTCGCTACTTGCATTCACACTGGGTCACAAAGTATGTGTTCTATAAATATGTATTGTTGCGAGGGAACACTCTTCGTCTTATGGTGTTAACACAGAGAGAGAGACGGGAAAGACGGCATCGTCTTGGGTGCGACCCGAGCTCCGAGTCATCTTTACCATCTACCCAATGACTAATATGAATCGTCTTTTCTTATTCTATCCTATTTTAACTCTGATTATCTGTATGATATTATTGTTTAGCTCTTATATCGAACTTCCGTTTAAATGGTTTGTTCCTTTTAAATCATTGATTTACTTATTAAATATATATATACCATAGTTTAAGTATTTACTTCATAAGAAGTCCAAATCTTTGCTACGATTGTGTTTAAATTTATATTTAAACGTTCAGAGATTCTGAAGAAATGCCTTTTGGGCTTTTGGTGTTCTGTAGTCAAAAACAAATTCCAATTTTCTATCAATACCATTAATAAGACATAGGTCTTCGTGTAATATTCTTGTTCATTGCATCATTCGTCATCGGATATAAGAACTTCCGAAGCAACGAAAACGCTGCCACGTCAGTTAGTCTATCTTCGTGTAATATTCCTGTTTATTGCATCATTCGTCGTAGCATCTAGGGACTTTCAAAGCAACGAAAACTTTGCCACGGCAGTTGGTCTATCTTCGTAAGCCAGATACGGTATATGACGGGGGAAGAAAGTGACCACCCGACAGTCACCAATAGAACATGCGGACATGAATCAATTAAAGATTTCGATGACACGCGCCGCCAATGATATCCACCGGCCGTAGAGGGAAAACTCTTGATACGAGATTCAAGTCCCTCTACGCTGGCCGTTTAGAGTGGGGCAGTGGCCTACCAACTCTTGGTTTTCGTTGTCAAGTACAGTGATGAACCTGGCCGTCCATTCTTGGCGCACACCATGTGTCCCCACTGCCCTGCCTCGGTGTACCTGCAGGCCTCACCCCTCCCGCCGTCATTATACCTGTATAATCTCTGGTAGCTATAGGACTCGACAACGATGCAGGTTTATGATCTTCTTTAAAAGAAAGGTAGATATTGGAGCATGGTTACGTCAGGACGTAACACCTTCGTATAGCGGTTGCATTGTAATATAACCGACATTGATCTGTTCTGCGCGATCTGCAGTTTCTTCAACTCTGTTTCACCCATAGCTACTAACAGTGTTGCACAATATTCAAAGTGAGGTGCTATGATTGCTTTATATATCACACATCGCGTATATGCAGATACATAATTCCCCATTCTGTTTAGAAAGCTCGTTTTTTTCCGTATTTTTTTTAACATATACTCACAGTGGTCTTTGAATCGTAGCTTGTCATCAATAATGATACCCAAATATTTTACTGACTCTACTCTCTCAAGTTTCGTTCCATCCAAACACTTCAGTACAATATTCCTACTCACGACTTTCCTTACACTGCTGACGATCATATCATATATTTTGTTTTCTCTACATTCATTTTTAATTTATTTCTTTCCATCCACTTTTCTACTATACTCAATAACATATTCATCTTTCTCTCCGCTTCCGCGCTGCATTTTCCAGGTACATATATCACTGTGTCATCAACAAACATTTTTATTGCACATTCCTCTGGACACAAATTAACTATATCATTTATATATATAATAAACAGCAACGGCCCTAGTACTGACCCCTGCGGTACCCCATATTCGTTGGGAATAACTTCAGACCATTTATCATTGAATCGAACTTGCTGTGTTCTATTTCTTAAGTACGTTCTGAACCAATCTAATACCCTGTCTCTAATTCCATATTGGTATAATTTGTCTAATAATATATCCCTGTCGATTGTCTCAAACGCTCGTTTTAAATCCATGAATATTACTCCAACTATTTTTCATTCACTAATGTACACTTTCCATTCATCTACAACAGTTTAAATCGCCGTTTCACACGAATATTGCTTTCTAAATCTTGACTGATGCTCCGTTATGATGTCATTGGTTTCTAAATATTTTTCAATTTGATTTTTTACTACTAATTCGAGCACCTTTTCGTATAATGGCAACATATTAATTGGCCTGTAATGACTTGCTTTTATGGCTTTGTTTATTTTTAAGATCGGTATAATTGTAGAAGTTTTCCAGCTGTCCGGACAACATCCCTCCCGTAGGGATCCATTTATTATTTCTACAAATTCCTCTTTTATTGCACTGAATGCCATTTTTAGTATATCACTTGATATTCCTTCTTCCGTTCCCTTCTTTTTCGGGAGTCCCATCACTATCTTCTCCAGATCCTTTATTTCAATATGATTGAAGTTTTCCATTATACTTTAATTGTTCATCCTTATCCCTGTTATAATTCTTCTTCGGTTTGGACTTCCAGACGTATCCAGTTGTATTTAATTAACTATATTCTTTACACTTTGCACATAGAACACATTAAATTTATCAGCTATACTACCTCCCATCATGTCATTCAATATCTCAAAATCTATATTCTCTACTTCTCTAGTACCCATTGATTCTCCTTCAATTACTTCTTTTAACGTTTTCCACATTTTTGTCGGATCCTTCTTATTATCGTCTATCATCTTTTCATAACATTCCTTCTTCTTTTCTCTTATTAATTTAACTACCGCATTTTTTTCTACTTTAAATTCCTGCCAATGCTCCTCCAAACCAGTAGTAATTGCTACTCCGTATGCCTTATCTCTTCTTCTTGCAGCTACTATTATGTCTTCTGAATACAATTTTTTTCCTTCCCATACGCTTCGAATCTTCACTATATTTCTGGGTGCAAACCTATCTAGAGCACCCACTATGTTATGAACGAGCATCCTTGCTC
The DNA here is from genome assembly GCA_963942595.1 of Cylloceria caligata. NCBI lineage: Eukaryota > Metazoa > Arthropoda > Insecta > Hymenoptera > Ichneumonidae > Cylloceria > Cylloceria caligata. Next base: position 46,546,191 of record OZ012704.1, on the reverse strand, counting down.
TTTGGCTTACTTCTACCTCTTCAACTTGTCTTGTGGTAATGCTTAACATCCGTGTAAATTCCTTTACATCAATTTTACTATAGTTTCTTGTTTTATATTCTCTATACTCATTCCTTTTCTTCCTGTTACCTAATATGACTTTTATCCATGCATGATCCGTTATCTTTGGCTCATGTTCCACCTGCACTTGTGCACACCTATTAGCAAATAATAAATCGATAGTAGTTCGACTATCTTGCGTTATTCTTGTTGGTTTATTAACGTATTGCTTCATTCCTAGATTCAGCATTCCAGTTATCAACCTCTTTTTGTAGAACGTTTCTACCGTGACATCTATATTGAAATCACCTATTATCAAACAGTCTCCTTTTATTGTTAGTTCCTCAGTTATGTTTTCTATGTATCTTATAAATTCATCATCCGACGCACTTGGCGAATGATACACAATTACTATCACTCTTTTATAATGTTTGTCCTTGACCTCTATTCCAGCACACCAGCAGTTTGATTCTATTTTATTTATTGGTATCATATCATATTAAATATCATCTCTCATGTATAAGATTGCACCACCTGTATTCCTATTCTCTGCATCACATCTGGCTGCACCATAGCCCGGCATATACACTTCACTGTCACCAATTTCAGCTGTCACTCTGGTCTCTGATAACGCTATGAATGCGGGTTTCATTTTATCCACTATTTGGTATCGTATTTCATCCTTATGTGCTATCAGACTTTGTGCATTTCTATACCATAGCATTTCCTCCTTCAGTAATTGCTAATCGTCTTATCCTGCTCTCCTCTTCTGTTCTTGGATTGCTCTTTTGTACGTTGGGCATTCCCGATCTAATGCATCATGTTCCATGTTTATCTCTAAGTTGTATGCTTGGTTTTTAAACATGCAGTTTATGCACTTGTTTTTCGTCGCTGTACATTTACTCGTTTCGTGATTTCCCGCACATTTATGGCATGTTTCCTTCCTTGTGCAGTTCTTAGCTATAGGATAGTAGCCCCAACATTTGTAGTATCGCTTCACATTGACGTGGTTGTAAACCGGAAATTTTCTGCATTCCACGCTAATCTTACCTTTGTTCAGTATCTCTGAGTGGGTTCCTTTATCCAGTATCATTATTACTGATCCTTCGTGTCTCTCTTCTTTGTTTATTCTTACTACAATTTTCATCTCCCTTCCTTCCTTTTCTTCCATTGCATTCTGTTTCTTTATTGGTTCAACCAGCTCATCATCCGCCAGTTCTAGTTCATCCACTTCCATGTTAACGATCTTAATTTTTGGTTTTTGTTGCTTTGTTTCCATAACTTTAAATCCCTCGCCCATTTTCTCTTGTACTATGGTCTTTAGATTTTCTATTTCTTCTGTCGTTTCACAGCCCAAAATCACAGTTCCATTACTGCCTTTCTTTAACCTTGTTACTCCCACACCCATGTTTTTATGTCTATCTTTTCTTTGATCTTCTTTTTCGTGGCCTCACTTTCTTGTTGTTCGTTAGGCTTAATAATTATAACCGTCTTCTTTTTCTTTTCCTTGACTGCTCCACTATAGGTTCTTGTTACTTCCCTTGTTGTACCTAGAACTCCTCCTTGTATCATCTTTTTTATTTCTTCCATTTCGATCTTCATGCCCTTCAATTCTTCTTGTACTATTTTTTTAAATTATCACCCTAACTTCATTCTTGCATGCAACTTCGTCATTTATTTCTTTCACATTTTTCACCAACTAATCTATTGTTCTTTCGATATTTGCCGTCGTGCTAATACCTCTGTTTCCAGTAAATGATCCAGTCGAACCCGATCGATTTCTGATGTTACCTGCACCAGGTGTCAACGTCCTCTGGCTTTCGTCAACTACGAATTTATCGAATGGACCATTACATTGCACTAGTTCTCTGTTTTTATCGTACACCTTATGTTTACACACACATCCCGGATGATAAAACAGTTTCGGGCACGTCTTGCATCGCACTACCTGGCTTTTTATTGCTTTTTTGCGCACTGACCAACGATATTCATCGTACTCAGTCGTGCTATCCATTTCGTCCGTGTTCGCACTAATGCCGTCGTATGCGCTATTGTCGTGTCACCGTGGCAGCGAGAATTGTCGCCGTCACCACTTTCACACGACCTTCAATATCTAAAATTTTTCACAATACCGCGATCTCGATAGCTATCAGAATCATCTATCGTTCTAAATGCTCATCACACAAAACCGCACATTTCGTAATATTTTTATCCTTATTATAGTCTTATATTTCACTATAAAATTGGCTCAAAGACGGAGCGCATTTGACACACGTCTTAACTTTTCGAGAGAGAGAGAAAGAGAGAGAGAGAGAGAGAGAGAGAGAGAGAGAGAGAGAGAGAGAGAGAGAGAGAGAGAGAGAGAGAGAGAGAGAGAGAGAGAGAGAGAGAGAGAGAGAGAGAGAGAGAGAGAGAGAGAGAGAGAGAGAGAGAGAGAGAGAGAGAGAGAGAGAGAGAGAGAGAGAGAGAGAGAGAGAGAGAGAGAGAGAGAGAGAGAAAGAGAGAGATTCATTGATAGTCGTTTATTAGCTTCAATAGCTACATAATAAGCTTGCTTATACATAACATATAAATATCTGATACATATAAATACATATAAATACATATAAATACATATAAATATACTACGTTTCATTACATATTATATATTACTAGCTGACCCGGCAAACGTTGTTTTGCCATATAAATAATTTCCTAGTAATTTCTAGTGTAGACGAAAAATAGCTTACTTATTGTAAGTATGTATGTATGTTAGAATGTGTATATTGTATGTATGTAAGAATGTGGTATATGCGTGAAATAAGCATGGAGCGCTGTGAACGATGAGGGAATATAAAAATAACAAAAGGCAAACATTATTTTTAAGTTATTATAATTTATTCCTTAAAATTATATATCATTAATTAAACAATTACGACAGTAACACTATTAAACAATATCAATCTCTTAATGCTATAGCGTGAACAATATTCTTTGTTAGTCCATCTTTAGCTAACACAAACAAACTGGATGGTTTACCCACTCGAGAGCATGCCACGTATAATTGTCCGTGTGAAAAACATGGTGTTCTCAAATCTAATCCACAAACAGACATCGTTTGACCTTGGGATTTGTTGATAGCCATTGCAAATGCCAATCTAATCGGAATCTGAATACGTTTGAATTGAATTGGCACATCTGTAGGTATAATAGGAATCCGTGGTATGAGTATATTTTCACCTCTGAACTTGCCATTTAAAATCCTGGCTTCGATCACGTTTTTCATTAATTTTTGAATGACTAATCGCGTACCGTTGCACAGCCGGGGCGGGTTCAAATTACGAAGCAAGATAATTGGAGATCCAACCTTTAATTGTAAATTATGCGGTGGCATGCCTGGCAAATCCAGTGAGTTCAAAAACTCTGTGGGAAAATTTACTGCTTCGCTGTCGTCGCAAACTGTATCAATAGATTTATATGATACCAAGTTCCCTGGCAACAACATTTGTATCTTCAGATTTAAATTGTCAACGTCTACATTTTTTGCCGCTAAAATCGCTCTTTCTGCAAGCCACTCATGATTTATGTACCGTGTGTGTACATCGGGAAATATTTGTTCAATGAGAGTATCTTGCGAATCAGCGATTGTGCAGAAATCGGTCGGTAATTTTACGTATCCAGTTTCATCTATAGCAACTTTTCCATCACCGATATCTAAGAGTTGTTTTGAAAATGTTTCAGCGGATGGATCTTGAAGCATTTGAACGCGCATATTTATTTTTAGCTGTAATTTTTCAACATTACGCCACAATGGAGATGATTTTAAGCAAGCGTTGATCTCATCAGCGTATGTTGAACGTGGAATGACTGGAAGTGTTTGTCTGAAATCACCTGAAAGGACCAACAGAGTTCCGCCAAATAGTTTGTCACTGTTTTTAATATCTTTCAATGTCCTGTTCAACGCCTCAAGTGAATGTTTGTGTGCCATAGTACATTCATCCCAAATAATAATTTTACACCGTTTCAGCACAGTGGCCATGGACGATTGTTTCTTAATGTTGCATACTGCGTCAGGGTTATTCTGAATATTTAGTAGCAGCTTAAATACTGAATGAGCTGTTCTACCTCCATCCAATAAAGTTGCTGCAATGCCCGATGATGCAACGGCCAATGCGATGCCATTATTTGATCGTATTTCAGCAAGAATTAGCGAAATAACGAATGTTTTGCCAGTTCCACCCGGTGCATCCAAAAAGAAGAACCCACCTTGTCCAGCTGAAACTGCGAGCATAATGCGATCATAAATGGTTCTTTGTTCCTCATTCATTAGTGGGACATTGCGGGCAACAATCGCTGCCATTTCTACAGTACTGTACTGCAGTTCACGATTCATTTCAGTATTCATTAAATCAGATGCAGTTCGATTTGGCGAATTCATACCGAAATTACTAAGTGGTAAGTTGGCAATGACAATGCAAAGATCCTCAATAGCAATCAATGCTTCATTGTACATTTCGTCGGTGAATGTTATGGTTAGATCGTGGCACCGTATACGATGTTGATGCAATATATCATCAGTCATTGAATCTTTGTGATTTTCCCATAATATCTGTGCTCGGGCTGGGAAACATGTAGTCAACACTATAGCGAATAGTAGACGAATTTGTATTGCTTTACAGTTCAGCTTCAGCAAGCATGCATTCCCACTGGTTGTCGTCTTCCAGCAAGCCGAGTGCAAGGCATGCATCTTTATACGTTGGATATTGTTGCCCATTCACTTTACGTATATCTTGAAATGATAATGGGCCAGTAACATTAACCAACAACAGTCGAAGATAAAAGCACTCCGTGTGTCTTGGATTGACTGTAAATAATCGCCCCAAGGCGTTTGATTTAAATAAATTGAGACATGCAGCAACTGGTGAGCCTTGCTTGCGGGGCATCCATGTTTTTGTTTGAGTCCATGTGAAATAGCGTGGTACTTGTGAATAGAGTAATGTTCGTGCGAAGGCACCAAAATCATCCGCACGATTACACAATTCAAAAAATGCAGTGAGTGTAGTTTTAGGTGGATTTATTGCACGATCAATCGCTGTCTCGTTCGTGAAAAATACACGCTGACCGTTTTCAAGATGGATGGCTAACTGAACAACTGCTGGATCCCGTTCATGAATTGGAAAACCAAAGATACGCCAAGCAGCTTCATTGGAGCTGATGTACCGACCAATTTGGTAGAGCGTTATTTCATCGTTTTAATTCACTGGAGGAGCATTCACATTAGTATTTTCCACTCTAAACACAGCCATATCACTGCCTTTATGGACATACTTGCAAATGTATTTGATGCTCTTCACAGAACTGCAGAACTCAACATTAATATGAGCATTATATGTCTTGCTCAGCAGAGGCGAATATGGCACCACCCAACGATTGTCAATATCAATGTCTGTGTTGATGATATTTTTAATAAATGATTGTCCGCCATTTTCAGGATTTCTTCGACGATATATTGGGTATCCGTCGACATTTGTGACCGTATCATTGGTAAAATCTTTAGGGAAATTTTTAGTACATTTTCCATCAGCCATGCAAGGCGATGAACTATTAAGAGTACCACATGGACCATGAATCATGTTTGTTGTAACAATATCAAACAGCAGTTGGTCAGTGGATGGATCTGGAATTTCCGCAGAAATGATACTATCGATTTCTTCAGGACGGATTTTGTCGATGAACCAAACCAAAATGTGTGCATGAGGTAATCCTCGCTTTTGCCACTCAACCGAATACATCCAGCAACGTGTGGGACCAAATACATGTGATTTAGTAATGAAACTTATTAAAGACTTCAACTTTTGTCTGAACACACGTGCTGTAATGTCATGGCGATGTATTGCATTTTGGCCAGGCAGTAGGAAAGATGTAATCTCTGGCCATTTTGGATTACATGTGAACGTGAGAAATAAACATGGTCGTCCATATTCGCGCACGAAAGTCAGAGCATCCTGTATATATTCTTGCATATGACGTGGACTGCCTACGTACGATGATGGTAAAATGACATGGTTACCAATTTCGGCGACGTCGGCGTTGTTGTTGATAGCGTCTCGCAAATGAATGTACTCTTCCGCGCGCAGCTTTTGTTGATTATATCGTAAGTATCGTAGTCGTTCGCTCTCAATCTTCGCGTACATGTCGACCATGAATTGTTGACAAAGCTCACGACATCGTAAAATGACGTTGTCCAGGCCACGTCTAATCATTAATCGGTACGCATAATAATTCTTTGAGCTAACGTTCTTGTTTATTTCAGCTCCTGTAATATTTGTTCATAAAAATTAATTTAAATTTATTACGTTCAATAATTTAATTGTTTTGTTAAATGATTAATGATCAAATTAATAATCAATGAAGTACCTGATACGGGATCTCGTTGTTTTATGTTTATGCAATATCCGTCTTGTCCCTTCCAGAATATTAGCGGATATTGGAGAGCGTCATATGAACGATGTGTGTCAGCAATGAACTGAAGATTATTATTTCTTCTACGAATCACAATTTCTCGTGCAGCTGTACAATCGCCAACCATGATTCCAGCAACATCATCAACAACGGGTGCATTGAATCTACGAATATGCTCTCCAGCTGGTGTTTTATCAGGATTAATGACGATAGCGTGATTATCGCTTTGTAATTGGTGCATATGTGATTTGAATATTTTCAACAACTCGTTGTGCTCGTTCAAAAGAGCATCTAGCTCGCTGACGATGCGCCTGGCATAAAGTGAATCAAGGTTATTATAATCACAACGTGCATTCACGCGATTGGCAAGTGCGCTTCCGGAATCCTCGGCGCCCATAAAGTAGATTTGTAAGAATTTATGTGGTTCGTTTGGCATTGGCAGCAGTGAGCCCATTTTATGATAAACTTGGCCTCTGATTTTGAATGTAGAATTGAATTGTTGACCATTTGCATTAGTATTTCGAACTATTTCTGTTGCTCTGAACGATGTCATTTGAAAGCATGAATTGAATCTTCGAATTGACTTCAGGAACACGTTAGAATCTGGATCCGTGCCGATAAGTAAGCCGTTCAATGGTTCAGGTGGTGTTTCAATTTCAGGTAGTTGCACTTTTCCTGACGCGCAACACATCCCAGCTGGCTCATTTTTGAATTTCAGAGCATGACAATGCGGACATTCCTTGTCCATAGCACCAATTACCACTTTTGAATGAGCATAATATTCAATATCGGGCTCATACTGGAATGCTAGACGCAGGAATGAATCAGATATAAATGCTCGATGTACCTGTTGTCGTTGTTGGTCATTTGTTCTTCGTCTATTGACTGTGAAACGGCGTGATTGTCGTTGTTCTAATCTTCTGACTTCATTTCGTTCAGCTCGTGTATCTTCTGGCTCTTCTTGATGCAATTGCGCCATTCTGACACGTGCATCAGTACTTTGTTGCTGGATTTGTTCTTCTGTTCTTTCGGATCTGCTATTTCGCAAGTTTCGAGCTTTACTTGTACTGCGGCTCAAATCAGCCCCTTTGCGTTTTCTTGGCATTGCTCACTGTACAAAACATACATAAATAGAATTAATGAAATTATTTAATGATGAAAAATGTTAAAAGTATAATTAGGGCCAGGATTTTTGCCGCAGTTTTGAAAAGATTAGTTTTAATTTATGAAATTATAACAGGAGTACAAATTGAAAATGCGGGATTTTTTTCTATTTTTGAACGTTTATTCTGAAAAAATGGTAACAAATGAATTATTCAAAGTATTGTCCATCGCTAGCCACAACTTTTTCCCATCTTTCTGGCAATTTACGGATACCGTCGCGAAAAAATTCGGCCGGCTTGGCTGCTATCCAGTCATCGACCCATTTTTGGGCTTCTTCGTAAGAATGGAAGCGCTGGTCAGCTAGGCCATGTGTCATCGATCGGAAAAGGTGATAATCGGAAGGAGCAATATCTGGGCTATACGGCGGGTGGGGTAAGACTTCCCATTTCAGCGTTTGTAGGTATGTTTTGACCGGCGCTGCAACATGTGGCCGAGCGTTGTCATGTTGCAAAATTACTTTGTCGTGTCTTTGCTCGTATTGTGGCCGTTTTTCTTTGAGTGCGCGGCTCAAACGCATCAATTGAGTTCGGTATAGTGCTCCTGTGATGGTTTCGTTCGATTTCAATAGCTCATAATACACCACACCCAGCTGGTCCCACCAAATACAGAGCATGAGCTTGGCGCCGTGAATATTTGGTTTGGCCGTCGATGATGATGCATGGCCGGGGTAACCATATGATTTTTTGCGCATCGGGTTATCGTAATGGATCCACTTTTCATCACCAGTGACAATGCGATGCAAAAAACCCTTCCGTTTTTGCCGTTCGAGCAGCAGTTCGCATGCAAAAAAACGGCGCTCGACGTCTCTCGGCTTCAGCTCATACGGCACCCAATGTCCTTGCTTTTGGATCATTCCGAGGGCTTTTATACGATGGGAAATGGCTTGTTGTGTCACTCCCAATGAATCTGCGAGCTCTTGTTGAGTTTGACACGAGTCTTCATTGAGTATTGCCTCCAATTCAGCATTCTCAAACTTTTTCACTTGGCCCGGCCGCTCTTTGTCCTCAACGTCAAAATCACCACTTCTAAACCGCACAAACCATCTCTCGCACGTTGAAACCGATGGAACATGACTCGGATAAGCCTCGGAGACCAATCGATGTGCTTCAGCAGCACTTTTCTTCAAATTAAAGAAGTAAATTAAAACTTCCCGCAAATGCTGTTTTGTTGGCACGAAACTCGACATATTGAGAGCTCAAAAAAACTATGAATTTGACACTGCGACAAATTGACACATACTGACAATTAAAGCTATAAGACGTAGCTTTGACATGAACATAGTCACAGTACTGCCTGATGCGTATAGCGTTAGTAACGCCATCTGTTATCAAACCCGCATTTTCAATTTGTACCCCTGATAACAAAAATATAAGTTTTATGGAAAAATTTTTCAAACAAAAGTCAAAAATTAACATTTCAAAATAAAGATTCATAATGATTGATTTTTTGGAAACTATGAAAATCTTAATTGTTCAATTGCATTTTTTTAATAAAATTAAATTAAAATTACATTTTTATAAGATCAACAACATTTTCGATATTAATAAAAAAAAGTATACTTACAACACAAAATCCGTTGTTATTGGAAGCTCGTGTCACGTGTTGAGTACTTTTGAGGTTATAAAATCACTTGATTAACTAATCGTGCAAAATACACTCAAAATTGATAATTTAATTATTATTGATAAAATAGGAATGATTAAAAGTTAATATGAGAGTTACACTGAGATAGCAAAATAATAATTGTCAACGTTACTACTACACCTGATGCATAAACAATAATGATGGCCGACAACTGTGTAGGGAGTGAGAAAGAAAGGAGACCGGCTTCGTTCTCATCCCTACTCCGTGCTGTTTACTGGGTCAGAAGTGACACCTGTAGACATCTGGCGGGGATAACTAATTAAATGACGATTGATCAGTTTTCGACCGGAGAGGAAAAATGATTAAATTACTAAAATGGCTATTAAAAAATAAGGGTTGATCGTAGAAGGGTGAAAATTGAGGATTGTATGTATTTTTGTATGTTGTATCATAAAAAAATAGAAATTAAAAATTTTGTCTAAAAAATAAAAAAATAAATTTAGGGGTGGACTACCCCTAACATTTAGGGGGATGAAAAATAGATGTTGGCCGATTCTCATAGATACCGGATAAGCACAAAAAATTTCATCAAAATCGGTCAAGCCGTTTCGGAGGAGTATGGCAACGAAAACTGTGACACGAGAATTTTATATATTAGATATATTTCTGCTCCCCTCTCTCTTATCTCTGAATATGTTTCGCTAACATTCTTCTGAAATTTGGGAATCTGTCTTCTCTTTTTATTTCGTTTGGTAACGCATTGTACATTTTAAGTCCTTCATACCATAACATTTTCTGTTCCTCCGTAGTTCTACATCTGTTGATATAAATATTTCCTTTTTGCCGTGTACTTACACCTTCTCCATATTGCACTAATTTTACATTATTTTGCAAATATATGGGACATAACCCATTTACAGTTTTATATATAAGTACACATGTATTGTACTCGACCTTTTCTTCCATCGACATAAAATGTAGTGCTGCTAACATATCACTAATTCTTACTCTTCTATTACATCTTAATATTATTCTCATCTCTTGATTTCGTATTTTTTGTAGATGCTCCAAATTTGTTTTACTTATACCCACCAGTATAGATGAGCAATATTCGAACAATGGACTTACTATTGCTTTATATACAATGCACCTCATGTTTGCTGATAGGTCCATTCCAATTCTCCGCATAACACCTAATTTCGCTCCTACCTTTTTACTAATATATTCTACATGTTTAGAAAAATTTAAATTTTTATCAATTATTACTCCTAAATATTTAATTTCATTTACAACCACTAGTACCTCATTCTGCAGTTTAATTTTTTAATTGTCCTCTGTTACTTTCTTTCTAACTCCTCTTATTAACATAACCTTAGTCTTATCAACATTAACGTACAACCTATTTATCTTTAACCATTCTTCCACTTTCACCATTTGTTCATTGAGATTATTATTAATTTCTATACTTGAATACCCTGTTGTGTAAATCAATGGATCATCCGCGAACAGTCTTATTACACATGTATCATTAATAGCCTCTATAATATCATTTATATATAATAGGAATAACAAAGGTCCTAAAACTGATCCCTGAGGAACACCTAAATCTACATTAACTGGAGTTGACAGAACCCCACTAAATTTTACTCTCTGAGATCTATTTTGCAAATAACTTTTAAACCAATTTAGTACTGTCCCTTTTATTCCATACCATTGTAATTTTTTTAACAAGATTTCTCTGTCCACTACTTCAAACGCTCTTCTTAGATCTAAGAAGACCACTCCTATCATTTTTCCGCCCCCTATTGTTCTTTTCCAGTCCAAAACTACCCACTGTAAAGCAGTTTCAAACGAATGCGTTGCCCTAAAACCCGGTTGACATTCTCTAAGTGTTTGAGATTCCGTCCGATGGTGTTATTTGACAGATCTGCAATATCTAGAGTCCTGTTGAGAGCTAGTGATAAGTTAATCCAGAGACAGAAGCCAACGAGAAAAGGTCCAAAAGTGCGCTGTGTGTGCTGTTCCTCGATGCCGTTGCGAAAGTGTCTAAATTTTCAACATGGCTGCGAGTATGAAAGCGTCGTTGGGCGCTGAAGTCAGTTGAGCGAGATAGCCGGTGAGCAAAACCGAAGTCAAGCGCGAGAGACATCCTCTCGCTCTACGCGGCGTGCCAACGAGGCACAGCCTCGGCTCAACCGAGAGTCGTGTGCTCAGGCACAGCAACAGGTAGGCGCACGACGAATATCGATCGCCGTGCGCGAGCTGATTATCCAACACTAAGCAACTCATTATTTTCTAAGTATTCTACTAATTGTTTGTGAACTATTTTCTCCCATATTTTCTCGTATACTGGTAATTTATTTATCGGTCTGAATTCTTCAATTTTATTTGTTCCTCGAACTTTAGGTATCGGAAATACAATCGCTTGTTTCCACTCCTCGGGGAACATTCCTTCTTCAAGTGACATATTTAGTATATATAGTATTTTCTCTGTTGCTGCTTCTACTACACGTTTCATTATTTCTACAGTTACACCTTCTTCTGTACCTGCTTTGTTTTCTAATTTTCCGACTATTTTACATAATTGCTCTCTTTCAATTTGTGTAAATACTTCTAGAACGCAGTCTGTATATTTTCTATTTGCTATGCAATCTTCCCTACTATTTATGTATGTCAGCGCCCTAATACAAAATAACAGTTAAATTTATCAGCCATTTCCTCTAAATTACTAATTATTTTATTTTCAAATTGTATTTCTTTATACTCTTTATCAGTTACTTTACCTTTCAACATTTCTTTTAATACCCCCCACATTTGTTTCGGATCCTTTTTATTTTTATTAAGTTTTTCTTCTATATAGTCTTTTTTTGCTTTCCTACAAATATCCACAGTTTTATTCCTTGTCTGTCGATATACTTCCCAGTCATATTCATTCTTACTTATACGAGCTACTTTATGTGCTTTGTCTCTTTGCTTTATCAATTGCTGTATGTACGCACAAAACCATCGCTTTCCCTGCAATTTCTGTTTTAGTAGAGTTGTTTTTTATGGTGCAATTAAATCAAGGCATTTGATAATCTCTTTAACCATTGAATTAGCTAATATATTAATACTCTCTCCTTCTATAGCATTTAAACAAGTGCTTATCATTCTTTTAAATCTATCCATATCCATTCTCTTATAGTCTCTGTATGGAATAATTTTGTTCTCATTTGCTACCAGTTTTACGTTCCAGTACAACACGATTGCTGAATGATCCGTTATTTTGGGTTCATGCCATACTTCAGTTTCTATCTCAACATTAGAAAAAACTAAGTCTATTATTGTTTCAGAATTCATTACAATTCTGGTTGCTTCTCCTATTAGTTGTTTTAACCCTACAGAATTCATTATTCTTGTTAATTTATTTTGAGTATAATTATTTACTTTCATATCTATGTTAAAGTCGCCCATTATTATAACATTATCATTCTGCATGTTGCTGATACAGGTTTCCTTAAGAAAATCAATAAAACTAGCATCTTTACCATTTGGTGAGTGATACACTACCATAATTATTCCTTTATAGTTGTAATCTTTAATTTTTACTGTTATTGTCCACCAATTTTTATCGCAATTTTCTATCGCTATTATTTGAAAATTAATCCTTCTATCCATATATAACAATACTCCACCTGTTCTACTAGATCCTCAGTCACCTCGCACGCATACATACCCGCTGATGTATAATTCGTGATCCTCTATCTGCTGCATTGTATGAGTTTCTGTAAATCCTATTATACTAGGTTTATATTTCTTTATCAAAACATTCTCTATTTCGTTTTTATGTCTCAAAAATCCCTGTGCATTTAAACAGATTACTCTACTTCTATCCCTGTTCATGTTTCCTGATTGCTATATGTTGTTACATTGAATTCTATTTCTTTGTTTTTCTATTTCTTTCTTAAAACATGGACACTTATTATCGTAGGCCGAGTGATCCGACTTCAAGTTTTTGATTTTGAAAACCCTAATTTTTTCCTCACAGTTAACACACTTTTTTGTTTCACTCCTACATTCCTTCGTCGCATGTTGTTTTGCATAATTTCCGCAAGGTTCTTTTTTCGTACAGTCTTTAGCGAAATGATAATACCCACAACACTTGAAACACCTTAGAATCCCTACATATTCTTGTACTTTGCATATATTCCACCCTATTTTTAGTTTTTCCAGCTGCATAAATTTCTCTCTTGTCCCAGCATTCACCTCCGCTATCACCGCCGCCTTTTTCGAATTGTCTTTTGCCGCCTTATATACTATCTTCCCCTCGATGGTGTTTTTCTCCAGTCCATTTTGGTCTACTATTTTCTGCCAAAAATGTTGATCGTTTTCACAATCTTCTTTGTCGACATCCAGTATCTTCACCTTTAGTTTTCTCTTCTTTGGTGCTTGTATTTCATGTTTTTCTCCCATATCTTTTACGACTTCCTGCTTCAGTTTTTCAGCTTGGGATTTATTTTCGCACCCCACTACAATTGCTCCTTTCGTCACTTTCTTTATTCTTGTGATTCCCACTCCCAGTTTCGAGATATCAATTTTTTTTATGTCTCTTTTTGTATTTTCACTTGAATTATTCTCTTCTCCATCTTTAGGTTAAATGATTAACACCGATTCTTGATTTTTTTTTACTGCTCCGCTGTAGCTCTTTTCTATCTGTCCTGTTCCCATGCTTGGCATTGGCATAATAGTTAATACTTTTTGCATCTCAGCTTTCACTGCTTCACTTATTATTGTTTCCTATTCACAAGATTTCCAGTGTTGTATTTCTACTCTCACTCTGAGAGAGAGAGAGAGAGAGAGAGAGAGAGAGAGAGAGAGAGAGAGATTGATTAATTGATGTTTATTAGCCTTCTCAACTATTTGTTCTACATAATTTACATGTTTATTTTACGTTTATATTGAACTTATTTAATTTCGCTTATAATAAATGCTTTTAACATACTCTTGTATTGAACTAGTTTTACACAGCCTTTAACCTCTGTTGGCAACGCATTATACATTTTCACTCCTTCGTAAAACATACTCCTTTGCGCAGTTCTCGTTCTTTTATATTGAATTACAATATGTTCTGCTTGACGCGTTTCCCGACTCGTTCTAGATTTAACAACTTGGAATTTACTCGTCAGTTCCTTCGGCAATAATTTCCTAACAACCTTGAAAATAAATATACACATATTATAATACAGTCTCTGTCTTACACTGATAAACTGAACTGCTTGTAACATATCGTCTACCTTCGTATACCGGCTGCATTGCAATATGACTCGCATAGCTCTGTTCTGCGCTATCTGCAGTTTACCAGGTCTATAAATATGAAACCGGAAATTTCCCATAGATGGCCCTAGCTGTCAATGTAGTTACCGTCAAACCGCGTCATTGGCGCCATTTCCTTGTTGACATCCCTGACAAAGATTTCCAACTCACAACAATACAAGTTTCATACAACAGCATAGCTTGTAATAGCGTTGAACATATCGAATTTTGTGCCTGGAAACTACGATTTGCGGACAGCATTGATTTTCTGTTACCAATTGAAGAAAACTGCTGCAGAATCGCATCGAATGCTTGTCGAATCTTACGGTGAGCATGTTCTTGGTAAATCACAGTGCTTTGTGTGGTTTAAAAAATTCAAAAGTGGCGATTTTGACGTGAGAAACGAAGAACGTCGAAGACCACAGAAAAAGTTTGAAGATATCGATTTGCAAGCATTGTTGGATGAGGATGACGCTCAAACGCAACAACAACTCGCGGATCAATTAAATGTGACACAAGAAGCCGTCTCCATACGTTTGAAAGCCATGGGAAAGATCCAGAAGATGGGAAAATGGGTTCCACATGAACTGAATGAAAGACAGCAGGAAAACCGATAAACCACTTGCGAAATGCTGCTTGCCAGGTACAAAAGAAAGTCATTTCTTCATCGAATTGTGACTGGCGATGAAAAGTGGATATATTTTGAGAATCCTAAGCGTAAAAGATCATGGGTAACTCCAGGCGAATCATCGACATTGACTGCAAGGCCAAATCGCTATGGACGGAAGACAATGCTCTGTGTTTGGTGGGATCAGAAGGGTATGATATATTATGAGCTGCTAAAACCTGGCGAAATCGTTAATACTGAACGCTACCGACAACAAATGATCGATTTGAATGAAGCTTTGCGTGAAAAACGACCAGAATATCAAAAAAGGCAACACAAAGTGATTTTAGTTCATGATAATGCACCATCACACACAGCAAAACTGGTCAAGGAAACGATTGAGGCGTTCAGTTGGGAAATACTTTCGCATGCGGCTTACTCATCAGACTTGGCTGCGTCCGATTACTACTTATTTGCATCGATGGGACACGCACTTGCTGAGCAGCGCTTTACTTCTCACGAAAATGTACGAAAATGGCTCGATGACTGGTTTGCCTCAAAAGAGCAACAGTTTTTTTGGCGTGGCATCCACAAATTGTTAGACAGGTGGGAAAAATGTATAGCTAGCGATGAGCAATACTTCGAATAAAATATTTTTTATCATTTTCATATAATAAATGTGTATTTTCTATACAAAAATTCCGGTTTCATATTTATAGATCTGGTACATATATCTATATGCATACGATTCTTATATATGTGTATATATTGTAACCAAACGCTACTAGTGCGATCCGCTACAATACACGAAAAAGATCAACCCCTCCACCAAGAACTAAAAGACTAATCAAGCCAACATATCAAACCAGCACAAACACAGAAAACACACCAAGAACAAAGAAAGGAAAAGAAACATCAATAGAGAATCACTAAGTAATTATTTATAGACAAAAACGAGCACACAAGTATCGAACAAGCGCCCACCGGAGTAGGAAATCAGCAAGAATCAGAAGGTACACGCAAGCAACCGCGAGTACCCACCCTAAAAAGAATGGCATATATAGTAGGCACCACTTTAGCGCAAAGACCACATTCATAACAAAAAACAGCATACGAGAGGACCCCCTCCCGCACGAAGCGAGCAATACAGGAGGTAGGACGACTAGCGAGATCACGCGCCGCGCCTGGCGGACCTCAGCACAGTAGTCCTCGGCCTTACACAAAGACCAGGCGGAACTTCTCGAGAAACCACACACCCGACCATGCAAGACTAGCGCAGTAGGCCCTATCTTCCCAATAGGCCACACTACACAAACGGCCCAAGACGCCAAGAACGCCACACCACGGGGAAAAGAAGAGAGAAATTGTAGAACCCTCGCGGTTACACAAACCAAAGAGACAAAAGAACAGGGTACCGTCACATGAATCTCTGTCACCTACCCCCACTCACAAATAAACATTAACATTAGGAAAAACACCTAAACAAAGCGAATCTCTCACCGAACAGAAAACAGAATATCACAAAAACCAGTGTGGAAGACACAAAAAACTCCAAAAAACGGAAATTTGACGCACAATTAATTTGAAATAACGATAACTAGACTTCCACGCAGAAGGCCAAGACCAATATCTCACGAAGATATAAAAAACAGCGAATTAACGACAAATAATAGCAAAAGAAAGTTTGAACCTCCAGCAGGTAGAAACTTAACACTAAGTCGCAGAATTCAACCTCACCAGAACCTCGGTTCAAGCCCCAGGAAAAAAAAAACCAGCCGAATATAGAAATTAAAGACATAACGGTACACCTGCACACCATCCCGCACCACCTTTACCCAGTGAGCAAGGTGCGATAAACATCACGTGGTCTACCACAAAACACCCCCCTGGGGCTCATCCACTAAACTATATAAACCGCGACAGGACAAGCCTCAGGGCTCTTGCCGAAACTACCTTCTGCAAGACGAAGTGCTGCCCGATAGCACACCTAGATTTTAAAACTAATTATAAGACTAACAGTTTTGGAAATTTATTGTAGAAATAAGTGTACTTTCGTTCAACTGGTTCCCCTGTATTGCGCTTGGCCGTCAGTTGATCGAACGAACTAATTAGAGGTACCCTGTGAGGAGTAAAGCTCCCCTGCACAGCGCTTGGCCGCCCCTACTCACAGCGTTAGGGCACTTTCCACTAACGGGTCCCCACGTAAGGCGTCGTGGCTACTCGTATCTTGGAAAGTGAAAAAGCACGTGTGTCACTAGGTCAAGGGAGTGGCATCCCGACTTGTTGCACCACGCACGCAACATTCGTAGGGTGTACCTGCGATGGTGGGACAACGTCAGGGCCAGCGGCCAACCACCCCCTGTCACGTACTGATACCTCGGCAGATTATGTAATTAAGAGGCCGAGTCGCAAGCCCCTTAACGGCACAATAAGGTACCTTAAAACAAACGTAAATCAATGCTTCAGTATCAGGGGGACAGGACGAGCTAGTTGGTCATCGCTGCGAACCCAGTGTCCCGCGTGAACTGTGAGCTATAGCTAGGGAACCAAACCATTAACAAAGACGAGTACGATAGGTAAACTCACACTCCCTATCCGACATTACAATTTTCGCGACCCCATACTAAACTCACCGCGGAAACACCAAACAGAAAGATCAACCACCTCGTAATTTCGCATAAAAACATACGCGACCACACACATTAGCAAATTGAGTGTTAAGCTCCGTACGCACGATACCACATCGGCATGCGCATAATGGAGTCAGAACAAAAAATACCGGAATCGAGTCCGCATATGTAATATTAAGAAGAACCGCGTAATAGCAAGCAAGAATACCCAAACTACCAAATTGAGAGTTAAGCTCCGTACGTACGGTACCACACCGGCGTACGCATAATAGAGTCAGATCCCGAAAATACCGGAATTTATTCCGCATACGTAATCCTAAGAAAAACTGCGTAATAGTAAGCGCGACCACCCACACTAGCAAATTGCGTGTTAAGCTCCGTATGCACAATACCTCATCGTCATACGAATGATCGAGTATAAACCCAGAAAATCCGGAATTCATTCCGCATACGTAGTTGTAAGAATATCGCGTAAAAGCAGGACGCGATAACATGATCCTGTTGAGAAAAAGGCATTGTTGGTCTCCGATGGCACCACCACTGCGGAAAGGACCCGATCATCAGCTCGCCTGGCAACCGAGCTGGTGCTGAAGGTTCAGTCTCAACACAACCGGATTGAAGCGCTCCGCCACATCTGTACTACGCTAGCTGACGAAGCTCAACCAACCACACTGGCGTTGCTCGACATGCTGATCATGCAGATAGACGAAATCGATGGGGATTTTCATGAAGAATACGATTTTTTGGAAAGTTCATGGCCCGCATCACACCACGACCATGAGTACTTTGCAAGCAACTTGCAAATAACCGAGGCAACCCTTGCACGCAATGGCAAGATTGCAGTAAGGCAAACAATGGAAAGGCTAGCACAGACACACGCTGACGCATCAAACGGCACGATCTGCAACCTCCGACGCCGTGCAAACACACAATACACAGTCGTCAACACACTAGGGTATTGACGAAGTCGTTCTCTCATCGGTTCAACTCACAAACACATGCTCAACCTTATTAGCAACTGCACTCACACACATTCATGCATCGGCATTGACTCAACAGGCACGTCTACTCATCGATCCTGGATCGGAATTGACTTTTATTTCGGAAGATTTTTTCCGGATACTCAACACATCACGAAAGCACTCATCAATTTCGTTCAAGGGGATCGGAGGAAGGCACTCTGCGCAGACACTTGGTTCGGTTCAACTCACAATGTGCTCTACATACACCAAGGAGAAAGTCACGGTACTGGCTTACATTCTCAACAAGATTACTACTCACTTGCCATCTTTTGAGTCACCAGCTCGCACATGGCTTCACATAGTGAAGCTGAAGCTGGCGGATCCAGATTTTCTCACACCACGATCGATCGACGTGACAATTGGAGCAGACATCTATGGACAGGTTAATAAACCTAACATTATCAAGAGCACACCGTCATCGCCTATTGCACAACTATCAATATTTGGTTGGCTGATCATCGGACCAATTAATTCATGTCGATCTGGAGCACTCACTGTTCATCATGCTGCTGTGCAACACGATGATCATGCATTACAGAACATGCTCGCAAAATTCTGGATTCAAGAAGAGTCACCAAAGGACACAGCCGGTTGTCTGACACCAAAGGAGTAGGCATGCGAGGAACATTTTCGCGACACGCATCAGCGTGATTCTACAGGCCGATACATTGTTCGGCTTCCTTTCACATCGTCGCCTGTAAATCTGGGAAACTCATACTCACAAGCACATCGGTTTCTGCAACACACTATTCGGAAATTCTCAAAAAATGCTGAATACGGTCAGCTCTACTTACAATTCATGGACGAATATGAACAACTTGATCATATGGTGAAGGTTTCAAAATCATTCCTCAAGTGAAATACATTATTATTTGCCTCATCACGGTGTTCTCGGAACAGACAGCACCACCACAAAATTACGGGTGGTGTTTAATGGCTCTAGCTCAACATCTTCTGGTAAGTCTCTCATTGACATCATGTACACTGGACCTGATAATAATTTGTTGCTTAATATTTCGGACGTGCTCATTTGGATCCGTCATCATAGACACATCTTTACCACTGACGTTACAAAAATGTATCATCAGATCCGCGTTCATCATGAGGATTGGAATCTTCAACGGATTTTATGGAAAGATGATCAACTCAACCCTGTACCGTATCAATTAACAACAGTGACATATGGTACAAAAGCTGCGCCATTTTTGGCAGTTCGAACTCTCATGTAGCTCACCGAAGATGAAGGCCATCGGTTTCCTTTTGCTGTGCCAGCTATCAAGTTTTGGCAGGTACGTGGATGACATCTTCGGAGGGGCGGATTCAACTCATCAACTCATGAAATAGCTCAACAACTCAAGGACTTGTGCATGGCGAGCGGTTTTCCACTCGCCAAGTGGCACTCGTCGGACCTCAAGGTACTTGCCAATATCTCATCATCACCGTCAAGCTCAGCTATCTTAATGGACGACTGCGAGGCAAAGATTCTTGGTCTGACTTCGATTCCTAATGAAGACAAGTTCACATTCTCAACTCGGTTCAACTCAGCTCAGAAAAGTTTCACGAAACGCCTCATTCTTTCCGAGGTGGCTCAACTCTTTGATCCGCTTGGTTTCGTCTCACCAGTTGTGATTAGAGCCAAAATATTCTTGCGAGAGCTTTGGTTTCACAAGCTCCACTGGGATGATCAACTGCCATCCCATGTCTCAGCATGATGGATTGCAATCAGAGAAGATCTCACCAGTCTGACCAGACTCACAATTCCTTGTTGGTTCAACACATGGAGCAACTCAACAGTGTAATTGGATGGTTTCTCTGATGCATCTCAACTGGCCATGGCCGCAGTGATTTACATCACTGTCAACTCAACTTCCACAGGAAAGGTGGCTTCACTTGTCTGCTCAAAAACACGCGTGGCACCACTCAAGAAGCTCACCATACCACGGCTTGAACTGACTGTAACATTGTTGCTAGCAAAACTGGTTCCATACGTTCAAGCCACACTCAAGGTCGAAATCTCATCTACTTACCTGTGGACGGACTCGTCGGTAACTCTCACCTGGATCAAAGCTCATCCTGCTCGGTAGAAAGACTATGTCCGAAACAGAGTATCTCAAACATAAGGACTCACATCCAATGCTCAAAAGCGTCACGTGTCAGGCACAAGCAAACCAGCTGATTGTGCCTCGCGGGGTATCTCAACTTCTCAATTGTCTTCTCATCAGTTGTGGTGGTCAGGTCCACCGTGGATGGTGAAACCTGTTAAATTTTGGCCGAAAGCCTCAACTGATTCTGAAGATTTGAGCATTATGGAAGCCCGACCGGGGGTAGCTCTTCTCGCTGCAATTCTGACGCCAGAGTACCATTGGGATCTTATTCATCGCTATTCATCACTCACACAATTGTGCCGTCTCACCTCGTTATGTGTCAGGGTAGTGGCCAGAATGAGGAGGAGGTTAGAATTGGCAGGAACCGCTCCACTCATGGCAAAAGAGATGGCCGCAGCAAACATTTTTTGGACGAAAACGACACAAGCCATGTTTTTCAAACACGAGCTCCAAGTGCTGCAGTCAGGCTCTTTTCTTCCATCCTCTCACCCCTTCAGTCGACTGACAGCTTTTATTGGCCAGGAATGTGTCCTCAGAGTAGGAGGTCGCCTTGGTCATTATTGATTAAGCTCATGTGCGGACAATGTTTGAGATTAACTCCTGTTGTTGTACGGAATCTGCAATGTATTGAAAATTATGAGTTTTCACTCACGCCAGGATGCTAAATAACCAGACTGACAGATGTTTAACAGAGAAAATAGTTTATTCTACTTTCAACATTGCGTCAACAAGGATTAAACAAAAAAACAATAAATAAAATTAACAGTTTCATTAACTTCATGTAAATCATTTGGTGAAGACACACAATTGTATTAATGGTGTGCTGACATTTGAGCGATAAGCGTCATGCAGCCAGCGCTGCAGAGCACGTCACGCAACGAGAATTTGAGGATATGCCGATGAGAAACAAATATTCGTAGTACTTTCCTAGTAAGTGTTGGGGGGAAGTACTGTGAATAATTAACAGAACTTACTCAAATATTATTTGTGTACTAAACGACACGTTAAAAACCTGTGATGCAGTCAACGCTGCAGAGCACGGCAGAGTGAGACATTGAGGATGCACAAATGAGTTGAATATATCCACAGTACTTTCCCAGCAAGCTTCGTTGGGGGAAAGTACAGGGAACAAATTGACACACGAAATTATATTAATTGAGTGAGCAAAGCATGAGGTGAAAACGTGGTACAGCCCGCGTGGTGCAGAGCACGCCACAGAGTGAGACCTTTATGGGGATGCACTATTGAGATCTACTACACTCCTCACCGTTATTGAATTATATTAAATTGTGACGGTGAACGCTTACCGTTGATTTAAATCCTGGTGAGCACAAAATGTTGAGAAGGTCCAGTGAAAGCAGTGAAAAGTCCGAGATGTCCAGAGAAGGATGTGCGCTGTTCAAGCGGGTTTCTACGAAAGTGCCGAAAATAGCAATATGGCTTTATAGAAGCGTCGTTGTGCGCTGAAGTCAAATAAGTGAGATAGCCGGTGAGCGATGCCGAAATCAAGCGAGAGAGATAGCCTCTCGCTTAACGCGGCACGCCTGCGAGGCACAGCCTCGGCTCTGCAAGGCCCTGCCTCGGCCATCGCCGGCATAGCCGCGCGCAGCATGCTACACAGCAGCAACAGGTCGACGCACGGCGAATGTCGATCGCCGTGCGCCAGCTGATTATCCAACATATTGTAACGGTATTTTACGTTATCATCACCCTTAAAGGGTTTTAGTTCGAACTCCAGCAGGGAGGAAATTAATATAGGCTTCAGTATTAAGTAAATATGGTTTATTAGACACATTAGACAGATAAAAGTTAAATAATTTGTATGATAATTAAATATACTCCTTTTTACTTAGTTTTGGTGATTATGCACCGTACAAAAAAAACTTGACCCGGGCTTACGCATGCCGTTATAATCGTGTCCGCACGAAGTAGGAGATTTTATATCGAAATATTTTCTTTAGTTATATGGTAGCATAGTTTCTGCATAAGGAAAGAGCCTGCTGGGCTTGCCATCGTTAATATATCTATATCGGCTCTGTTATTATTCCTCGCTTTCGGAGGTAGCCTATTCTATACCTACACTGAGTGGACTATAGTAGGGACGGAGCTCTCGCTCGAGCTCTCCTGGCTACACGATCTACACGCTGGCCCCGCCGCTGTTCCGGTGGAGGCGTCAGCGCGGTGCATCCTTGGTGCATCGGCGCATCGGAAATGCGACAGGAGCGTCTCTAGCTAGTTTTTAGGGTGTTTTTTAAGTCCCCATGGATTTAATATTTTTCTTATCCGTACCACTTGGTTTATTTTCGCTGGGAGATCTTCTCGGCTTGGATGCTGGGCTGCTTGGATGGCTGGTGGCTGAGTAGTTGGCCTTGGAAGATATCCGTCTCAGCTGGCTTACCTTACTTATGAAACATTTTACGAGTTAAAAAGCCTTTTAATAGTTTTGTGGGAAGGCATTTAATATACATATTAGGTGCGCAACTAAGTTCCCGCTGTTTTTTTTTTTATGAAAATGCAACTTTATTGTGAAAAAATGTTTATAAATGAATCATTTATAATATTGCCCATCGCTAGCGACAACTTTTTCCCATCTTTCTGGCAGAGCTCGAATACCGTCACGGTAGAAGTATTCGTCTTTTCAGGCTATCCACAAATCAAGCCATTTTGCGATGTCTTCATATGACCTGAACTGCTGATTAACCAGACTATGTGCCATCGAACGGAACAAGTAATAATCGGACGGCGCAATATCTGGGGAATATGGCGGCTGGGGTAGGACTTCGCACTTAAGCGTTTCTAAGTACGTTTTAACGGGTTTGGCAACGTGAGGCCGAGCGTTGTCATGCTGTAGAATCACTTTTTTGTGCCTCTGCTCGTATTGTGGCCGCTTTTCGCGCAGTGCTCGGCTCAATCGCATCAATTGAGTTCGATAACGTTCCCCAGTGATGGTTTCGTTCGGTTGCAACAGCTCATAATAAATAACACCGCCCTGGTCCCACTAAATACACAGCGAAATCTTTGCAGCGTGAATATTCGGCCGAGCCGACGACGTAGAAGCATGACCAGGCAGTCCCCATGATTTTGTTCTCTTTGGGTTGCTGTAATGAATCCATTTTTCATCAGCCGTAACGATGCGCTGAAGAAAACCTTTCTTTTTTTGCCGCTGGAGCAGTTGTTCACAGGCGAAAAAACGACGCTCAACGTCTCTTGGCTTCAAATCATAAGGAACCCAAGTTCCTTGTTTTTGAATCATTCCCATCGCATGCAATCGCTTGGAAATGGCTTGGTGGGTGACTCCTAATGCCGAAGCAAGCTCTTTTTGCGTTTGGCACGGATCCTCATCAAGCAATGCCTCCAATTTAGCGTCTTCGAAGGTTTTTGGCCTTCCTTCACGCGAACGGTCGTCAACATGAAAATCACCATCTTTGAAGCGACGGAACCAATCATGGCATGTTGTTTCACTTAGAGCAGCATCTCCGTAAACTTTTTGGAGTTCTCGATGCGCTTCAGCCGCCGTTTTCTTCGAATGAAAGAGGAAAAGCAACATTTCCCGCAAATGACGATTATTTGGCACAAAATCAGACATTTTCACAAAACCAAAAGTATATAACGCAAAAACAAAATCACTAATGTGTCAAAGCGGTTTGTTTACCATATGTCTAAGCTTGGTTCATGACGTTTTGGTTATGTCCAAATCGACCAGCATTTACTACTGGAGCCATCTCTTGAAAAACTGCGGGAACTTAGTTGCGCACCTAATATATATATATTGTAACGGAACGCGATCAGAGCAAACCGCTACCAAAAGAGCCTCCACGATAAAGGAGTTAAATACACTAATATATGATATAAAAATCTTAATACCAACACAAACCAAGATAGTACACTAAAATACAACATGAAGGAAGTTTCCCACCAATAAAAACCACGAAAGTGATTAACCATTACCTAACAAACCAATAAACAAAGTCGCGAATAGGTGCCCGCCGGACCAGGAAACCAAGTAGAGTCAGTAGGTACACCGCGAGCAACCGCGAGTACCCACTTACGAAGGATGGCACAGAAGCAGCAGGCAGGACCGCTCGGCAAAACCAAACACCCGCTAAGCAGCCACGTAGCGTAGCAGGCTCC
This sequence comes from Cylloceria caligata, assembly GCA_963942595.1. Classification (NCBI taxonomy): domain Eukaryota; kingdom Metazoa; phylum Arthropoda; class Insecta; order Hymenoptera; family Ichneumonidae; genus Cylloceria; species Cylloceria caligata. The sequence goes on along the minus strand of OZ012704.1, from coordinate 46,521,176 downwards.
ACACTTGCGCTAAAACCACACACACAAATACACGAGTACAGCACGCAGAAACACTACCCGAAGGGACAGCGTAAGGTAGTAGGCAAAGCGTTCAACGAAGCTACACGCCGCGCTAAACGGACCCCGAGCGCAGTAGACCCTGCCCTCACGCTGAGACTATACGCGTAATCCAAGAGCAATGCGCGAGAGCATCACCCAAGAAGACATAGCAGAGGCCGTAGGCAGGACCGCTCGCGAAACCACACACCGCGCCACGCGAACTCCTAGCGCAGTCGGCCCCACCTTCCGACTAGGCCACACTAGAAGAACAAACCCAATGCGCCAAGACCGCAACACGACGGTACGCAACGAAAGCAACTCGTGGAACCCCCGCGGTTCCACAAATGATAGAGGGTACCGTCACATGAAAAGTCCACCGACAACCTCCACTCACCAACCAAACGTTAAAACTAGAAACAACCCTTAAACAAAGACAATTCGTTAACAAACTAAATAAATAAGCAATCCGGCACACCACCTACACCTAGAACCTAACAAAAAACTAGACGATCAAAAAACAAGCGAGGAATACATTTAAAATACTCCAAAAAACGTGAATTTCAAGGAAAATTAATAAAAAATCAAACCAAATATCACAAGGTAGTTAAAAACCAACATCAAACAAAAACATCAAAAAACAGTAAAACAGCAACAAAAAACCTCAAAAGAAAAATTGAACGTACAGCAGGTGTTGGATAATCAGCTGGCGCACGGCGATCGATACTAGCCGTGCGTCGACCTGTCGCTGCGGTGTAGCACGCTGCGTTCGTCTACACCGGAGATAGCCGAGGCAGGACTCGCTGAGCCGAGGCTGTAGCTCGCATGCATGCCGCATCGAGCGAGAGGTTGTCTCTCTCGCTTGACTTCGGCTTCGCTCACCGGCTATCTCACTCGCTTGACTCCAGCGCTCAACGCCGATTTCATATCTCGCAGCCATACTGGAAAATCAGGCACTTTTTCGTGACAACCATCGGACAGCGCACGCATCCTGGGACTCTCGCATTTTCAGCTTCTTTTCACCGGACTCGCTCAACCTCTGTGCTCACCAGGACTCATTATCAACGGTAAGCGTACACTGACATAATTTAGCGTAATTTACTGTTAGTGAGGAGTAAAGAATTAACGGTACATCAACATAATTGTCTCACTCTGTGGCGTGCGCTGCAGCACGGGCTGCACCACGTTTTCCTCACTCTATCTTGCCTGCTTGATTAATATAATTACGCATGTGCTTTAATTCCCTGTAGTTTCCCCCAGTAAATCCGATGAGAAAATACTGTGAATTGTAACGTACGGTCTATCTAATAACGCGCGGTGCACACACTAAGGCATCGCTACCGCGCGTTACGCACACAGGGTAAGCCCGGTCTATACTCGGCAACTCATGACGCTTGGTACGCACGCAACAACGCACCGCTATCGAGCCGTCACTCACACCATTAGGCCGATATATCGGTGACCAAGTCCCGTTATTCCGTTTGAAAAATACAGGCAACGGAGTATTAAAAGGCCAACGACGATTTTTAAAATGACGTACCAGTGGGCTACAGGACATGGGCTACAGGACCGCCACCAACTATAGTGATACCGAAAGCATGGGCCAGCTCGAGGGGATTCCGGTATAAAAAGACCAGAATTTCGGCACTCGAGGAACAGTTTTGTACGCAGGTCCCGCCAACGCAGAAGTCCAGCTACCAAGAAGGAAGAGCAACCAACCCTCGCTAGGTGCAGCCGTACTGATAGAGCCCAGCTGTGGTACCTGTCACATACATCTGACGGGAAGCAGCTGAGTCGGTGCTGCGTCCGAGGCCAACGCACCGCAGACCCAAACATCAACAGAGCGGCCTGTCTCTGTCTCTCTTCCTCTCACTCTCTATGGTAGCAAGGATCAAGCAAACTCAACAGTCGACTCTCTCTCTGACACGAAATGCGTTCCGAAATATTTTAAATAACGAAGATATAAGATCTTCATATTAAAGACCAGGGAATTATGGTACTAATTCAATAGGGATCGAATATAGAATAAAGAGGCAATAAATGCACAGGGTACGGCCCTGATATACCGAGACACTGCGCATGCACTCAGAATGCATCGCACGGACGCCGGATAGTAGCAGCGGTCGGGTGGACGCGTAAGTCGACCGCTAAAAAATATAGATATCCACTCCTACCAACAGACCTGTAGCGTTGGAAAGTGGACTATTCAGCGGTAGAATCAAGCGACGGCCGGTCAGTTATCGACGGTACGCATGCGAAAACTCTGACCCAGGGAACGCGACGAGTGGAGAAGAATTATAGAGCAACATTTATATTTTTTTATATAATTTCAATATTAGTTAACGAATATTTTCACATTAGGAATTATATTATTTATCAACATCTCTTTTTACGTCATAGTGCATATTGTTAATCGCATGACATATCTCTATTCTCATAAATTCTATAAATTCACCCGCGTACACGATTGTAACTGCACTCGAGTGCCCGGGAATAATTACATGTAAGGCCCGAGGTAGCCAAAATACCGAGAACAACAGGGTCAGATAATTGAATCTTCTATTTATTTTCCGGATGTATCGCATAATTTTTATCTGTTCATCTGAATAAACCCTACTTCTACCTATTACAAAAGCCTAAAATTACTTTCCTTCCTGCTCGAGTCCGAACAAGCCCATTAAGGGCAATGTTAACGTTTGTTGGAAATTCAGCTGGCGCACGGCGATCGATAATCGTCGTGCGCCTACCTGTTGCGCTGCTTTGCTACACGTTGTTCGGTTGAGTCGGAGATAGCCGAAGCATGGGCTTCGCGAAGCCGAGGATGTGCCTCGTTGGCACGCCGCGTCAAGCGAGAGGATGTCTCTCTCGCTTGACTTCGGTTTCGCTCACCGGCTATCTCGCTCAACTGACTCCAGCGCCCAACGAAACTTTCATATTCCGCAGCCATTTTGGAAATTTTGACACTTGTTCGCACGCACCGGCAAGAACAGCACGCATCCAGACTCTCGGACTGTTTCATGGATTTATACATCGGACTCGCTCAACATCTCGCTCATCAGGACTCATTTGCTCAAGGTAAGAGTACATTGACATAATTTGGTAGAAATTCACTGTCAGTGAGGAGAGAAATACGGTGCATCACCACTTTGGCTCACTCGTGGCGTGCGCTGCAGCACATGCAGCATCATGCTTTCCTCACTTGCTTTAGCCGGTATAATTAATATAATTATACCGGTGTGGTCTATTCACTGTGCTTTCCTCCAGAAATTCTGCTAGGAAAGCACAGTGACTATACGCAGTTCATTTGTACAGCCTCAATATCTGTTTGTATTGTGCTACGCAGTGCTGACTGCGTAGCTGAGTTCACATAGACCAGCACTCCTGCAATATTTGCTGAGAGTGCTCTCATTATTAATTCATTGCAGCTACTCTGCAATACAGTGCTGAGTAGTTGCAGCGAGTTACGCACACATTTTCGCACTCAATGGCATCAGCGTGTCGTGCTGCGTAGCTTTCACTACGTGGCACGCACCGCTGTCTCAAGCTCAATCACACTCAGCACACAAGTAATGTAATTGTGTGCTGCTCAAATAACATTCAAAATTCAATTTGTTTATTTATTATTATAAATTGTACCTTTTTTCTAAATTCATGTTTTGACTGATTTTCTAAATTAACTTATTTTGGCATTAATTTTCAATTTTAGTGACCACACATTTTGTATTAAAATTGTACTTTGTACCACGGTTGGAAGGTAGAATAAACTACTTCCTCACGATAACGTCTACTTGGTCTGGTTTTATTTTCCTCTTGTCTCGAGTGAGTACTCACATTCCGTCAATATATTCACAGGTCGGTCAAGCCATCACCGGACGGATTCTCAACATTCTTGTTGAATTCTCAACATTTTGGTCCTTCGAGCCGGATCCTCGACTCGAGCAAAGAGAGAACCAGGGTTCTCTACCTTCCGCTCTCACCTCTACACATTCTTCGGCTCATCTTGGGATAGGGCTCTGCGCAGCCTGTCGCAGGATCCTCATCAGCTCATCGCCTCGTTCAGCGGACCAACAGATGGGGTAAAGTACTTCTCTGCGGAGAATCTTCGTTACTGTCTAACTTTCTCTACTTGTTCCGTGTGCAACAGGACTGACAATGTCTGAAGGCACTCCGAAAGACTCTGGGGTGGCACCTGGAGTTCTGGACGAGAAAATGACATTGGTGGTTCCTGGGGCCGGCGTCATTCCGAGGAAGACCCGATTTGCACACGGTCATTGCTCTGCTTCACGAGGGCGCAGACTCCCTCTTGCACTCAACTGTAAGATCATAGCACGGAAAGCCATGGAGAGGTTGTGCTATAACTGCCTCGGTCGACACAACGCATCGGCTTGCCGGTCTACCTGGACGTGCAAGGAGTGTGCAGGGCGGCATCACACCATGCTGCATCCAGCAGCGCCCCCTGCAACGACTTCCAACGCACAACCAACACATTCTCAGACGTCGACGCACTAGGATGTTGCCGCGGTCGTCCTTTCATCGGCACAGCTCACATGGAACTGCTCAACATTATTGGCAACTGCATTAGCAGATATACACACATCGGTCTCAGCTCATCAGGCAAGATTTCTCATCGATCCTGGATCGGAATTGACATTCATTACGAAAGAACTCTTCCGTAAACTCAACACCACACGCAAGCACTCATCAATTTCGATCACAGGGATCGGTGGAAGGCACTCAACGCAGACGCGTGGTTCGGTTCAACTCACAATGTGCTCCACACACACCAAGGGGAAAGTCTCGGTATTGGCTCACATCCTCAACACGATTATTACTTATTTGCCATCATTTGAGTCGCCAGCACGACATGGTCTCACATAGTGAAGCTGAAGCTGGCGGATCCGGACTTTCTCACACCACGACCAATCGATATCATAATTGGAGCAGATATTTATGGACAGGTTATTAAACCAAATATTCTCAAGGGCACATCATCTGCACCTATTGCACAATTATCGATATTTGGGTGGCTCATCATTGGACCAACAAACTCATGTCAATCTGACGCACTCACTGTTCATCATGCTGCGGTGCAACATGACGATCAGGAATTACAAAATGTGCTAACGAAATTTTGGATTCAGGAAGAGTCACCAAAGGACACAGTAAGTCAACTCACACCAGAGGAGCAGGCATGCGAGGATCATTCTCGAGACACGCATCAGCGTGATTCTACAGGCCGGTACATCGTTCGGCTTCCTCATATCATCGCCTGCGAATCTTGGAAGTTCACACTCACGAGCATTTCAGTGTCTGCAACACATTATACGTAAAATCTCAAAGGATGCTGAATACTGTCAGCTCTACTCACAATTCACGGACAAATACAAACAACTTGGTCATATGGTGAAGGCTTCAAGATCATCTTGAAGTAAAATACAATTATCGGCCTCACCACGGTGTTCTCAGACCAGACAGTACTACCACGAAATTACGTGTTGTATTCAATGGGTCGAGTTCAACTTCATCAGGAAAATCTCTCAATGACATCATGCACACCGGACCGAATTTATTGCTCAACATTTCGGACGTGCTCATTTGGATCCGTCAACATAGACACATCTTCGCCACTGACATAACAAAAATGTATCGTCAGATCCGAGTTCATCCTGAGGATTGGAATCTTCAACGGATTCTATGGAAAGATGGTCAACTCAATCCTGTGCCTTTTCAACTAACTACGGTTACATATGGTACCAAAGCTGCGCCATATTTGGCAGTTCGAACACTCATGCAGCTGACCGAAGATGAAGGCCATCGGTTTCCGCTTGCTGTGCCAGCTATAAAATTTGGCAGGTATGTGGATGACATCTTCGGTGGGGCGGATTCAACTCAACAGCTCATTGAAACAGCTCAAAAGCTCAAGGACTTGTGCATGGCGGGCGGTTTTCCACTCGCCAAGTGGCACTCGTCAGACCTCAAAGTGTTTGCCAATATCTCATCATCAAGGTCAAGCTCAGCTATCTCAATGGACGACTGCGAGACAAAGATTCTTGGTTTGACTTGGCTTCCTAGTGAAGACAAGTTCAAGTTCTCTTCACGGTTCAACTCAGCTCAGGAAATTTTCACACGCCTCGTTTTCCCGAGGTGGCTCAACTCTTTGATCCAATCGGTTCGTCTCACCAGTTGTGATAAGAGCCAAAATACTCTTGTAAGAGCTTTGGCTTCACAAGCTCAACTGGGATGGTCCACTGCCATCCCAGGTCTCAACACGAAGGATGGCAATAAGAGAAGATCTCACTTATCTGCAGACTCTCAATTCCTCGGTGGTTTAACACATGGAACAACTCAACAGTGGAATTGCACGGCTTCTCTGATGCATCTCAACTGGCCATGGCCGCAGTGATTTATATCACTGTTGACTCAACTTCCACAGGAAAGGTGGCTTCACTTGTTTGCTCAAAACGCGCGTGGCACCACTCAAGAAGCTCACCATACCAAAGCTTGAACTGACTGCAGCTTTGTTGTTAGCTAAGCTGGTTGCATACGTTCAAGCCACACTCAAGGTTAAAATTTCATCTACTCACCTGTGGACGGACTCATCAGTAACTCTCACCTGGATCAAAGCACATCCTTCTCGATGGAAGGACTATGTCCGAAATAGAGTCGCTCAAATACAAGAACTCACACCCAATGCTCAATGGCGTCACGTGGCAGGCACAAGTAATCCAGCTGACTGTGCCTCGCGGGGCATATCAACATCTCAATTATGTTCTCATCAGTTGTGGTGGTCAGGTCCACCGTGGATGGTGACGCCTGATGAATTTTGGCCGAAAGCCACAACTGACGTAGAGAATTTGAGCATTATGGAAGCTCGACCGGGGGTAGCTCTCCTCGCCGCATTACAAACGCCAGAGTATCGTTGGGAACTCATTTATCGCTGTTCATCGCTCTCAAAATTATGTCGTCTCACCTCATTTTGTGTCAGGGCGGTGGCAAAAATGAGGGGGAGGTTAGAATCGGCAGGAAACGCTCCACTCACTGCGAGAGAAATGGCTGCAGCTAAAATATTTTGGACAAAAGCTATACAAGCCGTGTTTTTCAAGCACGAGATACAAGTGCTGCAGTCAGGCTCGCATGTTCCATCTGCTCACCCCTTCAGTCGACTAACAGCTTTTATCGACGAGGAGGGTGTAATAAGAGTTGGAGGTCGTCTTGCGGAATCAGCACTCACTTATGAAGAAAGGCATCCTGCCATTCTACCTCGCCACTCTCGATTCACGACTCTCATTATAAGGCAAGCTCACGTGCGTACTCTTCACGGAGGCACGCAGCTCACACTCGCTCAAGTTAGGCTAACGCATTAGATCATTGGCGGTAGAGCTCCTGTGAAATCTCATATATTACATTGCGTGGTGTGTGCTCGACAGAGAGGAGTTCGTGCACAACATTGATGGGCCAGCTTCCTCTGTCACGAGTCACACCATCTCGCGCATTTACTCACACAGGAGTAGACTACGCCGGTCCTCTCACGCTCAAAACTTGGAAAGGTCGAGGCGATAAAACACACAAGGGCTGGATCTGCGATTTTGTGTGCCTCGCCACTTCAGCTCTGCATCTTGAGGCCGTCAGTGACTACTCAGCTGACGGCTTCCTCTCAACGTTCAGGCGATTCTCATCGAGGCGTGGCATTCCTCACACCATCTATTCTGACTGTGGCACCAACTTCGTTGGTGCACACAAATTCATACGTCAGATGTTTAGGAAGGCTTCGCAAGAGCATCATCTCATCGCTTCTTCTCTCGCAAATCAACAGATTGCGTGGAAGTTTAATCCACCTGCGGCACCACATATGGGTGAAAAATGGGAAGCGGCTGGCAAGTCCGTTAAATTTCATCTGTGGCGAACGGTGGGTGATACAGCACTCACGTTCGAAGAGCTCTCAACGCTGCTTGCTCAAATCAAGGCTATACTTAATTCAAGGCCTCTGGAACCGCTCAGCGATGATCCAGATGACTCATCAGCACTCACGCCTGGACATTTTCTCATTGGTGGAGCACTCACAATGATCCCAGAACCAAATCTGGAAGATTTGGCAACCTCACGGCTCTCAGGTGGCGATTGTGGCAGCAAAATACATCAATTTTGGCGACAGTGGTCTGCACATTATTTACAACGGCAGCAGTCAATCTCAAAGTGGCACCATCCTAACAACATTATCAAAGTTGGCTCGTTGGTCCTGCTCACAGATGAGCGCTTACCACCGTGCAAGTGGTCACTTGCACGAGTCACCGAGTTGCATCCGGGCAAAGACGAGCTCACCAAGGGGTGACCCTCAAAACTGCTACCACCACGCTCACCAGGCCAATCTCAAAACTTGCTGTTCTGCCAATCTCATCAAACACCCAGCAATGAGTAATTAATCATCAACCCCGTTGCTGATGGCGGGCGGAATGTTGGAAATTCAGCTGGCGCACGGCGATCGATAATCGTCGTGCGCCTACCTGTTGCGCTGCTTTGCTACACGTTGTTCGGTTGAGTCGGAGATAGCCGAAGCATGGGCTTCGCGAAGCCGAGGATGTGCCTCGTTGGCACGCCGCGTCAAGCGAGAGGATGTCTCTCTCGCTTGACTTCGGTTTCGCTCACCGGCTATCTCGCTCAACTGACTCCAGCGCCCAACGAAACTTTCATATTCCGCAGCCATTTTGGAAATTTTGACACTTGTTCGCACGCACCGGCAAGAACAGCACGCATCCAGACTCTCGGACTGTTTCATGGATTTATACATCGGACTCGCTCAACATCTCGCTCATCAGGACTCATTTGCTCAAGGTAAGAGTACATTGACATAATTTGGTAGAAATTCACTGTCAGTGAGGAGAGAAATACGGTGCATCACCACTTTGGCTCACTCGTGGCGTGCGCTGCAGCACATGCAGCATCATGCTTTCCTCACTTGCTTTAGCCGGTATAATTAATATAATTATACCGGTGTGGTCTATTCACTGTGCTTTCCTCCAGAAATTCTGCTAGGAAAGCACAGTGACTATACGCAGTTCATTTGTACAGCCTCAATATCTGTTTGTATTGTGCTACGCAGTGCTGACTGCGTAGCTGAGTTCACATAGACCAGCACTCCTGCAATATTTGCTGAGAGTGCTCTCATTATTAATTCATTGCAGCTACTCTGCAATACAGTGCTGAGTAGTTGCAGCGAGTTACGCACACATTTTCGCACTCAATGGCATCAGCGTGTCGTGCTGCGTAGCTTTCACTACGTGGCACGCACCGCTGTCTCAAGCTCAATCACACTCAGCACACAAGTAATGTAATTGTGTGCTGCTCAAATAACATTCAAAATTCAATTTGTTTATTTATTATTATAAATTGTACCTTTTTTCTAAATTCATGTTTTGACTGATTTTCTAAATTAACTTATTTTGGCATCAATTTTTAATTTTAGTGACCACACATTTTGTATTAAAATTGTACTTTGTACCACGGTTGGAAGGTAGAATAAACTACTTCCTCACGATAACGTCTACTTGGTCTGGTTTTATTTTCCTCTTGTCTCGAGTGAGTACTCACATTCCGTCAATATATTCACAGGTCGGTCAAGCCATCACCGGACGGATTCTCAACATTCTTGTTGAATTCTCAACAACGTTTAATACCGTTACAGAATATTCTCTACTCAATTGTGCATCCTCATTATTTTACTTGTCATGCTCTGACTGTGTCACTGTTCTCATACTCTACTCACAGAACTCAAGCAACCAAATTGCAGGTGCTCTCATCTAGTCGCTGCAACTTCTCTCAGATACATCTGCTGAGAGCTTGCAGTGGATAATTGACACATTCTACGCACTCATTTCTCATTCCGTGGCGTGCTCTGCACACACCTAGCACACAATTAATATAATTGTATTAATATTATATTAATACTAATAATAAATAATATTAATACAATTAATATAATTGTGTGCTGCTCAAGTTTTAATTCAAAATTCAGTTCAATTTATTTATTTATTTATGCATTTGTCAATTCTCTACTTTTTGGTGTATTCAATTTCATATCATTTTTATTCTGTCTAAATTTAGCCTAATTTTGTACTTACTTTTAACTTTTATATTTTTTCCAAATTTTATATTATTTTGTATACAAAGTTATGGAAGGTAGAATAAACCGCTTCCACAATATAACACCTATGTGTCTGGTTTATTTTCCACCCTGTCTCGAGTGAGTTTTCATTATTTACAATATATTCACAGATCGGTCAAACCACATCGGACGGATTCTTAAACAGCAGGTAAGGAACTAACATTGAATCGAGGAACTCAACCTCGCTAGAACCTCGGTTCAAACCCCAAGAAATCAACAACTGACCGAATGAAGAAATTTGGAGGCATAATGGGACACCTACACACCACCCCTCACCACTCTCACCTATTGATTGAGGTGTGATAAATATCACGTGGCCTACCCCAAAAACACCCCCTCGGGGCTCATCGACGAAAGTATATAAGCCACGACAAGACAAGCCTCAGAGCTCTTGATGAATCCCACTCTGCAAGACAAAGTGTTGCCCGACAGCCGATCTACATTTTATTTTATTTTAATCTAAACGTCTTGGATGTAATTGTTCGATAATAGTGTTCTTTCGATAAACTGATTCCCCTGCATTACGTTTGGCCGCCCCTACTCACAGCGTTAGGGCATTTCCCATTAACGGGTCCCCACGCATAGCGCAGTGGCTACTCGTCTCTTGGGAAGTGAAAGAGTACGTGTGTCGCAAGACCTTGGGGAGTGGCATCCCGGCTTGCTGGACCACCCGCGCTCGACTCAGAGGGTATACCTGCATGAGTGGCACCATGCAAGGACCAGCGGCCAACTAACCCGTGTACCACACCGATACCTCGGCAGATCTCGAATATTGAGAAACTAAGTCGTTAGCCCCTTAAGGGCAACGATAAAGTACCTTAATATAACGAGAATAATCGCCTCAGTATCAGGAGGGTAGGATGCGCGAGTTGGCTAACACTACGAACCCCGTGTCTTGCGCGAACAGCGAGCTTCTAGCCAGAGAACCAAAGCAATAATAAAGCCGAGCACGTCAGGTAGGTAGACTCACACACCCGACTCGACACAACAATACTCGCGACTCTATGCTAGTAAGACCGAGACACGAAACTCGCCGACAAACGCCCAACGAGGCGAAGCCCCGCAAAGCGAAATGTACCAACAAGTTACACGTTAAGAATGCGTTAAGAATATACCCACCAATAGCAAGCCGTCGTCGGTTGATTATAATCGAGCCGCCCGGTAAATCTTACGAATGTACCATGGGAAGTCACGTATGAGCACGAGTAAAAGCAGCTAGACCGGGTAGGAGAACAGCCTCGCAATCCTAAATTATAAAGTATCGCGAGAATCCTGTATCACGAAATCGAGTATTGAGCTCCGTACGCGTGACATCAATTCGCCGTGCGAATATTCAAATTAGATCACAAAGGAATTATGAAACAGGCCGCATTCGTAAATTTAAGAGATCACGTATAACAAAACTGCTAACTCTCCTTTCATCAACCATACCACATACTCACCAGCCTAGACCCAATTCCATCGAATACAGTGAAATCCAATCAACCATTAAGTACACTGGATACAATACAGATTAAGGAATTGTCCTTCAAAAACAAATAGACCGATGATGGAAGGATGATAAAACGCTCATCCACCCAAGACACATGCGAAATCAAAAACCAAACTGAGGTCTTTTAAACAAAAAAAAGAAAAACAAAAACAACAATAATAAATAATCAATCATAAACAAATCCAAAAGAAAAAATCCGCCGATCCAGCCGAGAGCACGAACCTTTTGAGCCTACAGCCTCCTTCAAATTCCATTCCTAGTAGTATAGGAGAATATCTTGCTCAGAAAAACACAATCGACGCGAATTTGGCCGCGACTTACTAACACATGGAAATAAACCGAGAAAAAGACCAAAATCGCGAAACGTTTCAATATATTGCATATAGATTTATATATATATATAGATTTATATATATATATATATATATATATATATATATATATATATATAAAACCGAGAAAAAGACCAAAATCGCGAAACGTTTCAATATATTGCATATAGATTTATATATATATATATAAATCTATATATATAAATCTATATATATATATAAATCTATATGCAATATATTGAAACGTTTCGCGATTTTGGTCTTTTTCTCGATTATTTATTATTGTTGTTTTTGTTTTTCTTTTTTTTTGTTTAAAAGACCTCAGTTTGGTTTATATATATATATATATTGAATATAGGTTAAATATATATTGAAAAAATATATATATTGAATATAGGTTGAATATATATTGAAAATATATATATATTGAATGCTTTCCTACAAAACTGTTAAAAGGCTTTGTATTAGTTATTCGTCAATTATTTCATAATTGAGATAAAATTTGTTGCACTAATTTTTAATAATTATTCGTAACAAATTTATGGATATTCCATCAACCGGTATATATTTGATAAAATTCTCTTTAAACACTAATTAACAAGCTTTTAAGAATATTCTAAATGTGAATTTAAAATATGATAATCGAAAAATACAGAAGAAAAGCCATAAAGTATTCGATGCATTTTATCAATAACCACGCATTTTATCTCGAAGTAACATGTAAGTGAAAAGAGTATTCAAGTTTTATTCCTTGATAAAAAAAATGTCAAACCGATATGGCCGGGCGGGTGACGTCGCGCGAGGTTCCACTCAAGTCCCTCAGATGAGTCATTGTGGAGTTGAAATACGACAGGGGACTGCGCAGCATTCTTGCGTCAGCACGAAATGATCAAAGCAATCTTGACCGAATTATTTTAATAATGAATGCATCAAATAAAAAATACTTATCTTATTTTTGGAGATGACGAATATTTAAAAGAACAAAATGACCTGAATTCATTGTGTAATACAACAATTAATAGTACAACAACTTCCTTTTTCTTTTCATATAATTACCAATGACGAAACAAAAATTATAAAATAATCTGAAAAGAATAAAGCACTAAGACATTTTATAGGAAACGTAATAAACGCTTAATTAGAATTATAACGAATCAGAAAAGCTCGGAGAACTGTTGTATTACATCTAAGTTACCCAGAGCGAGGTAAAACGAACCATCAATTAGGCGGGGCGCGAAAATGGCGAAGCCAATGGTCAAGCTGCGTCATAGAATAACACCTTATATGGGAGCTCCAATAAGTTCTCGATGAATTAGTTGAATTCTAAGAATCCTCATCCATCCACCGCATAGAAACTGGGCTACCAACGGCCTATGTGAGGGCAGGAAAACGCGCGAACAAGAGAGTCACAGTTATGCGATCGACCACGGAGAAACTGAACCGTAATCGCGATCTTGGTTAGCTAGAAAGCTCCCACCGCAAGGGGCCCCTTACCCCGCAGTATTGTCAGTGAAATTCAGTGTGTGCACTTGAAAACAGCCGGTTAATTAATTTTTATTCAGTTCGTGTGCTTAGAAATATTTTTATTGATTTCGCTTTTCATGTTTTACGATTTCGGACTTAGAAATATTCTTGATTTAACGTCATTTTTCTCGACTTCAACTTTGAATTCAGGAGCATTTCAAATTTGTCCCAATTCTCTTGTTTTAAAAAGGAATTTCACAAAATTTTTTATTTAATTACGTTTAACTGTTTTTATACAAATTCACCTATTTAATTTCGTTTTACCATTTTTACCGAATAGAGAGTAATCATAAGTTATAGTACTGAGAGTATCGCGCCGAAATAATCGCTCGCGCACACGGTAATAACGTATATGTACAATTATTCGGTTATTTGGATAAACATAAATTATTTAATGGACTATTGAGTCTAGTATTTCGTATCGAGAATGGTTAGTCATTTCTCTCCTTGCATCCAGCGGTTACCAACGAAAGAAATATCAGCAATCTCAAGGGAAATCAACCGTAAGTATAAGTGCAATACTTTTATATATATTTTTGGTGTCCTAGTGAATTTTTTCCCCAAGTGAAAGCAACTTGTCATTATCTTCCCCCAAAATATCTTACTCTGGGGGTTGGTTTTGTTACGTCAAAATCGCGGCCTCTCTTACGAAACCCACGAATTTAACATCGATGCACGTTTCGGAGTATATTTTCCGTGCTCTGGTCAAGGAGAATAAATTCTCCCTTTACCACACCCGACGAGAAAATACCGAAGACGCAGGCCCGTTTTTGAGTCTAACCTCGCGGAAAATTACTCGGGGTAGGGCTGGAGTGCGTTTTGTTATTTGTTGGGAATAATCACTTCTCGAATAATGGGATGGGACTTGAATGACAATTTCTCGCGGAGCAAGTTTTAACTTTAATTGGTTAAAGAAAATTGTACTTACGGTTGTTTGTTGCTGTGGTTCTTGCTGTTGAACCTTGGTTAGACGTAGACTGGTGTAGTCGGACAAACTCAGAATCGAACGTATGCGTTGGTGCGTATTAATATTTATTTATTGAAATAAAACTACATGAATAGTCGAATGTTGCACGTTCAATATTCCCAATCTCGCACGCGTTAATAATTATAAGTACTGTACTCGTACTCTGTACTATTTGAAACTATACTTTGTGAAACTGAGCCGCGGTGAAAAACTATTGAACTGTACTTCTTTACTCCCTGGCAAACAGTACTACTTGCTGCCCGGGAAACTGTACTATTTACTCCCCGTGAAACTCTCCTTTTTTATTCCCTGGCAAACAATACTACTTGCTGCACGGGAAACTGTGGCTTCTTTACTCCCCGTGAAAAAGTGTCTCCGGCCGATTTTCGCGGCCTTTTATAGCGCTCCTGAGCGTCGAAAAATCTTGTCGTCAACCGCGTTAACAGAAGAGAAGGGATAAAACCCTATCCTGATTATAAGAATTTCCCCGTGGTATACCCCGCACAGTAGCTTCCCGACATGCAGAGCCATAGATCTATGCAAGTGCATCGGTAGGGCGCGCTCTGATTTGTCGCGCGATGTGATATACAGAGGACCACGCAATTAGGTGAGGGAACGCGCTCGAGGCGTTTTTCCCCTGCAAATGAGGCGATTTTTACCACCCTGCTTCTTGGCCTACTCTCGATAAAGTTTCTTAGGCTAGGTAATATCCTTATGCTCGCTTCTATGTAGATGTGGCTATGCTAATGGCTCAGAATTTCAGCGTTTGTACGGAACTTAATTAAATCCTTTGCATCAAACCACTAGTAATAATTTTGTTACAGATTCTGTAGTTAACTCGTCGTATGCAAGCTGATTTTTGCATTAATCTCTTACTAGTATAAATATTTTTGTTGAATTATGGCTTATTCTAATCATTATTGGTTATTCGTTCAATTAGTAATTACTCTACTTATAGTTAAACCCTTTTTCTTAAATAACTTGTTAGTTAGACAATTATTCTCGTGTTATAGAAATGAGAGAGAGAGAGAGAGAGAGAGAGAGAGAGAGAGAGAGAGAGAGAGAGAGAGAGAGAGAGAGAGAGAGAGAGAGAGAGAGAGAGAGAGAGAGAGATCGGTTACTCGTAAATTTTGTCCGTACGCAAGTCAGCTAGATCGCTGTTCAGACCTCGCGCAAAGGCGTTTATCGTTGCGTGGAGAGTCGGTCGGCCTCGCTTTCCTGCAGGAGAAACTTCATTGCAACTCAATTCAGTCTCATCTCTTTCTCGTTTCGTCTATTTTTTGCTATTTTACTGTAAATTAATCTTAATATCATATGCTTTATCCTTTCTATATATGCATAACATATTCTAAACATATTTGATGGTATTTTTACTATAAATTCCAATATTTTAAGAGAGACTTATTAATATAATCTCAAGAGGAAAAGAAAATTAATCCTGATATACTTATCCTTTCCCTATTACCCGATTACAACTGGTAAGCTCATTAATTTAATTTGGATTGTACTCGTTTTTGAGTGACAGCCCTGGGTAGTTTCTATATGGAAGCATAATTGTTCTCTTTGCTGCTGATATTTTACCCAAAGTATTCATGTAAACACTTTAATGGTCATAAATCGTTCGTCTAAATCAGGGGTCTCCAAACTTTCCAGCCTTAGGGCCATTCTGATTACGCCAGTAAGTTCCGAGGGCCAAAACCATAAGCCTACAACAATGTTATGAGTAGTTAGCCCATGACCATATCAATGTAGATGTCATATTAATAATTATTCAACATAAAATTAGAATACTTCAGTAAACTAAATTTAATTTGCTATAAAAAATATGTTCTCTAAAAGGAGTTTTCAAGTATGCTAGCTCTCCGCGGGCCGGACAAAATCTGTCCGCGGGCCGAATGTGGCCCTCGGGCCGTAGTTTGGAGACCCCTGGTCTAAATCAATAGTTCCTCCACTTTTGTTAATTGTTTCGCTCAAATAATAATTGTTCATGATCTCATCATCCTTGTAAAGAGAGAGAGAGAAAGAGAGACGATTTCAGGCAAGAGCGAGAAGAAAGGGTGCGGTCGCCTGGTCACGTGATAGCGTTCCCTCCAACCACTCCCCTACGACCAACAACGCCCCGGTGGCGACTAACCGAACCCCTGGTCTAGGATTGAGGGTAAGGCTGCGTCGAATCATAGATCCATAAATGGCAGTCGATAACCGGGTCTACGCAGTAGATCCGATGCTTTGATAGTTTGCCGTTTGACCGCTAGCGCTGAAAAATTCCATCTTTACAAGATTAATTTTCCCGGGAGACAGTCGGTAGAACCGCATTTCCACACCGCTCCGATCTTTGTCGTTAAAAATCGCCCTCCTCTTCTCTTAAGAAATTCGAAAATAAAAGAAAAATGTGAAAAGTTACTTTTACTGTAGAGAAACTAAAACCGAAAAACTTTAACGTAATCGGAATTAAAAAATATAAATGCGACGTTACGTCAGGACGTAATACCTCCCCCCTTAAAACGATTATGAGGAGGAGCCTAATTATCGAATCCGAGGGTGGAGCTAACAATTTTCCAATTATGCTTGTCGTACTATTCTTTTTCGTTTAACGACTTGTCTCTTGCATGGTCTCGGAATCTATATGTGATACTAGTTTCTGTTCGTACCATGACGAATTTTGTCAAACGTAAAAAAAAATGTTACTTTTAATAAAAAAAGGATATTTGATTGGCAACTGTTTGGCCATATTGCTATTCCTGCTTTGGTTAAATATTGTTCTACGTTGAGTGTATGCATATATGCGATTATATTTCTTCGAACTTGTCCGTACTTTGCTTAGTAGGAACATTATATGTTTCTAATTCTTAACTTAATTATTTCGTTGCTTTATATTTTCCGACAATAAGTGTTACGTTATAGTATTTATCTATACGTCCCTTTATTTATGGGCATTTGTATTTATTTTTTCATCTTTTTCTAATATTTTTTTCCCTTGTTTATTTTGTTTATTCATTTCTTGATTTTACTTTTGTATTTTCTTTTCTTTGAAATTTTTAACTTTTTTCTCTGCGACCGTAAAATAAGCTAAGTGAATTTTTTTTCCTTAAGTGTTACTTATGATTAAATAACGGTGAATATCGAACGAGACTTCCTGGTTACAGTGTATGTGTTCTTAATTCTACTTCTTCTTATAATTCGTAATCTTTATCTAAATATTTGCTTCGTTAGAATATTTGCTCTCTCTTTTTTTTTGTAACTCAAATATTATTTATATCTAATGTAACGGTATTTTACGTTAACATCACCCTTAAAGAGTTTTAGTTCGAACTCGAGCAGGGAGGAAATTAATTAGGTAAAAGTATGGTTTATTAGACACATTAAGTAAATTATACAGGTAAAAGTTAAATAATTTGTGTGAGAATTAAATGTCCTCCTTTTTCCTTAAATTTGGTTATTATGTATTTTACAAAAAAGAATTAACCCGGGCTTACGCATGCCGTTATAATCGTGTTCGCATGAAGTAGGAGATTTATCTTGAATTACTGAAATATTTCCTTTATAAGGTAGTATAGTTCCTACACATAGAAAGAGCCTGTGGAGCTTGCTATTGTTTGTATATCTATATCGGCTCTGTTATTATTGCTCAGTATTCGGAGGTAGCCTATTCTATAGCTATAGTGCATGGACTGTAGTGGGGACAGAGCTCTCACTCGAGCTGTCCTGGCTGAGCGATCTACTCGCTGGTCCCGCCGTCGTTCCGGTGGAGGCGTCAGCGCGGTGCAGCCCCGGTGCATCGGCGCATCGGAAATGCTACAGGAGCGTCCCTAGCTACTTTTTAGGGGTTTTTTAAGTCCCTTATGGATATAGTATAAATTTCTCCATACCACACCGGTGTCTTTCAGAGGTAAGATCTCGTTGGCTTGTGTACTCTGCTACGTGGATGACTGGTGGCTCAGTAGTTGACCTTGGAAGATGTTCGTTTTCCCTAGGCCATAGGTTTCAGGCCTGATCTTTGGAGTGGTGCGGTTGAAGATGCTTCTCCTTGGGTTGACTAGGTGGTCCTTCTTTTAGCTGGATGGCTGGTCCTCCTTTGGTCGATTAGCTGGTCTTCCTTTGGTTGATTAGGTGGTCCTCTTTTGGTAGATTCCGGATATTGGCGAAAGTCTGTGAACAGAATGCTCTCAGACTGTGGTTTGCCGTGCCCTTTTATACCGGCTTCCCCGCTCTTCTTTCCTTTCCGTCGGTATAGCAGGGTATTACTATATCTACTAGTTGGCCTGTAGCCCATCTCCTGTAGCCCATTTGTCCCGTTAATATCCTCTTCTTGGTTATAATAATTTAGCGTGTTCCTTATAGATGCTTCTTCATACGTTACTTGAGACTTTAGTCTCACTGCTTGTCAGTATAACTATATCTTGAGTAACGGTAGTTGGTTTATAGGTGTGCGTGCTGTGTGGTATGAATCTCTATGTTGGTGTGTGTGGATCTAGTTTATGCTCGTCATTTAGGCGGTATATTTAATTATAAGACGAGTATGTCGTCTTACTAATGACATGGTTAAAATATCCTTTTTCTCTTTTTCTTATACCACACATCGGAGTGGTTAACTTGATTTGAATAATAGCAACTGACGTATGTAAGAATATGTAGGTATGAATTTTCTCATATGGACTTGGTGTTGACTAATGGCTCGTGAACGCTGATTTCTGAAGTTCATGAATTTCTTGGAGTTTTTGGAGATCTTAGCATTTTTTTGAAGTTCTTGGCGTTCTAAGCGTTTTAAAGTTCTTGGCGTTCTAAGCGTTTTGGAGTTTTTGGCGTTCGTGAAGTTCTTGAAATTTTGTCCATATGATGTTGGACGTTCGTGTGGATGCTCGTATTTTCTCCCCTTCATGATGGTTGGCTCCATATGATTTGGTATAAAGATTCGTCGATCGTCTAGTATAAAAACGAATGCTTCCTTTTACTCTGAGGAGATGTAGATGTTTCGTTGAAATACCCAGAGCGGTACGGTGGCCCTCGGAATGAGTGACTTGTAAACTCTTGTGTCTGTGAAACATAATGTGCATCACTAATATGCGATATCATAGTGTGATTGACGATTATTATTGTTATTATTATTATTATTTTCTTTGCTCTCTTTCATTTTATTTTTTACTTTGTTTTATTTTATTTTGTTTCGTTTTATGTACATATATATATATGTTTTTTTTTCTCTCTTTTTTTTTTATTCTAAGCAAAAATGCAACATATTTTTTTTTAAAAGGGGGAAAAGACATGAATGAAATAATTCTGTGTATTATGAATCAAAATATATCAAGTATGGTTCTAGTTACTTATTGTTGTTATCAATATAATTTTTAGTTTTCTCGTTGTTATCGTTATCCTATTCGGGATCAAGCACGATGCTCTGTATCTCTGAGTTGCATTCATCGCATGTTTCTCTATTTTTGCCGCATTTGTAGTAATTATTCGCGTGGAGGCAAGGGAGAAACGTCACGTCTATTGGTTGGCGATGGCAGGTTTGACATAACTGAGAGTCGGCATCTTCCTCCTGGGAGGGTGTCAGTGATAGTGTAGATAGGTCCAGTGACTCTGCCCAAGGAGAAAGAGGTCGAGAATTGCGACGACGTGAAGTAAATAATTTTTCGTCTGACTCGTCTTTGTCCGTTGTGTCGCGATGTTGGTTCGGAAGACTATCTTGGTTAACGGGCGATGGAGGGGGAGCGGGAGGTCTTCGAAGTAATGATGTAACTGAATCGGTGAGACTGGTGGACAGAGAGGAACATGGGAACGTATTCGTAGTCATGCTCAGGAATCAACAACCTGGATTATGCAAGACGTGTAAGTGTAAGGGGTTTGGACCCGTGCCCCAACGTTTTATTTTTATTCCGCAATAAAAACAAGTTACTTATGTTACTGGTTTTATCGGTAGCGTCTCAGGCCAGGAAATGAAGCTTTCCATGCGATCTGTTGTAACATAATTACACTCTTTAGCTCATTTTATTATGTCAAACGGCTATAAGAGCCGACAGTAGGCGAACACACCTGAAAAAATAGACTCGGTACAAGTGTACCGAGGCTTGCGGGCACTAGACCATCGAACCTAGTATAAAAACTAGAGCTGTCGCCGCTCCGGAATTCCCTCGCTGACGTAAACAGCAGGTCAACGACCAGCTGGTTTTGCTCGGAGGCGAGGGGAAGGCGGTGAGCACGGCAGCGGCGAACCGCAAAAGTCTAAAGATGCGTTACATTTAAAAATTCGATGGAAAAATAGGCAGAGGGGACTGAGGCCAGGGGAAGCCTATAAAAGGTCGGTCCGGGGAGACAGGAGCTCTCTTGGCGAAATAGTCTAAACGGTGGAGGTACGAAAATTTAGAACGGAAAAATTCTAATTAAAAATCAAAATTCAAGAGTTATTTCAAATCTTACCTATCGTAGAGTCTGTGTTCACTCCAGAAAATAAAACCAGTGAGTGGTGCCCAGAGACGAGAAAGTGCCCAAGTCATTAACAATACCGAGTTATATGGTGTAGAAATTATCAAATTATCACGATTTAACTAGTGGATAAGTTCAATAGAGTAGATGCGTAGGAATAATTAATACGATTAAGCGCGTAGTTTTTAAGAGTTCTCAAGAGAATAGGATTAAGAGGATAGATTCGAGTGTAGGGAAGGAAGTGCATAAAATTAAGCGAGTAGTATGTAAGGAAATGAAATGAAATAGTGTGGATTTAAAAAACCGGCGATACAAACGGGAATCGCCCGGTCGGATGAGTGGAAGAGAGAATAAGAGAAAGTGAAACGAGAGTGAAAGAGAAAGAATTGTAAATAGAGTTGATACACTCTATCGAAGGAGTGAGTGCGAAGCAAAATAGCTAGTGGTATGATATATATGTGCACCGAGTATACAGTAATACCGTTGTACAGAACCATAACAGACTTACGAAGAATACCCAGAATCTGTGCACCCGAAATAATATAATAATTGTAGAAATAATCGCTAAAATTACGAAGTTAAAATAGTCATTATGCAGAATTCGAGTGACCGTAATTAAAAAGTGACGTTTTTCTTATGAAACTATTTTCTTGGAATAAAGCCTTACCGTCAACCACTACGAAGTCTCAATTAATTAGTTATGTGATCGAGCCCAAATTCCCACGATAAATAAATATATGATAACGTTAAAAATTACCGTTACACTGTATAGTTTTCGTAGGTGGGGTACGAGGGCTGTAGGCCGTCGTCCCTGGAACATGCCCATTCTAAATAGTCGAGAGGGGCTCGGAGCCTTTCCAATAGTCTGGCGACGAATCTCTGATCGCAGGTAGGGGGCTGTCGTACAGTTCTGTCGGAGAGGCGGGATTTAGCGAGGAAAAAGGATGGCGACGAGGTGTTTGACCGGGTGGTTGGCTTCGTATACTCATTATTATGTAACGACAATTAGGGCCCCATATAACATGCTTTTCTCAAGGGTCGTCATAAATTTCGCAATCGTATAATGATACTCCACAAGGAAAACACCTGATTTTAGTTTGACTGCCCGTGAAAAAGAATCTGGCTGCTGCTAATACTGCGATATTGGTTTCACAATTTCCAGGCCAGTAAGTGAAGCTGTCTACTCGTTTAGTATAATCTTCGAATGCGGGATACATGGGAGTCAAATCGCTCTTCTTTGGAGGCATATCCTCGTGGCAATCAGGGGTCGCGTTTATTCTTACTTCTTATCTGCAATCATGGCGTTCTTTTTCACAAGAAAGCGGTATATCTCGTGGATCGGCCCCGATGGGCACGTTCCCACAGGGTATGCCACGGACAAAACGGCGTTGTTCTTGCCACCTACGGTGGTCATGCATTGGTATATCACCGACTTCCCATTCTTTAATAGTAACTCTGCAATCAAAACAACTGATCTCGTCGTACTGCCCGGTGTAATAAAATCCTGCAGCAGCCAGTTGCCGCGGGTCTAGAAAATTTACTGGCCAACTACGGTAACTGTCGACACGCAATTGTTCGTATGAGTACATGCCGCGTGGGCCTTTTGATTTCATGCTTAGCGATGATATACATACACACTTTTATAATTAATCTTTTCCAAGATGCAGGTATAAACAGTAGTGTATTTATTTAGTTATGTTAATAAAAATATTTATGCGTATATTTACTGGTATATGTTAATGTTCTTAATATGATTATTATGGCATTGTCTTTATTTTTAGTTGTACTCTCTTTGTTTTTGAAGTCTAAAACTGATCTGGGTGCACTACGATATTTTCTCTTCAAGAGGTTTTATTTAATAATTGTCTTTGAGTGCGTTTCTTGGTATCTCGTTTGCGTTGGCGTATTGGTAACTATATATGTTTGCCTGGTTTGAAACCTTTAAGAAAATTTTCTATTCACTAAAACTTAAATACACAGATCATTGTTGTTATTATTATTGCTATTACTATTATTACCATTATTAATATTACTATTATTATTATTACTATGATTATATGTGTGTAATATTTCCTTTCATATTTAATATGTTTATTTATCTGATAAAGGGTTATTTGATTAGTACGTTATAGCACGGTATTTGGCGGACGACTTGGCATCGTTTATGCCAAAATTGTCTCCTAGTATTGGAATATCGTTGATAAAAATAGATATAGAGTGTTATTAGAAATTATTATAGTTTTATATTTACTCCCGTATGATATATATGTATTTATTTTTCCTTTTGTTTTCTGATTTTTCATTCGTATGTATCAATTCTATTATGTAAATTCTATGTTTATTATTACATGATATCCAAAAAGAAAGTGCCGCATGAGTGCGTACCATATAAACATCGTATATTTTTATGCAAAATATGTTTCTGGAAAAATTATTTCGAAAATCTTAGAATGCAATTTTCGATTTTTTCAATCGATTTGAATGTACAATAATGTATCTGTTTGGGAGTTTAATACGTACGTTACCGTTCGGTAATATAGTCTTTATCTCGTGCGGACCCGTGGTCACCGAGTTTATTTTAATTTTATAATTAATTAATTTTATTAATTATTAATTAATTAATTTTTTTGTCTTGATATATTTTGGAATTTTCTTTAGCCTTTATCAAATTTTGTCGTCCCAAACCCTGTATTTTATGGATTTGCGTGACCAGTTGCGTTAGATATTCATCGTACGTGGCGAGTTTTTCCATCTCAGCAGGGAGCATACTAGAAGAGGTCCAAGCTATCTTGCCAAATACCATTTCGTATGAAGTATGCTTAGTACCTTCGTGTACATTCGTGTTATAATTGTAAATAGCCATTTCAACCAATTCATCCCAATTATTTTGTTTAGTGGTGAATTGTTTAAGATATTCACCAAGAGCATGATGCGGTCTTTCCAATAATCCATTGGATTGAGGGTGAAATGCCATAGTTATAACTTTACGTATTTTGAACAATTTCGCAATTTGTTTCAAGAAATTACTCGAAAAATGACTACCTTGGTCAGTGAGTACCGCTTTGGGTGAGCCGAAATAACAAATTAATCCTTTGACAAATGCTTCTGCTATCGTTACTGCTTTCGCATTAGGTAAAGGGATTGCTACTGAATATTTTGTTAATTGATCTTGAATTGTAAGTATGTATTCATTTTCTTGCTTAGTTTTTGGCATAGGGCCTACTATGTCCATTGCAATTTTATCGAAAGCTATTGCTGGAATATCTGTTATGATCATGGGCTCTTTAGTTTTTACGCGGACTAATTTTTTTAATTGATATTGTAAACACCATTGAATATATAATTGAACGTCAGTTTTTTAATTTTTCCAATATAACACGTGACGAATTCGATTATATGTTTTACTGACACCTCTGTGTCCGCCTATGGTTGACGAATGTATCTCTTCAATAATCTCATTTTGTCTTTCCACTGGGGGTTGTCTAACTAACCCGTGACAAATAATGATTTTAACGCCGCTTTGCGCGAATATTAATTGTATTTGAGTCATAATATTATCCCATGGCACATTTAACATAAAACTTGATTTTGCAATCCCGAGGGTTTGCAATGATAACTGGACAATTAAATAACGACCATTTTTTGAAGCTTCTACTATATTTTCCAAAATTAATCTGGGACCTTCTCCAGAATTATCTGTGATACGCAAAGCCATATTAAATCTGTGAGCTCGTTTCATAATAGATTGAGCTTTCTTTAATTCTAGATTCTTTAAGTGTGGAAAATTGTCGTTATCTCGTAATGCAATAGCTCCAGTGTCTATCGGTGCACAGTTGGTGGAAACAAAATGAACTAAATTATCTTTTCGAGTGTGAAATAAGTCTCGTGATTGTTTGACGTTGGAAGCAGTAATCCTACCCTTCGTAGTTTTATGCAGGATGGTGGCGGGCAATATAAGTGAATTCTCAGGTTCTACGTCGGACATGTTGTCGCTTAGGGGTTCTGTTTCGCTACCTTTGAAGAGTTCACATGCACGTTCTCCCTACACTCTTCTGTCTGAGTTTACTCGAGGGTTATGGTCTTTGAGTTCCTTTCGTCGTTAGATTCGTTGTTCTTAAGAGGCACATCGTCGTGGGATATGACTGGTAACGGCACATGTGTTTGGTTACTCGGTTGATCTGAAGAGGTGTCGGATGGCAGAAGAAAGTTCTCAACACTGTGGGTCACTTGCTTATCCTTAATTTCAATGTTTTTATTCTTGCATGTCTCCCGAGGCATAATAACTTTCATTTTTACGGTGGGTTTCTTTAGTGCTGAGTTGATCGCTGCGGGCGTCTGGAAAATTTCGTTTTCTTGACCAGTGGTCGTTGATTTGTATGATGTCTTCCAGCTGTTTGAAAGGATCAACCGACTCACGTACCCAGTCACATTCTTCTACATCGTTAAGATAACCGAAATTTCCAGGTACATCGTTGCTTAGATTTTTCTCCTCTTCTGAATCTTCTTCTAATAATCGAGATATATCAGTATCCGATAAAATACATTGATCCTTTTTACGGTGACTTTTTGAAGGATTCGTGTGAACCATGTAAATATCGTCTGTGGTAGTTAATGCCTCTATAGGGTTTCCTGAGAGTGCGTCGGCGTTAACGTTAGTTTTTCCGGCCTTGTACACTACATCGTATTCGTACTCGGCGAGTTTCAGTCGCCAGCGCAGGATTTCAAGATTTCCATCTGTAGCCCGTCGGAACCACAACAGCGGTTTATGGTCGGTTACTACAGTGAACTGGTGCCCATACAGATATGGCCGAAAGTGGAGTATAGAGTACACTATAGCCAAAGTTTTCTTTTCGTCAGTGTCGTACCGTTCTTCGACTAGACTCAAAGCTCGCGAGGCGTAAGCGCATGGATGATGGTTGTTAATTTCGCCTTGTGAAAGTATACTACCGATAGCATAACCCGATGCATCTGTTGTTGAAATAAAAGGCTTGGAAAAATCAGGATATCGCAAAACTGGAGCCGTACAAAGTTTATTCTTCAAAATTTCGAATGACTGTTGTTGTTCCCCAATCAAATATATTTTCTTTGCGTAAAAAGTCGTGAGGGGTTTTGATATCTTGGCATATCCTTCTATGAACCGCCTATAATAACCTGTTGATTCCAGAAATTGTCGAATTCTTTTAACATTTTTGAGTATGGGATATTCACGTACAGCTTCTAATTTCTTAGGATCAGGGCGAACTCCATTATTCCCGATTATATGTCCTAAGTACGCGACTTCTCTTTTTAAAAATTCGCATTTATCTGGTTGTAATTTCAAATGTGCGGCTTCTAATCGTTTAATTAAATCACGATATATATTCTCGTGTTCTTTAAGATTGTAGGCATAAATTTTGAAACACAATACAGATATAATAATAACTGGAGCAGACAAAGGTAATTCTACTGTAATAATGACCAAAAATGATTACTTAACGAAAACAAAAATGCTATCAAATGATGAAAACACATATAAGTTAATTCAAAAGAACCCAATCACCAAATTACAAGGTAAAGTTAATTCTCTGTTAGTTAGATGGAAAAATAAAGGCTTAATGAATGAACTTATATTTAAATATCTAAAAAGTAGTAATTGTAATCTTGCAAGATTATATACTCTACCGAAAATTCATAAGCAAAATTTCCCGGTTCGTCCTATAGTGGCATCTGATAATAGTCCGACTCACAGATTAGCTGATTTTATTCAGTCGCAATTATCAAAACTTATACCTCCGAGCAAATCATACATTAAAGATAGCTTTTCGCTCAAAGATATTGTGTCTAACGTAAAATTACCAAAGAATTATTGTTTAGTTTCTTTTGATGTAATAGCCTTATATACAAATGTCCCACTACAATTAGTTATCAACAGTTTACAAAATAGGACACGCTTCTTCACTGAAAATTTTCCTGTGACTGAAGTTACGGAAGTAATAAAATTTATAATGGATTCGACTTTCTTCACTTTTGAAAATAAAATTTATCAGCAATGTTGTGGATTGCCTATGGGTTCCCCCTTGGCACCGATATTATCCAACTTAGTCATGACTGACTTAGAAGAAGCTTGCTTGAACAAGTTGAACTTCAATGTTCCGCTTTATAAAAGATATGTGGATGACATAATTATAGCTTTACCGATCACAGCAATTCAATCAACATTAGAAATTTTTAACAATTATCATAATAAACTACAATTCACCGTAGAAATAGAAAAGAATGGTTCCATTCCTTTTTTGGATATTTTACTGATCCGAAATAATGAGTCAATACTCACTAATTGGTACAGAAAACCGACTTGGTCTGGACGGTTCATCAATTTTTTCTCACATCATCCATTACACCAAAAAAAAGCAATTGTTGAGATGTTGGTTGACAGAGCCATAAAACTATCACATAGATCTTTTCATAAGCAAATTTTGAATTAATCAAAGAAACCATGATGATGAATTGTTATCCCACATATCGAACCGAAAAACTCATACGTAATCGAGTATCACATATTATGCACCCAAATAATAACCAAATTGAAAAAGTTCCTTTTGACACATCCAGACTAGTAAATTTTCCATATATTCAATCTATTTATTTTAGCCTTAAAAAATTATGTAAAGAGTTTAAACTTTCATTAGTAACAAATAATAGACACAATATCTTTTCTATCACGGGCTCGAACAAAGACAAAATTCCAATGGATAAAAAATCAAATTTAGTTTACTCGATAAATTGTGAAAATTGTGATGCGGTTTACATAGGACAAACCGAAAGATACTTGAAGACAAGGATTTACGAACACAAAAATAGTTTAAAACATCTTGATTCTCATCACACAGCTTTAGCCTCTCATGTAATGGATTTTAACCACAATTTTAAATTTGAAGGAGTGAAAATTCTAAATAATGAACAAAATTTATTTAAAAGATTAATATTAGAGATGATACAAATCGAAAAACACAGGAATGCTGTAAATTATAGGACAGACATTGATAAATTAAGTGTCTTTTATAATTCGGTATTGTAGGTACATTTAATATGTCCTAACGAATACAATGTTTGAAAAATATACTTGAATACTACACACTAATTTCCTTACACATACAATAGGCTTGAAATAACGAACATCATTAAATACAATATTCTCGTACATATCCATAACGATTAGTCTTCAAGGTGTCTTCTCAGTCGCGTTTCATACAGACAGCCGTAAACATGTAGCTGCTGATCTAACAAAGTCCGTTAAATTAAAATCACAGTGACGACAAAAGATTACAACAGCAAGAATCTTCATGATTAATTTAACTACAGTTTTATCAATAACCAAATATCAGTGGTTTGTAAATGACACTTTAAAAATGTTTTACAATTGACTAATTTTTAAAAAATGTTAATCTATGATATTTTAATAATAGGTTTTACGCTTCTTGACCATTAATGTGACGAAAGCACTGGAATTAACTTGGTTTAATTGATAAAATTATAATTAAAGTGCATTGACGCCATATAATTTACTTATGTGAAAAGTTGGCACTTGCATTCTCCTTCCTCCTGGTTTTTTTGAAATCTTGAGTGAGATCGAACTGTCAGAAAAGTGATTTGAATGGATCGGATGATTATTTTACATATATTTGATTTACAGGTTAGTTTATCTCAAGATCATTTTAACTCTTATCCTTAGTTAACAATACATCTGTTAAAGATTTGTTAGTTTAATTACATTATTATACATATTAAATTTACACACACTAGTTATGTTATTGCCATGTTATGCTTTTCAGTCAATAAAAATTCTGAAGATGGTCTGCATCATGGACCGAAACGTTAAAAGTTGAATTTCATTTTCCAAAACTTTGGGAAAAAGGGAAAAAAATTGGTCGATACATAGCCGCATACTCTGAAAAAAATACTGTATAATCAAAACGGCCACATACGCACCATATATCTGTAGGCATAAATGACAATATCGTCCAAATAAACAAATAGTCCTTTCCCGAGGAGCCTACTTAGTGTGAGGTCCATTGCTCTTTGAAACGTCGGAGGGGCGTTCGGAAGGCCGAACGGCATGGTGACGAATTCGAAATGGCCACGTGGCGTAGTAAATGCGGTCTTATGACGATCCTCTGGAGAGACTTCTATCTGATGAAATCCCGATGACAAATCGAATACAGAAAAGTATTGTGCATCACCTAATTGATCTCACATATCGTTGATATTGGGTATGGGGTACGCGTCGGCAATCGTTTTTCCGTTTAGCGATCGGTAATTGAACACTACTCTCCATTTTTTATTACCCTGAGAGTCAGCTTTCTTGAGAACGGACCCAGACAGGACAATTGTATGGTGAGGTAGAAGGTATTATTGCTCCTTTACCGAGCATATCCTCTATTTGCTTGCCTATTTCTTCTTTAGTACATTCTGGCCATCTGTAGCCTCGAGTATTTATAGGAAGATCATCAGTAGTAGGAATGCGATGTTGCAATATAGTGGTGCATGTCAACGTATCTCCTGGGATTTGGTATAAATGTGCGCTGTCTTTTAAAAGCGTCTCGATACTTGTTTTTTCTTCTTCGTTCAATTCGACGAGTCTTAATAATTCATTCATTTGATTATAGCGGTCGATCATTACCGATTCTGATATTACGTAACATGATTTTTCGCGAATGAAAGGTTGAATTTCGCGAGTGATATTAGCTATACTGAGTTTTTGTGTTTACGAAACATTCAAGATTTATACGATTTTGGACTATATTTCTCGCTTCTCAAACTTGTATCTTTGTCTTTAATATTTTCTATGATATTTTCCTTTTTTGACGGTTCAAGTGTACGTAAATTCTTCAAGTCTTCATAATTTTTAAGATTGACAGTTTGATCGCAATGGTTCACAGACACGAAAAGTTCAACAGGTTTCTGGCAAAGTACTTTTTTATTTTCCATCGTTATTACTTATTTATTGATTCTGATGCTTTGGTAAAATCTGAATAATTGACTTCTACTGACTCGATTGTTTCAACGTTTCTATTCTCTCGGAGTATTTGTTCTTTGGTTGTGTTTCTAAATTCCCCATTGTAATTATTAACATCTTTAAAGGGTTCTGTCCTTTCCATAGGCGCAGATATCCCTATAAAATCTGGATCGAGTTTTTGCATATCTCCAACAAGTTCTGTCCATTCTGTCGGCACAGTTACGTCTGTGAAGCTCGAACAACCCGCATAATTAACACAATGAGACTCGCTATCTTCTGCCAATATTTTTGTTTGTATTAGATTTGAATTAACGACATTTTCTTCTTGAACATAATTTTCATAATCTTGAGGAGTTTCTGTCTTTTCCATAGGCACAGTGTAGGAGTGGGGATAACCGGAGAATTTTAAACGCTCAACTTTCACCTAAAAGCAAAGTGACAAGCTCTTGACCCCGAGCGGAAGAGGGGAGGTGTCCCCACCGCGGAAAAAACCTTGTCGTGGTGGTGGGGCTTGTCCCGAATATCCTCCCACTCTCGCGTCCCCCTAGCAAACGGTATTAATATACTAGTATGTGTATGTGTGTGCAGAATATCGGTATAGACTATGGCTCCGAGGAAGCAACGTCGCGCTCGCAGGTGACCATTCCGCAAGATCTCTCCCAGCGGAACAACACCATTCACTGACGAATTCACTGAAGCAATAGACAAAGGCTCGCTTGCTACTTACGAATACGATAACTGTCTGGAGTTTAAGGAAAGAAGCTACAAACCGCTACAACTGGACTTCGAATGCTGTGCGACGAAGAACGACCACACCACAGTCCAAGTAAAATTTTATGCCGATCATAGTAGAGTTTGTTATAATTCAGAAATATTTATGGTTTCAAAAATAATTAGAAAATTTACTATAAAATGGTCAGGAAACAATTGGTTTCAGGCAGATAATAATCCAACATTATTTACAATTAACAATTTGTGCATCGGTGCTTTTGATAAAGGAGCATTAGTTTCTTATGTCGGAAGAATAAGAGTGATAATTGGACCCGACATTGATAATGCAAAGTGTACCAAAGTTCCACCTACCATCCAAGTGCTAGCCGGAGATGATACTGATGACGTATTTTCAGAGGAATCGCGTAAAAATTCGCAGGATTCCCCCCCACGAGGTTGGAATTTGTTACAACAGATTTTCCCGAAAAATTTGAGCTGAGCTCCCTTAATTCTCCAACGAGCGCTGCCCGTTTCGTCAGAACAGACACCCCTGTGGAGCCAAGGCAAGTCTCCTCATTAACACAGTTTACTTGCGTCTCTATCAAATTCGGATACACAACGTTTTCTCTAGGTACTGTTGTGTCGCGGAATATTCCTCTTCACGTATTCTCAGGAATATTCCTTAGCGGACACAGCTAGAGATGGAATTCTGAAAGATAGCTGTCATACAAGACAGGATGCGAAGTAGACGCCGACGTAGCATGAGGCGACTCGCGAGGCGATCTACGATAGGCTAAAGTTAAAGCTGCCAACTAAAGGATTTTAGCAAACGCAGTTGCTAACTGCTTCAGTAAAAATCAGAATTAATTTAAACTCAACAGAGAACGGTTGGTTCCTCGTAAAATTCTCGAAACAACGCATTATTGTACTTTCTTACTTTAACTTTTAAATAGATAACGGAAAGTCACCGTTGCCTATAATAAATACTTCCTTTTACATAAATTCGTGTTTTCATCGATAACTCGAGATCCATCTCCTTATCGGCAAACGATGCCGAAAAATAATATCAGGGGTACAAATTGAAAATGCGGGTTTGATAACAGATGGCGTTACTAACGCTATACGCATCAGGCAGTACTGTGACTATGTTCATGTCAAAGCTACGTCTTATAGCTTTAATTTTCAGTATGTATCAATTTGTCGCAGTGTCAAATTCATAGTTTTTTTGAGCTCTCAATATGTCGAGTTTCGTGCCAACAAAACAGCATTTGCGGGAAGTTTTAATTTACTTCTTTAATTTGAAGAAAAGTGCTGCTGAAGCACATCGATTGGTCTCCGAGGCTTATCCGAGTCATGTTCCATCGGTTTCAACGTGCGAGAGATGGTTTGTGCGGTTTAGAAGTGGTGATTTTGACGTTGAGGACAAAGAGCGGCCGGGCCAAGTGAAAAAGTTTGAGAATGCTGAATTGGAGGCAATACTCAATGAAGACTCGTGTCAAACTCAACAAGAGCTTGCAGATTCATTGGGAGTAACACAACAAGCCATTTCCCATCGTATAAAAGCCCTCGGAATGATCCAAAAGCAAGGACATTGGGTGCCGTATGAGCTGAAGCCGAGAGACGTCGAGCGCCGTTTTTTTGCATGCGAACTGCTGCTCGAACGGCAAAAACGGAAGGGTTTTTTGCATCGCATTGTCACTGGTGATGAAAAGTGGATCCATTACGATAACCCGAAGCGCAAAAAATCATATGGTTACCCCGGCCATGCATCATCATCGACGGCCAAACCAAATATTCACGGCGCCAAGCTCATGCTCTGTATTTGGTGGGACCAGCTGGGTGTGGTGTATTATGAGCTATTGAAATCGAACGAAACCATCACAGGAGCACTATACCGAACTCAATTGATGCGTTTGAGCCGCGCACTCAAAGAAAAACGGCCATAATACGAGCAAAGACACGACAAAGTAATTTTGCAACATGACAACGCTCGGCCACATGTTGCAGCGCCGGTCAAAACATACCTACAAACGCTGAAATGGGAAGTCTTACCCCACCCGCCGTATAGCCCAGATATTGCTCCTTCCGATTACCACCTTTTCCGATCGATGACACATGGCCTAGCTGACCAGCGCTTCCATTCTTACGAAGAAGCCCAAAAATGGGTCGATGACTGGATAGCAGCCAAGCCGGCCGAATTTTTTCGCGACGGTATCCGTAAATTGCCAGAAAGATGGGAAAAAGTTGTGGCTAGCGATGGACAATACTTTGAATAATTCATTTGTTACCATTTTTTCAGAATAAACGTTCAAAAATAGAAAAAAATCCCGCATTTTCAATTTGTACTCCTGATAACTTTTTAATATTATATCGAATACCGAATAATCTAATTACCCGGTACCGGCATAACATTTGGTGGCAGCGGTGGGATCTGCCGAAGTTAAGTGATTCGCGATTTATTAGGACAAAAGTGTTTCGGACAAAGTTAAGAGCGACACTAACGTGACGACTACAACGCGTGCAAGGACACCAGTGTAGTTCGTGAAAACCCGACTAATCTAACGCGAAGCCGTGAAGAGAACGTCGGTGCGGGGTGACGTATCGGTCAACCGTGTAAAGTCCCGATTGACAGTGTCACGTCAAGTCGCGGAGAACCGCACAAAGTGTGCAACCATGTACGCACAGCAGCTACTCGAAAAGAAGCCGTCGCGCAACCATTCGCGACGCACTAAGGACGAACCCAGGAACCAACGAAGAAACGGGTCAACAGCGTCAAGAAAGGCGTCAAGGACCATCAACAGAGAGGAGCTGCAGGACATCAAGTCGGCAACACCTTAGAACAACACCATGGAAAGGACCGTCCACCAGATCATCTTTCTGTAAGTGGCGGTTACTTTATACTCATACATAGCCAATAAACCGAAGCCAGACAAAAAAAATATTTTGGAGGATTTGGAAAAAATATCTCTTGAAATTTTGTGGGCATATTTTAGAGTTTTGTTCGCCGCGAAATTAGCAACATGCCGATATTTAGGGGAGCGAAACCGAAACGTAGAGCTAATTCATTAGGAACAGCGACACCCGGCGAAGGGGTAGACTCTACAGCTGGATTAGCTGCCGCCGTAGGGGAAATAGTATACGAAGCGCGCAGGGCGTTAACAGAGCTCTCGCCGTCGGGTCGAATCCCCACCGACAGGCAAGAGGCCGTCGCAGGCCGACTGGACGCCGAGTTCAGCGTAAACCCTCTCAGGGGTACGGCATTTCGCGATAACAATAGTATAGGTAGCGACGACGTGTTCAATATGGCTACTGGCGAACGAACGCCTGAACACCTAGATGAGGACATGGATGAGCGGGAGCTCGGAAGCTTGCAGACGATAGATCGCGTAGGTTTTCCGACAGCTACCAGTACGACGGCACGATCGGTGACTTCGAGAGTATAAGATCGGTTAAAGGCGATCGACCGGAGCCACCGTGATTTAGTAAGAGCTCGACGGCAGTGCGAAAGGCTGCAGCGCGAGCACGAGCAAAGTCAACGCGAACTCGATCGCGAACTTCAGGGGGTTGAAACACCGTCAGCAAGACGAAACTTGGCGAGCACGCTCAACGAGGTAGGTGCAGACGAATACGAACTAATCCACTCCTTACGAGAGCAAATTGCCGAGCCCCAGCGACGGTTAGGAGGAGCAGGGATAAAGGACATCCCGCCCCCCGCACTGCCCCCAAGACGCACGCGGTTCGAGGAGACGCAGAGGCCCTCAAATATGCTCAGCCTCAGTCTCGGTATAAAAATGGTAAAAACATTCGACGGCAAAGATTCGAAGGCATTGCCGCTCTCTTTAAAGTCCTGCGAGACGATATTCCGCAGGGTAGCAGAGGAGGAGCATGACACCCTCCTCGAGTTGATCGTTATGAGTAAGCTAGAGGGTGCAGCAGCAAGACAACTGCAGCACAAAACCATCAGCACCATGGCGCAACTCAGGAGCGAGTCGGAAGCGTTGTACGGACAACGGAAGTCCCTGGCCGCGCTGCAAATGGAGTTCAGCTCCCTCCGGCAGGGACAGAACGAGGATATCGCCGCCTACGCGGCAAGGACGGAGAGGATCACGGTAGACATCGCCGAAATACTCTGCGAGCCGTTGCAAACAGAGGATCAAAAGATAACCGTCGAAAGCGTCACACGACGAAGTGCACAGGCCAACTTCGAGAACGGCCTGCACGGCCAGGTGCAAGTGCTGGTGCGTGCTAGAAATTACCAAACGCTGCATGACTCTGTGGCCGGGGCTATAGAGATAACCAACATGGTGCAGCCAAAGGGAGGGCAGGTGGAGTATTAAGCCACCCCAGAAGGTCCCAAGGCGCATCACCCCGGCAGGGAGAAAATTGTTTCACCTGCGGAAAACCTGGACACATGGCTTGAGACTGCACCCAGAATACGGGACGAGTAAGCCTACCAGTACCCAGTGAAAACAAGTCAATCCACAATGTGGAAATAACCTGCAATTACTGCCAGAAGAAAGGCCACATGTGGAAGGACTGCCGGAAGAGACTGTCGCAGAATAAAAGCGAGCCAACGCAGCCGCCCCGACAGCCAAGAAACGCAGGCTACAAAGATGCAAAAAATACGGTAACTGCGGGGCCAGATCCAGCCACTGCAGGCGTGAACACACTGGGCGCACTGAGACTGAATACGCTAACTGTCCAGCAGAGACCTGCGTGCAAGCAGAAGAAAACAACGCTACAGCTTCTACAAGTAACGCTGCCGGCGTCGAGTGCCACCGCCAGCGACTTCAATATCGATGTACAGTTGGCCACGACCGGGGTACTCACCCTCAAAGCGGACACCGGAGCGCAGTGCAGCATAATCAAGGAAGGCTGTCTCAAACCAGAGACCATGGTGAGCGACTGCACTGTAGAACTGCAGGGGGTAGCGGGCGAAAAATTCACCCCCCTTGGGATAGCTAAAATTGTACTCGAGACACCGGCTTTAAATGTAGAGCATTGGTTCTACATCGTTCCGAACAATGTGCCGTTGAAGGTCAACGGATTACTTGGCATGGACTTTATCAAGCAGCATAAAGCGGACATCCTGCATGGCGAGATGCTCAAGTTGTATAGGCACTGCATGCCGCTACGGGACGGCACGACGAGGATATATTCGTCACCACGCAGTAGAACTGCCGCCACGTGCAAATACATAGGCCTGCTTACAAAGATAAATCTTCCTTCCGGAAACGGGTCTAACATGAATGCCGCCAAGAAAAATAAATTTGTCAGACTACCTACAAGGATCAGGATCGGCCGAGGCATCATAGAGAGACCCTGCGTCACACCGTCAAGAACCAAAAGAGTGAGTTTAAATGTTCCTAAACACGACGGGGAAGTCCAACAGCCGACGGCGACACTCGAGCCGTCGGAGATAGCGAAGGCCGTACGTAGCCGACAGGTCAAGACACTGCGCGTAAGCTCAGAGAGCACGGGGAAGAAAGCCGAACGCTTTGCGCAGCAACAACGGAAGCCCGACTTGGTGCCCCTCATCAGTGAAAAGCAAGCAGCTCGCGCAGGAATAGTGTGCGAATACAACGGTGTATTCCATCTACGAGGCAACAAGCGACAGCGCACGCACGAGGTGCAGTATCGTGCACCCTTTAAGGTCGGATCGAAGGACCTAGGATCGCAACACTCGCCTGGGAAGAACGTAAAATCGGGGCATGCGTCTGGTAAAATGCATAAAGCCGGAAAAAGAAATACTGATGCAGACGCTCTGAGTCGCATATACGCGACCACACGAGCCCAAGTGGGACAGGAAAGAAAGTCCCACAAAAAAGAGAATGATAGCGCAATCGGGTATACGAACATCCGCACAAAGCGGAGAGTCGAGGATACCCAAGGCAACCACTATAACTCGTCAGAGCAAGAGGCTAAACTCGCCCACGAGAAAGAGAAGTGGAGATGCCGACAGACAAAATGCTAGCGGAAGGAATAGCCCAGTCCATCAGGAGTCAATGTAACGCGCCGCTGATGGTCGTGGCTAAGAAACCCGATGTCGCTGGAGTGAAGAAAATGCGCGTAGTGGTAGACTTTCTGAAGTTGAACGAAGCCACCATCGGAGACTCGTACCCACTGCCCAATATCACCGAAATATTGGACCAGTTGGGACGGGCCCGATATTATACGACTTTGGATCTCGCCTCTGGATTTCACCAAATTCCGATGGCGCAGGAAAACATAGAAAAACGGCATTTTCTACTCCGCGGGGTCATTTTGAATCCATTCAGATTGAAGAACGCACCACCGACTTTTCAGCAGCTAATGAACTCCACGTTAGCAGGACTACAGAGCGTCAAATGCTATGTGTACCTCGACGACATAGTATGACTACGGAAAAGAAACTACTTGCGATAGTATGGGCCCTAGCTCAATTCCGGCTATATATTTACGGTACCCGTTTCACAGTAGTCACGGACCACCAACCGCTCACCTGGCTATTCGGAGTAAAGAACCTAGGTTCGAGATTGATGCGTTGGAAAATTAAATTAACGGAACATGAGTTCAACGTAGAGTACAAGGCTGGAAAGCGCAATACGAATGCAGATGCGCTAAGTAGAATATACCTTACTACGAGGGCCCAAGCAAGAGCGAGGAGCGAAGTCCGTATGTCGAAAGAGGACAGCACGACGGGGCAAGGAGGCACAACGAATGACTGCACAAAGCGGACGGCCGAAGATACCCTGTATAGCCATAGTAGCTCGCTGGAGCGAGAGGTCGAGCTCGCCCGCGAGCGAGACGAGGACAGCGAGCGCCCGGGTACGGACAGCCGCACAAAGCGGAGAGCCGAGAATACCCCGGGCCAGCCTAGCAACACGGCAAAGAGAGAGGCCGCGCTGGCCAATGCGCCAGAAGAGGATAGAGAGATTCGCAGCGTGCATGCAGATCGCTCTACTGAACCCCACAGCCCCGCCGAAAAGCCGTGCGGTCGGGGAAGGGGCAGACCACGCAAGCTACATACGCAAGCCACCGGTAAGACTGCGAGCACCGCTGACAAGGACGGAGCGGGCCTAGCACAGCATAGCGGTTCCGCGAAGCGCGGAAAGCCGCGAAAAGCAAACGTAGCAAGGCCGCTCGAGACAGAGAGCGACCCAACGGCGGAGCTAACGGTGGGCACACCGAGCGAAGAAATTGCGGACAGAGCACCGCAAAGGCCTGCTGAGGAAGCGAGGCACGGCGGGGCCCGTAGCTGACGAGCTTCCAGCAGCGCGGACGAAGACAGCGTTATAAAAGAGTATAGCGACTGCCGCATTGGCGTAGCCACTCCTTCTGCCGATGACCGCCAGAAAATAACTAGAGAATACCACAACACCCCCATAGGAGGGCATCAGGGTCTACGGCGTACGTTACATCGGATTCGGACCAAATACGACTGGCCCGGCCTGAGAAGAGATTCAGAAAATTATATATCGTCATGTGAATCCTGTCAAAAGAATAAAATCAGGAAAAAGGAACGAGTGCCGATGGTGGTAACGGACACCTCATCGAGGTCATTTGAAAAAGTCGCGGTCGACATCGTCGGACCACTACCGGAAAGCGCTTCCGGGAAAAAATATATACTCACGTTCCAGGACTCGCTTACAAAATACAGTGCAGCAATAAAACTGCCGAACCAAGAGGCTTCGACAGTCGCTAGAGCGCTCGTTGAAGAATTGATCTGCCGACACGGAACACCGGAAATAGTATTACCAGATCAGGGTACGAACTTTCTCAGCTCGACCTTCAAAGGAATGTGTCGACTGCTGCGAATCAAGAACATACAAACGACGGCCAACTATCCGGAATCAAACGGCGCATTAGAAAGATCGCATCGCACCCTCGCTGAGTACCTAAAAAATTTCATAGATGAGGATCAAGGAAATTGGGACGAGTGGCTGCCGTATGCGATGTTCACGTACAACACCACTCCACATACGGGGACCAGACTGTCGCCCCACGTGTTGGTGTAGGGACGCGAGGCCGAATTGCCGACCGCCGTGAAATAAGAACCACGCAGCACTTATGCCTACGATGACTACGTCCACGAGTTACGCGAGCGATTACGCGCCGCATGGACTGTAGCACGAGACAACCTGGAAGGCGCGAAAAGACGGTCGAAGACTACATACGACCATGGCGCACAGGTGCAGGAGTACCGCGCCGGCGAACGCGTACTCCTCCGTGACGGGACGGTGCGAAGGGGGCGGTCAGCCAACCTGACTCCGAAGTGGACGGGTCCTCACGAAATAGTAGAGAAGAGGCCCCCGTCAACTACGTGGTCCGGAAGGAACGTAAAATCCAGGCGGTGCACGCAAACCGCCTGAAGCTCTTTATCGAGCACTAATAGATCAGGAATTAAGGAATTCGAATACTTATAGCTAGTTAAAACTAAATATTAGCTAGAAAATAAATGTGGGAAGGAGTCCCTCAGGACGCAGGGTAGGGAGCTCCAATAAAGTAGAAGAGGTCTTAGGAGACCTAATTTTATCAACAGGAAAAAGAGCGTATACATATCGGAAAAATATATCGAACGAAACAATTGAAAGGTATTTGCAATTTCATTACGCAATCCGGAGGGGACGGAATACTGTGACCGTGCCAGAAAAGCACCACGAAAAATGTATAGCATATTAATACTGACAAAGGATAGTATTCAGCGTAGAGTGTAGAAAGAATAACGTGCACACTCTATTCGGTTGATATACACTGTGACGTAGTCACAATCTGAAAAGGATAAAAGAAAAACAGAATAAAATTAAAAAAGGAAAAAAAACAAATCACTGAAAATAAAACCATTTATTACATTTATTTATTTATTACATACAAAGAGTAAGAAGAATGAAGTAAGAATAAGAAAAGATTAAATTAGCAGTAGAGTCTAGGCGAGACCACGAAACAAGCTGGATCTTGTCACATTCCTTCGCTGCCGAAAAACAGCGGGTCAGCGACCGGCTGGCCTCGCTCGGGCAGTGAGGGGATGTAGGGGCAACAGTGGCGGGGCTAACTGAAACAAAAGAAATTACATGAGATAATAGAAAAAGAAGAGTTAAAATAAGAGAGTGGGAAAGGAGAGAAAGGTATATAAGCGAGCTTCAAACCAAGGAGGCTCTCTCATTCCGTTAAAGCTGCCAACCAAGTTGGATCCGCTGGCGAAAAGTAATAAAAAATTATATCAAAAATCCAGAAGTTGATTTTAAAATTCAGGAGTTTAACAGAAAAAGGGTGTGAGTGGGCCCTATAAATTAATTCGAATATTAGAGAATAGAGCAAAACAATACAAGTGAGTGAAAGGAGTAAAATAAAGATTAAGGGCGGACATTATTAAACAGTGCGAGGAAAACAGGAAATATTCTAAAGAAATCAGACTAAGAACAGAAAGTCGGTGACGTTAGAATAAATAATTAAGGTTTATTTTAGGAGAATTAAGAAAATAGGATAAGACGGTTTGGGTAGGATAATTAGAAGTAAGTGCGGATAGTTATAAGAAGAATTGTGAACGCAGCGTGTCAATGCATTTGAAAGACTCACTTGAGATACCAATAGCTTTCCAAATTAAACACTTGGAGAGAGGGTAAATTAACACAGAAAAAGAAATAGAAATTAATAATGTCATAATGAAATTATAAACAGCAGCAAGAAAAATTACAACACAAGGACAGGGTACGGTCAAGTGGAATTCGTGCTAAACCATCGCTTTAGACAGGAGAGACTTTTGGAGTGAGATTTTGAAATACACCTAGGAAAATTAATTTATAAATAGGATAGGGAAGGCATTTGAAAGCCCGATCCATAGAAATTGGATTCATAATTTTAAGATAATTAGGGAAATAATTATGATAGAAACAATTTCAAGAGTTTTGGGTTGAGCCCGTCGCATGATAACGACACCAACGGATAGAAAAGAGAAGAGAAAGGCAAATTAAGAGACCAACTCACCAAGAGCGAAGAGTGACAGCAACCTCCTGGTCCAACGCTGAAGATTTCTTGAGCAATCCAATACTTGATTGTTAACGATTATAAGTCATTGAAAAATTGTGTAACGGGAACCGTCATCATTTAACACGCAAAGTACACTATCCGCGAACCAGAACCACTGTCATCTTTATAAAACACACCGGGACTATCACGGAAGCGGCACGAGCAGAGCAAACTTACGACCCGAACGCGAAATAACACGAAAAACAAAGTTTTTGATTATTAAACAAAATGACGCGTACGCGGACACAGAACCGGCGTCCATACCGGCTGACCGACGCGCCAGCAACAACGACGCAAGCCCAGCAGACAGCTCGTCAGCAGCCAGGCGGGAAAAAGATCAAGACGGCTGAGCTCGATAATGTCTAGTTGAGATATCCACCGCTCAGCGCAAGAATCGAGAATCTGATAACCTCGCGGGTAAAGAAGAGCGTGGAACCATCAGAGCAATTAAACACTACTGATAAATTGTACGGTTAAAGGCGCTAAAAAGCCTCACAACACAGAATTCTATGAAACTTATTAAATAAACCTTACTTATACCTCCTATAGAAGTCTAAAATTAATTATCGTAGTGTTCGAGCCCGAATTCTTTCCCTCAGAAGAATAAAATTTAATGTTAACGTAAAATTACCGTTACATTTGGCGCCCGAACAGGGACTCGAACACGGATTAAAAAGACTGCAGACGTACAGTAGGGCGCATATAAGACATAGAATTTGGTGTAAGAATTGAAGCATGGCTACAGGGGCCGAGCAGAATATCTGGACTGAGCTCGAGGAGATGAGGATGATGGAGAGTCTAGAGGACCATCATCGGCAGGAAGGAAGTGAGGAGACGAGCCAGATATATCTTTGGGAGTCCACCACCGCTGATCATCTGCTGGACGGCCGGCGACAGAGGGACCGGAGAAATATAAACCGACTTTCCGAGATCGAGCAGATCGAAGAAAGCGAAGATGTATCAAACGAGTTCATAAATAATGAAATAAACGGTGAAGACGGTAGCACACCGAAAATCACAAACAGGACTGCAACGATCGCACCAGACCCAATTAGTGTGGGTGATTTAATGCAGTTTTTGCAGAAGATGGAGGAGAAACGGCAGAAGATAAAAGAGAAAAGTGATGGAAAATTTGCCGAAGTTATAAAATCTCAGCAGGAGATGAGAGATGAGTGTTTGAGCGGGATCACAGTATTGAGAGAAAGGACTAAGGGCGTTGGAAGGAGAGATTTCGGCAGTGGAAGGACGGACGGATCGAAAGATTAAAGAAGTACAAGAGAGGATACAAAAGGACCAAAATGTGACGAATAATTACATTCAACAACAGGTTGCCGGTCAGAAAGTGACTGTGGAGAAGCTTGAAAGGAAAACACAGGAAATGATGGCCGAAATCCGTGCGAGGCAAGAGATTACCGACGAAAACACAAAAAGAATTGAAAGATTAGAAGAAACTACACGAAGAACGAGCGCATCTATAAATTTCGGTAAAATCTATAAAGGAAAACACAGGAAATGATGGCCGAAATCCGTGCGAGGCAAGAGATTACCGACGAAAACACAAAAAGAATTGAAAGATTAGAAGAAACTACACAAAGAACGAGCGCATCTATAAATTTCGGTCAAACCATTGGAGGAGGTATGAATGTCACCCGATTGTACACAACGGCACAGAAGCCTCCTACATATAATGGCGATGGAAAAGAAAGGCCTATGAGATTTTTAAAAGAATTCCGTGAATTTTGTATCGCTGGAGGGATTGAAGATACGGAACTACGTCACACCATCGGAACGGCATTAAAAGGTGTTGCTAATGATTGGTGGCTGGTGGTGGAAGGAGCAGTGCACAATTTACAAACATTTGAGGAAAAATTCCGTTCAAGATACTGGGCCCGTGATATACAGGATAAAGTAAAGAAAAATCTAGAATTCGGATTGTTTTATCTGGAAGGCCAAACGTTGACACGAGCCGAGTATGCCACTCGTGTGATTGGAAATGAACGGGATCTTAGCGAGAAATTCAGTGACGAGGATATAATCCGTCGACTCGCGAAGCATTTTGACGAGGAAGTACGCAGTGCAGTGAGAGTGCGGCAAATACGTGAAATAGACGAATTCTTAGAACTGTTGGAAAGCACGGACGTGGCAGGGCCTCTAAATTACCAGAGAGGGGCAGGTCGTACAGGGGGATATGCATCACAGGAGCCACAAAGATATTTAAATAGAGGAGCTGTGCGTGAGCAGACGGCGCGTCCGTACATTAGATATGAAAATCGGGAAAACTTTGCAAATAATGGCGGAAACCGATTTCCACCATCACCAGGACGTCAGGTTGACAGGGGAGAGAGACCACCATGGCAAAACAACGGACCATGGCCACCGACAAATCTTCCTCGAGAAAATAGGTCATGGCAACAAAGACCACCATGGCAGGAGAACCGATCAAGATATTTTCCTGGAACAGAAAACAGCCGACCAGGAGAAGTAACTCCACCAAGGCAGGAGCAGTTACCAAGTAACCCGGTAAATAATATAAGTCGTGCTATACAAGGACCGTTTGTTGAACACACCATACCAAAGGAGCCAAAACCAGGATGCTCAGGAGTGGGAAACACGGGCTCGGGAAACGTCTAGTCGTTGCGCCCGAGGAAGAACAAAGAATAAATAATAACGACGAGGAGCGGAGCGCAATGGTAAAACAGGAAGAAAAGAAAAGCACGAGACAACGGATGAACGCGAGGAAAAGAGAGAAGAAAAAGTTGAGGGATCAGCGGAGAAAAGAGGAAAAATGCAAAAGCAGTGAACAGTCAGTGAGAAGGGATGAAGAGGAGAGCACCGAATGGCGAGGGCAGGCTGAGTCGTGGGAAAAAAGAGTTCAGGAAGACGGTAAAGGCGCACTTAATACGACGAAGAGTATGTGGCCAGAAAACGTTGCCAGAGTTCAAGGAGTACCTGATATCGGAAGGCCAACACCAGGGAAGGTGGACAAAATGGGAGAAGACAAGGTAGTCTGTTCAATGTCAATGGAAAATCCTCGAGAATATTTGTATGAAGAGGCGGAGGAGATCCCGACGAAGTGGTATGATGAAAGACATCCGAGATGCCCTGAGATACCAGTGAGAGTAGCAGGGATTTCGGAAATAAGTTTGATAGACAGCGGAAGTGAGGTGTCATGCATTTCGGAAGAATTTTTTCGGCAACATGAAGAAATTTTGAAGAACTGTCCGATGCTACCGGTCACGTCGACACAGGTCGTCGGAGCGTTTGGTGGAGAGACGGAACGAGTCAAAAAGCAGATTATGATAGATGCGGAGACGTATGGCTCGAAAGGGGTTTTGCAAGTGCTAGTGGTGCCAAAGTTAGTAAGACCGGTGCTGATCGGAATCGACGGGATGTTGATTTTAAAAATTTCGATAGATGCCAAACAGCAAATCTCAGCGGTAGAAGATAAGATTATTGCAAAGTTAAATGAGGGATTGTGGCAACATGTGAATCCGGAGGAATTTCATAAAATTAAGCCAAATGAAATATGTGCTACAGTAGCGATAAAAGATACTACTGAGCGAGAGACGAGTATCAGCCTGACCGAAGAAGAATTGAATGAGAAAATGACCGAGTGTACAGGTTTAAGACCGGAAATAAGAGAGGAGTTTAAAAGGATCGTCGAAAGCAGACGAGAGATTTTCGATAAAATTCCAGGACGGATGACGAAGTACGAACATCGACTCCTACTAAAAGATCCGAAACCATATTTTCATCGTTCTTATCCGGTTTCATTAATGCAACGAGAAAAGGTGCAGAAGGAAATTGAGAGAATGCTTAAAGTCGGGGTGATACAGAAATCGGAAAGCATTTATATCAATCCGTTGATGCCAGTAACAAAGGATGATGATTCGGTACGTTTATGTCTTGATGCCCGAGA
Source organism: Cylloceria caligata (assembly GCA_963942595.1). Classification (NCBI taxonomy): domain Eukaryota; kingdom Metazoa; phylum Arthropoda; class Insecta; order Hymenoptera; family Ichneumonidae; genus Cylloceria; species Cylloceria caligata. The sequence goes on along the minus strand of OZ012704.1, from coordinate 46,476,613 downwards.
ATTAAATAATTATCTGATAAATGACTACAACAATGCACCACCTATCGAGGAAATTTTCCAACGATGCGGAGGAAAAACGGTGATGTCAACGCTAGACTTAACGAGTAGTTTTTGGCAAATACCGCTGCATCCAGACTCAAGAAAATATACGGCATTTCAGCATAATGGAAAATGTTATGAGTTTACGGTAACACCATTTGGTCTGAAAACAAGCACGGCGAGTTTAATAAGGGCACTCGATGTGGTCCTCGAGGGATTGGATTTCGTGATAAATTTTGTGGATGATCTTTTAATTATGTCTACATCACACGAAGAACATCTCGACCATCTGGGAAAATTATTTAAAAGATTTCTCGAGCATGGAATGACACTAAAATTTAGTAAATCTCATTTTTTCCGAAATGAAGTCGTATTTCTCGGTCACATCCTCACCACAGCCGGCTTGAAACCCGATCCGGAGAAAATTAAAGCAATTCAAGAATATCCACGGCCTAAGACAATAAAACAATTAAGAGGATTTTTAGGCTTAATAAATTTTCATACGAAATTCACAAATCGTTATGCGCATGAAACCGCGCCATTGCTAAATCTCTTCAGAAAGGGTGTTCGATGGAAATGGGATGAAGAGATGGAAAAATCATTCGAGAAAGTAAAAAAATTATTCTGTAAAGAAATAATATTACGATTTCCAGACACTAGAAAACCGTACACACTGACCACGGACGCAAGTGGATATGCGCTCGGAGCGATCCTGTCGCAGGAAAATGAAACTAATGAGAGCGAGGTAGTGACGTTTGCAAGTCGGACTCTGAAAGGAGCCGAGATCGGCTATATGACGATAGAGAAGGAACTACTAGCGACTGTGTGGGCTCTTCAAAAATTCCGGACATATTTGAAAGGAGCACAAATACATATAAAGACCGATCATAAGGCATTAATTTTCCTGAAAACCTGTCGTTTTACTGCGGAAAGGCTCATGAGATGGGTCCTCTCAATACAAGATTACGATTTACAGATTGAACATGTTGCGGGAAAAGCTAATGTAGTCGCCGATGAGCGAGTGGAAGTAGGAGCGCCCTGAGTAGAGTGAAAGGAGACGAGAAGTTATCCTCGGCCGATAAAAAAGGGATCATCGTTGTCGCAGGAGTACTAACAGAGAAACTTCCGCGGGATCTAGCAAAAAGACTCAAATGCATGGAAAAGATTCAGCGAGAACAAGAAGATCTGCGAATTATTATGGATTTCCTTGGTCAAGATAAAGAAGGGGACGAAGAAAGAAAATTCCGGATTGAAAAAGGCATTTTAGAAAAGAAATCGAAAAATGGTGTTTGGCGAGTGATTGTACCAAAAAGTATTATTGAGGAATTAATTAAGGCTTGCCATGCGATGTATGGACACCTTGGTGCCCGGAAGTGTTCACGTATGCTGGAAGAAGATTTCACCTATCCGCTGTTACGTCCTGACGTAACGTCGCGTTTATCTTTTTCCTTTCGATTACGTTAAAGTTCTTCTGGTTTAGTTTCGCTACAGTAAAAGTAACCTCTCACTTTTTTCTTTTATTCTCGAACTTCTTAAGAGGAGAGGAGAGCGATTTTAGCGACGGAGATCAAAACAGGGTGAAGATGCGACCCTACCGACCGTCTCCCGGGAAGAATTAATCTTGTAAAGATAGATTTTTTCGGCGCTCCCGGTCAAAAGGCAAATTTTCAAACCATGGGATCTACTGCGTAGACCCGGTTATCGACTGCCATTTATGGATCTATGATTCAGCGCGGCCTTACCCTCAATCCTAGACCAGGGGTTCGGCTAGTCGCCGTCGGGGCGTTGTTGCTCATAAGGGAGCGGTTGGAGGGAACGCTATCACGTGACCAAGCGACCGCACCCTTTCTTCTCGCTCTTGCCTGAAATCTTCTCTCTCTCTCTCTCTCTCTTTACAAAGATGATGAAATCACGAACAATTATTAACTAAGCGAAACAATTAACAAAAGTGGAGGAACTGTTGATTTAAACGAAAGAGTCATGACTATCAAAATGTTCACACGAACACTCTAGGTAAAATATCAGCAGCAAAAAGAACAATTATGCTTCCATATGGAAACTACCCATGGCTGTCACTCGAAAACGAGTACAACCCACATCGAATTAATGAGCTTACCAAGTATAGTCGGGTAATAGAAGAAAGATCAGTATATCAGGATTAATTCCCCTTTTCTCTTGGGATTATATTAATATGTCTCTCGTAAAATATTGGAATTTATAGTAAAAATACCATCATAAATATATAAAACATGTTACGTCTATATATTAACATGTCTCTCGTAAAATATTGGAATTTATAGTAAAAAAATACCATCATAAATATATAGAACATGTTACGCCTATATAAAGGGTGGTTAAATTGTAAGGGCCGATGTTGAATGTGAACCACACCTAAACGTCAAGTTTTTTTCTGCATTTAATTTGACATTTCTCAATTTCAGACTAACTCAATTTGAACCATGGAAAGATACACAATCGAGCAACGCGTTAAAATTATTCAGGCTTATTATGAAAATGGGCGCTCAAATCAAAATGCATATCGTGCACTTCGTGATTTTTTCGGTCATTTTAATCGTCCAAATGTGCGTACAATCGGAAAAATCGTGCAAAAATTTGAGCAGACCGGGTCTGTAGGAGATGTTAAAACACCAGTGCATGCTCGTACAGCTCGTACTGCAGAAAACTGCTGCTGTTCGCGATAGTGTGGCTGAAGAGCCGTCTACCTCAACTCGTCGTCGTGCCCAACAATTGCACCTCTCACGCTCGTCGTTGATGAACATTATGCATAAAGACTTGCATTTACACGCTTATAAGGTGCAATTGACTCAAGAACTAAAGCCTCTTGACCATTCCAAACGTCGTCAATGGTCAGAATGGTAGCAAGAAATAGCAACAGTGGATGATCAATTTTCGAAGAAAATCATCTTCAGTGATGAGGCACATTTTCACCTCAGTGGATTCCAACTAAGCAGAATTGCCGCATTTGGGCGAATCATAATCCAAGAGTGATTGTCGAAAAACCAATGCACCCACAAAGAGTGACTGTTTGGTGCGGTTTATGGGCTGGCGGCATCATCTGGCCGTATTTTTTCCAAAATGAGGCCGGTCAGGCAGTTACTGTGAATGGTGTTCGCTATCGTGAGATGATAACGAACTTTTTATGGCCCGAATTGGAAGATATGGATGTGGGCGATATGTGGCTTCAACAGGACGGTGCCACTTGCTACACAGCTAACGAAACAATGGCTCTTTTGCGCGACAAATTCAATGGCCGTGTTATCTCACGTGGTGACGATGTCAATTGGCCGCCAAGATCATGTGATTTGACACCGTTGGACTTCTTTCTTTGGGGTTATTTGAAAGAAAAGGTGTACGTCGATAAGCCAGCAAAAATTCAAGAGCTAAAGGATGAGATAATTCGGCACATTAACGGCATAGAACCTCAATTATGCCTAAGCGTCATCGAAAATTTGGACCATCGGATGGAGGTGTGCCGCCGAGGTCGCGGCGGCCATTTGGCCGATATTATGTTCCATACATAATTGAACCATACCATATTATCATAATAAAAAGAATTGACTATAATTTCCTAAATAATTTGTGTTTTATTCAAAATCAACATCGGCCCTTAAAATTTAACCACCCTTTAGAAAGGATTAAGGAAATATTAGGATTGATTTATGGTAAAATAGCGAAAAATAGACAGAAAAACGAAAAAGAGATAAGACTAAAATTGAGTTGCAATGAAGCTTCTGCTGCAGGAAAGCGAGGCTGGCCGACTCTCCGCGCAACGAAAACGCCTTGCGCGAGGGCTGAACAGCGATCTAGCTGACTTGCGTACGAACGAAATGTACGAGTAACCAAGCTAGGCGAGTCGTTCTCAAGAGAAGAACTCTCTCGCTCTCTCTCGTTTTCATGTATAAAATTACTTGTTTTACTACTAAATTATATATATATATGGAATATGTTAAACATATATATATAGGATAAAATGAAATGTTAAGATTGTTTCACAGCTAAATACTGAAAGTAAAACGAATCGAGAAAGAGAGAAAACGGTAACGCGTTTCAATAGAGCTTCCTCTGCAAGAAAGCGAGGCTGGGCGACTCTCTGCGCCACGCCGAACGCCTTATCGTTAGGGCTGAACGGCGATCTAGCCGACTTGCGTACGAACGAAATGTACGAGTAACCAAGTTAGACGAGTCGTTCTCAAGTAAAATCCTTCTCTCTCTCTCTCTCTCTCTCTCTCTCTCTCGCTCTCGTTTCTATAATACGAGAATAATCGTCTAACTAGCAAATTATTTAAGAAAACTTGTTAACTATAAGAAATCAAACGTCTAACTAACAAATTATCTAAGAAAACTTATTAGCTACAAGTAGAGTAATCACTCATTTAACGAATAACCGATGATGCTTGGAATAAGCCATAACTCAACAAAACCATTTATACTAATAAGAGATTAATGCAGAAATCAGGTTGCATACGTCGAAGTTAACTACAGAATCTGTAACAAAATTACTACAAGTGGTTTCATGTGAAGGATTTAATTAAGTTCCGTACAAACGCTGAAAAACTAAGCCCTTACCATAGACACATCTACATAGAAGCGAGCATAAGGATATTACCTAGACTAGGAAACTCTATCGAAAGTAGGCCAAGAAGCGGGGTGGTAAAAATCACCTCATTTTCAGGGGAAAAACGCCTCGAACGCGTTCCCTCACCTAATCGCGTGGTCCTCTGTGTAGCACCGCGCTGACAAATCAGAGCGCACCATACCGATGCACTTGCATAGATCTATGGCTCTGCATGTCGAGAAGCTACTCTGCGGAGTAAGGAGAATGAATACGTGTATGGTCGAGATAGACCACGGGGAAATTCTTATAATCAGGATAGGGTTTTATCCCTTCTCTTCTTTTACGCGCTTGACGACAAGAATTTTCGACGCTCAGGAGCCCTATAAAAGGCCGCGAAAATCGGCCGTCGACACTTTTTCACGGGGAGTCAAGTAACACTTTTTCACGGGGAGTCAAGTAACACAGTTTCACGGGGGGTTAACTAGAGGACTAATCACTAGCCTGGCAGTCAATAAGTCGCCGGCAGTGAATTAGAATTTTTCCAAGGCAACAAGTAGTACTGTTTGCCGGGAAATAAAGTAGTACAGAACGATAATTTTTCACCACGGCTTAATTTTCACAAAGTATAGTTTCAAGTAGTACAGAGTAAGAGTACAGTACTTATAATTATTAACGCTTGTAAAATCGGGAATATTGAACGTGCAACATTCAACTACTCATGTAGTTTTATTTCAATAAATAATTATTCATACGCACTAACGCCTACGTTCGATTTTTAGTCTGTCTGACTACACTAATCTACGTCCATCTAACATTCAACAGTAAGAACTACAGCAACAAACAACCGTAAGTATAATTTTCAATTACCAATTAAAGTGAACTCTTGCTCCGTGTGAAATTGTCATTCAAGTCCCTCCCTATTATTCGTGAAGTGATTATCCCCAACCAAGAACAAAACGCACTCCAGCCCTATCCCGAGTAATTTTCCGCAAGGTTAGACTCAAAAACGGGCTCGCGTCTTCGGTATTTTCTCGTCGGGTGTGGTAAAGGGAGAATTTATTCTCCTTGACCAGAGCACGGAAAAGATACACCGAAACGTGAAATCTATTTAAATTCGTGGGTTCGTAAGATAGGCCGCGATTTTGACGTAACACCGCATCTGGCAAAAATCACTCGAAATACACTAGCAACTTGCGATACATGTCAAAGAAATAAGATAGCAATACAAACAAGCTACGCGGCCATGCAAACGATTATCCCAGAAAAACCAGGGGATTTGGTTTCAATTGATTTTTATAGACCATTGCCAGCGTCGGTGGGCGGAGTGAAACACATCCTCGTGACATTAGATGCTTTCAGTAAATATGTGGTGTTATATCCTATGAAAAAAACTAACACGTCTACGGTAATAAAAAGAATATTCGATGACTACATTCCAAAGTATGGAAAACCTTGCAGAATCCAATTCGACCATGGCACGCAGTTCACTGCGAAAAACTGGCTTAAGAAACTCAAGGACGAGGACATCATGGCGGTTTTCTCATCAATCCGTCATCCTCAAGGAAATATCGTCGAACGAGTTAACCGAGAGCTGGGGATATTTTTCCGTACGTTCCTGACAGAAAATCATGCCGGATGGTTTAAATGGGTAAAAGTAATACAGGATTGTATTAATGAATCTCACCACGAAACGACTGAATTTACACCAATGGAGCTGCAATGTAAGAAAAAGCCGATACGGGAATGGAATAAACAAATGGGTCTAAGAAGAGACGAAGAGGATGCCACTACCTACGAGATGAAGATCGAGATCGTGAGAGAGAGAATTTCGAAAAAAGGGCGGCGTCAAGCGGAGAAATTCGACGCGACACATAGGCTAACTAATTACGAGGTAGGGGATCTAGTTTTAATTAGAGCATTTTATGTTTCAGATCCGCTGAAACAGTTAACATCGAAATTTATGCCTTTATATGAAGGCCCGTATAAAATTAAGAAATGCATAGGAATAGCGACATATTTAGTAATAGATCTAGAAAGTAAGAAAGAGCGCGGTAAATTTCACGCCAGTATGTTTAAGAGGTATAGGACAGAGACAGAAAAGACAGACGAGAAGAAAGAAGAGGCAGCGAATTCAACCACCATGGGAGAGAGCGAGAGAGAAAGGGGGCAGAGTCCGAAAGCGAGACAACAGGGCCTACACTCGGCATCGACAAGTACAGTGAAAACAAAGGTACCGACGGTCAGCGTACCGAGCATATAGTAAAATAAACTCAGAGACTATATGCAAAACCGAGGGAAAGTACACCAAAACAGGCGCTAAGATATTTCGTGTTGTGGTTGGTCAAGAAAAGAGGCGCGACGAACACGTAACCCGATAGGCTTGACACGTACTGGAATTCATAGAAAATAATAGATTCGAATATGACGCAAATTCCGGGTATTGGTAATCGATTCGACGATTGGGTAATCGATTGAAGGCCAAGAGAGAGTAATGGAGAAAGGGGTTCGGGAGACGGATAATTGGCGTAGAGGCCAAGGCCGGCACGAAATTCTGCCGAAAAATCACGAAGAATCCGGAAATCCGAAATCATGAATTTACATTGGCCGAAAATGAAAATTGATAAATATAGATATAATTCCATATGGCGAAATGTCTATAAAGGGGACCGACGACAAAGGAACAGCCTACAAAACCACGAGGATCCAGAAGCGAAGAAGTGCGAAAATATACGAAAAGTGAGAAAGAAGTTTGTGATTTTTCTCAAAGAAATCCGAAAGGAAAGGTATGTTCGGAAAAAAAAAAAAAAAGAAGAAAACGAAAATCTCCTATATTTCTTTAAATATTTTTTTTCTCAAAGAAATTCTTTTTTTCTTTGCTTTAAAGAAAAAAAAATAAAACGAAGAAAAATGTTGGTGCCACGGTTCATTGAGTACGGAGTGGAGTACCTACAACCAAACGAGCCATACGAGGGGGAGGTCCTAACTGCAGTAAATCCAGGACGATTCTACGTGTGGTTGGAGCGTCATCGACAGAGGCGGGAGACTTTTCTGAGGCAGGTGGCACAGACGAGCCGCAATCACCCCGAGATACATCGGCTTCTATAGGAAGAGACTTATACGGGAAGGGCGGCACTTCTCCTCCTCGTAAACGAGGAAAACGAGCAGGAATACACGTTCCTCCGAGGGTCCATTTTGGAAGAAGAGGAGGACGGGCAGCGCATGCTTTGGATGGGCGATTTGGCGATCGCCATCAAGGCCAGACCGGATACCCTCTATACGGTACCCAACAGCTACTTGGGCGAACCGTAATTCGCTGTCACCTGTGCCCTACACGGCGTGGCACCGAACGGTCGGGAGTGGGGACGCGGAGCACGGGATCGGCTAGTCGCGCTGACCGATGGCCAGCACGTCGATCTGTACGTGGGTGAGCTGGACCCTGTTGTCGAGGTAGTATGGGTAACCATACACGCCAGCCTCGACAACAGGGGCTATGACGTCGCACAGCAGCTGAGGCGGAGCGGGGATGCCCGAAGGGTCCCCACCAACCCGACGTTCGATTATGGCCGGGATGATGGGGGGGGGGGCCCACGGCAAACATTATCGGATGGAGAGGAGGCGGGAGAGGCTAGCGGCAAGAGCCTCCCCGTACAACAGCTCGAGCACCGCCGGGAATGCAAGCACCGCCGGGAACCCGAGCTTCGAAGATCTCCTGCAGGAGATAGCGGAAGTGATGGAGGAGTTTTCGGAAAACGACAGCAGCGATGATGAAGGCGAGTCAGAGACACAGGCCTGGCTGGCTACTCTGACACCGGACGACGCGACGAGAACCACGCTGGAAGAGTGGGGCGTCCACGAACCCCAAGACCCCGACGTGACTGACAGTGACGAGGACAGACAAAACGACAGCGACGGAATATAAATAAAAGAAAAAGAAAAAATATACCTCACGTGTTTGCGTTTTATTCCGAGTAAATTTATTATAGAATAAGTATAGTAATAAGTAATCAAAATAAGTCTAGTACTAAGCTTAGTAATAAGTTTTAAATAATAATAAGAAAATTAAAAATAAAAAAATAAATGTAAAAATATAAAAATAAAAATTTTTTTTTAAAATATATAAAAATAAAAATAAATAAAAATCAATACTTTACAGATTTTTGATACGGTCAGTAATCTGACCGATCAAAATTCTGGGGGGATAATGTGACGTAGTCACAATCTGAAAAGGATAAAAGAAAAACAGAATAAAATTAAAAAAGGAAAAAAAACAAATCACTGAAAATAAAACCATTTATTACATTTATTTATTTATTACATACAAAGAGTAAGAAGAATGAAGTAAGAATAAGAAAAGATTAAATTAGCAGTAGAGTCTAGGCGAGACCACGAAACAAGCTGGATCCTGTCACATTCCTTCGCTGCCGAAAAACAGCGGGTCAGCGACCGGCTGGCCTCGCTCGGGCAGTGAGGGGATGTAGGGGCAACAGTGGCGGAGCTAGCTGAAACAAAAGAAATTACATGAGATAATAGAAAAAGAAGAGTTAAAATAAGAGAGTGGGAAAGGAGAGAAAGGTATATAAGCGAGCTTCAAACCAAGGAGGCTCTCTCATTCCGTTCAAACTGCCAACCAAGTTGGATCCGCTGGCGAAAAGTAATAAAAAATTATAACAAAAATCCAGAAGTTGATTTTAAAATTCAGGAGTTTAACAAAAAAAGGGTGTGAGTGGGCCCTATAAATTAATTCGAATATTGGAGAACAGAGCAAAACAATACAAGTGAGTGAAAGGAGTAAAATAAAGATTAAGGGCGGACATTATTAAACAGTGCGAGGAAAACAGGAAATATTCTAAAGAAATCAGACTAAGAACAGAAAGTCGGTGACGTTAGAATAAATAATTAAGGTTTATTTTAGGAGAATTAAGAAAATAGGATAAGACGGTTTGGGTAGGATAATTAGAAGTAAGTGCGGATAGTTATAAGAAGAATTGTGAACGCAGCGTGTCAATGCATTTCAAAGACTCACTTGAGGTACCAATAGCTTTCCAAATTAAACACTTGGAAAGAGGGTAAATTAACACAGAAAAAGAAATAGAAATTAATAATGTCATAATGAAATTATAAACAGCAGCAAGAAAAATTACAACACAAGGACAGGGTACGGTCAAGTGGAATTCGTGCTAAACCACCACTTTAGACAGGAGAGACTTTTGGAGTGAGATTTTGAAATACACCTAGGAAAATTAATTTATAAATAGGATAGGGAAGGCATTTGAAAGCCCGATCCATAGAAATTGGATTCATAATTTTAAGATAATTAGGGAAATAATTATGATAGAAACAATTTCAAGAGTTTTGGGTTGAGCCCGTCGCATGATAACGACACCACTCAACGGATAGAAAAGAGAAGAGAAAGGCAAATTAAGAGACCAACTCACCAAGAGCGAAGAGTGACAGCAACCTCCTGGTCCAACGCTGAAGATTTCTTTAGCAATCCAATACTTGATTGTTAACGATTATAAGTCATTGAAAAATTGTGTAACGGGAACCGTCATCATTTAACACACAAAGTACACTATCCGCGAACCAGAACCACTGTCATCTTTATGAAACACACCGGGACTATCACGGAAGCGGCACGAGCAGAGCAAACTTAGGACCCGAACGCGAAATAACACGAAAAACAAAGTTTTCGATTATTAAACAAAACGACGCGTACGCGGACACAGACCCGGCGTCCATACCAGCTGACCAACGCGCCAGCAACAACAACGCAAGCCCAGCAGACAGCTCGTCAGCAGCCAGGCGGGAAAAAGATCAAGACGGCTGAGCTCGATACTGCCTAGTTGAGATATCCACCGCTCAGAGCAAGAATCGAGAATCTGATAACCTCGCGGGTAAAGAAGAGCGTGGAACCATCAGAGCACTTAAACACCACTGATAAATTGTACGGTTAAAGGCGCCAAAAAGCCTCACAACACAAAATTCTATGAAACTTATTGAATAAACCTTACTTATACCTCCTATAGAAGTCTAAAATTAATTATCGTAGTGTTCGAGCCCGAATTCTTTCCCTCAGAAGAATAAGATTTAATGTTAACGTAAAATTACCGTTACAACACATGTTAATAAGCCTCAGAGTGAGGAAGAAGGCACGCGTAGACAATCTGGTCCCAACGCTGAATAGAGCACAGAAAGGCCTACAGCAAAAATAGACACAGATAACGGCGAGAAATGCATGAAAAGGGTTATCCAACTAACCCATCTCCTCATCGTCCTAATGCAACAGCAAGGGTGATAGCTATACGTCGCGCCAACCCTAGAAAAATTGTGGGAAAAATCCCACTCGGCTTAAAATGTTAAATAATACGGGAATACTAGCTTTGGTAGGCGTATGTATAGTAACCGCCCGAGATTTCAGCATCAAAACCATCGGGCGAATATCGCATATCATCCGAAAAACTACCTCCCGTCGTTTAACTTGACATTAACGGAGATCGAAGCTCGGGCGCCCCCGACGCAGACCGAGAGGACCATCCCACTACAGAGCATGCTGCGAGACCCCGAAGAGCTTCGGAAGCTCGGAGCTCGAGCCGACCAAATCATGGACAACCTCCATACTGCCGGAGACGGAATGCAACACATCCACAACCTGAGTTTTTACTCCTTGCGCGCTATAGCGCCGATAGCCTTGGTTGGCTACGTTCTGCTTAAATGTTACAGGTACAAAAGAAACAGAACACCACCGAGCACTAGAGAAGCAATAACCCCGGCAGCCGCTGGGGTAACTATCAACCTCGAGCCTCTCGGACGACAACAGCCAGAGGAACGACTGCGAACCGAGTTGGCCAGGTTATTCAATCGTCCCCCCAACCGAGAACGACTTGCTCGACTTGAACGACGCTAACAAACGAAAATGAAACATTTTACACACATTTTATATATCATATATCGAACCGTAAAATTGTATTAACATTGTAAGGTACGGGAAACAAACTGAAGAAAAAATTTTTTTTGAAAATTTTTCCTTTTAAGGGGGGAGGGATGTTGTGTCGCGGAATATTCCTCTTCACGTATTCTCAGGAATATTCCTTAGCGGACACAGCTAGAGATGGAATTCTGAAAGATAGCTGTCTTACAAGACAGGATGCGAAGTAGACGCCGACGCAGCATGAGGCGACTCGCGAGGCGATCTGCGATTGGCTAAAGCTAAAGCTGCCAACTAAGGGATTTTAGCAAACGCAGTTGCTAACTGCTTCAGTAAAATCAGAATTAATTTAGACTCAACAGAGAACGGTTGGTTCCTCGTGAAATTCTCGAAACAACGCATTATTGTACTTTCTTACTTTAACTTTTAAATAGACAACGGAAAGTTACCGTTGCCTATAATAAATACTTCCTTTTACATAAATTCGTGTTTTCATCGATAACTCGAGATCCATCTCCTTATCGGCAAATGATCCCGAAAAATAATAACTTTTTAATATTATACCGAATACCGTATTATCTAATTACCCGGTACCGGCATAACACTATCGTAGATCGCCTCGCGAGTCACCTCATGCTACGTCGGCGTCTACTTCGCATCCTGTCTTGTATGACAGCTATCTATCAGAATTCCATCTCTAGCTGTGTCCGCTAAGGAATATTCCTGAGAATACGTGAAAAGGAATATTCCGCGACACAACATCCCTCCCCCCTTAAAAGGAAAAATTTTCAAAAAAAATTTTTTCTTCAGTTGGTTTCCCGTACCTTACAATGTTAATACAATTTTACGGTTCGATATATGATATATAAAATGTGTGTAAAATGTTTCATTTTTGTTTGTTAGCGTCGTTCAAGTCGAGCAAGTCGTTCTCGGTTGGGGGGACGATTGCATAACCTGGCCAACTCGGTTCGCAGTCGTTCCTCTGGCTGTTGTCGTCCAAGAGGCTCGAGGTTGATAGTTACCTCGGCGGCTGCCGGGGTTATTGCTTCTCCAGTGCTCGGTGGTGTTCTGTTTCTTTTGTACTTGTAACATTTAAGCAGAACGTAGCCAACCAAGGCTATCGGCGCTATAGCGCCCAAGGAGTAGAAACTCAGGTTGTGGATGTGTTGCATCCCGTCTCCGGCAGTATGGAGGTTGTCCATGATTTAGTCGGCTCGAGCTCCGAGCTTCCGAAGCTCTTCGGGGTCTCGCAGCACGCTCTGTAGTGGGATGGTCCCCTCGGTCTGCATCGGGGGCGCCCGAGCTTCGATCTCCGTTAATGTCAAGTTAAACGACGGGAGGTAGTTTTTCGGATGATCTGTGATGTTCGCCCGATGGTTTTGATGCTGAAATCTCGGGCGGTTACTATACATACGCCTACCAAAGCCAGTATTCCCGTATTATTTAAGTTTTTAAGCCGAGTGGGATTTTTCCCACAATTTTTCTAGGGTTGGCGCGACGTATAGCCATCACCCTTGCTGTTGCATTAGGACGATGAGGAGATGGGTTAGTTGGATAACCCTTTTCGCGCATTTCTCGCCGTTATCTGTGTCCATTTTCGCTGTAGGCCTTTCTGTGCTCTATTCAGCGTTGGGACCAGATTGTCTACGCGTGCCTTCTTCCTCACTCTGAGGCTAATTAACATGTGTATATCAACCGAATAGAGTGTGCACGTTATTCTTTTTACACTCTACGCTGAATACTATCCTTTGTCAGTATTAATATGCTATACATTTTTCGTGGTGCTTTTCTGGCACGGTCACAGTATTCCGTCCCCTCCGGATTGCGTAATGAAATTGCAAATACTTTTCAATTGTTTCGTTCGATATATTTTTCCGATATGTATACACTCTTTTTCCTGTTGATAAAATTAGGTCTCCTAAGACCTCTTCTACTTTATTGGAGCTCCCTACCCTGCATCCTGAAGGGCTCCTTCTCACATTTATTTTCTAGCTAATATTTAGTTTTAACTAGCTATAAGTATTCGAATTCCTTAATTCCTGAGCTGTTAGTGCTCGATAAAGAGCTTCAGGCGGTTTGCGTGCACCGCCTGGATTTTACGTCTCTTCCGGACCACGTAGTTGACGGGGGGCCTCTTCTCTACTATTTCGTGAGGACCCGTCCACTTCGGAGTCAGGTTGGCTGACCGCCCCCTTCGCACCGTCCCGTCACGGAGGAGTACGCGTTCGCCGGCGCGGTACTCCTGCACCTGTGCGCCATGGTCGTATGTAGTCTTCGACCGTCTTTTCGCGCCTTCCAGGTTGTCTCGTGCTACAGTCCATGCGGCGCGTAATCGCTCGCGTAACTCGTGGACGTAGTCATCGTAGGCATAAGTGCTACGTGGTTCTTATTTCACGGCGGTCGGCAAATCGGCCTCGCGTCCCTACACCAACACGTGGGGCGACAGTCCGGTCCCCGTATGTGAAGTGGTGTTGTACGTGAACATCGCATACGGCAGCCACTCGTCCCAATTTCCTTGATCCTCATCTATGAAATTTTTTAAGTACTCAGCGAGGGTGCGATGCGATCTTTCTAATGCGCCGTTTAATTCCGGATGGTTGGCCGTCGTTTGTATCTTCTTGATTCGCAGCAGTCGACACATTCCTTTGAAGGTCAAGCTGAGAAAGTTCGTACCCTGATCTGGTAATATTATTTCCGGTGTTCCGTGTCGGCAGATCAATTCTTCAACGAGCGCTCTAGCGACTGTCGAAGCCTCTTGGTTCGGCAGTGTTATTGCTGCACTGTATTTTGTAAGCGAGTCCTGGAACGTGAGTATATATTTTTTCCCGGAAGCGCTTTCCGGTAGTGGTCCGGCGATGTCGACCGCGACTTTTTTAAATGACCTCGATGGGGTGTCCGTTACTACCATCGGCACTCGTTCCTTTTTCCTGATTTTATTCTTTTGACAGGATTCACATGACGATATATGATTTTCTGAATCTCTTCTCAGGCCGGGCCAGTCGTATTTGGTCCGAATCCGATGTAACGTACGCCGTATACCCTGATGCCCTCCTATGGGGGTGTTGTGGTATTCTCTAGTTATTTTCTGGCGGTCATCGGCAGAAGGAGTAGCTACGCCACTGCGGCCGTCGCTATACTCTTTTATAACGCTGTCTTCGTCCGCGCTGCTGGAAGCTCGTCGGCTATGGGCCCCGCCGTGTCTCGCTTCCTCAGCAGGCCTTTGCGGTGCTCTGTCCGCAATTTCTTCGCTCGGTGTGCCCACCGTTAGCTCCGCCGTTGGGTCGCTCTCTGTCTCGAGCGGCCTTGCTACGTTTGCTTTTCGCGGCCTTCCGCGCCTCGCGGGTCCGCCATGCTGTGCTGGGCCCGCTCCGTCCTTGTCAGCGATGCTCGCAGTCTTACCAGTGGTTTGCGTATGTAGCTTGCGTGGTCTGCCCCTTCCCCGACCGCACGGCTTTTCGGCGGGGCTGTGGGGTTCAATAAAACGATCTGCATGCACGCTACGAATCTCTCTATCCTCTTCTGGCGCATAAGCGAGCGCGGCCTCTCTCTTTGCCGCGTTGCTAGGCTGGCCCGGGGTATTCTCGGCTCTCCGCTTTGTGCGGCTGTCCATACCCGGGCGCTTGCTGTCCTCGTCTCTCTCGCGGGCGAGCTCGACCTCTCGCTCCAGCGAGCTACTATGGCTATACGGGGTATCTTCGGCCGTCCGCTTTGTGCAGTCATTCGTTGTGCCTCCTTGCCCCGTCGTGCTGTCCTCTTTCGACATACGGACTTCGCTCCTTGCTCTTGCTTGGGCCCTCGTAGTAAGGTATATTCTACTTAGCGCATCTGCATTCGTATTGCGCTTTCCAGCCTTGTACTCTACGTTGAACTCATGTTCCGCCAATTTAATTTTCCAACGCATCAATCTCGAACCTGGGTTCTTCACTCCGAACAGCCAGGTGAGCGGTTAGTGGTCCGTGACTACTGTGAAACGAGTACCGTAAATATATGGCCGGAATTGAGCTAGGGCCCATACTATCGCAAGTAGTTCCTTTTCCGCAGTCGTACTATGTCGTCGAGGTACACATAGCATTTGACGCTCTGTAGTCCTGCTAACGTGGAGTTCATTAGCTGCTGAAAAGTCGGTGGTGCGTTCTTCAATCTGAATGGATTCAAAATGACCCCGCGGAGTAGAAAATGCCGTTTTTCTATGTTTTCCTGCGCCATCGGAATTTGGTGAAATCCAGAGGCGAGATCCAAAGTCGTATAATATCGGGCCCGTCCCAACTGGTCCAATATTTCGGTGATATTGGGCAGTGGGTACGAGTCTCCGATGGTGGCTTCGTTCAACTTCAGAAAGTCTACCACTACGCGCATTTTCTTCACTCCAGCGGCATCGGGTTGCTTAGCCACGACCATCAGCGGCGCGTTACATTGACTCCTGCTGGACTGGGCTATTCCTTCCGCTAGCATTTTGTCTGTCGGCATCTTCACTTCTCTTTCTCGTGGGCGAGTTTAGCCTCTTGCTCTGACGAGTTATAGTGGTTGCCTTGGGTATCCTCGACTCTCCGCTTTGTGCGGCTGTTCGTATACCCGATTGCGCTATCATTTTCTTTTTTGTGGGACTTTCTTTCCTGTCCCACTTGGGCTCGTGTGGTCGCGTATATGCGACTCAGAGCGTCTGCATCAGTATTTCTTTTTTCGGCTTTATGCATTTTACCGGACGCATGCCCCGATTTTACGTTCTTCCCAGGCGAGGGTTGCGATCCTAGGTCCTTCGATCCGACCTTAAAGGGTGCGCGATACTGCACCTCGTGCGTGCGCTGTCGCTTGTTGCCTCGTAGATGGAATACACCGTTGTATTCGCACACTATTCCTGCGCGAGCTGCTTGCTTTTCACTGATGGGGGGCACCAAGTCGGGCTTCCGTTGTTGCTGCGCAAAGCGTTTGGCTTTCTTCCCCGTGCTCTATGAGCCTACGCGCAGTGTGTTGACCTGTCGGCTACGTACGGCCTTCGCTATCTCCGACGGCTCGAGTGTCACCGTCGGCTGTTGGACCTTTCCGTCGTGTTTAGGAACATTTAAACTCACTCCTTTGGTTCTTGACGGTGTGACGCGGGGTCTCTCTATGATGCCTCGGCCGATCCTGCTCCTTGTAGGTAGTCTGACAAATTTATTTTTCTTGGCGGCATCTATGTTAGACCCGTTTCCGGAAAAAAGATTTATCTTTGTAAGCAGGCCTATGTATTTGCACGTGGCGGCAGTTCTACTGCGTGGTGACGAATATATCCTCGTCGCGCCGTCCCGTAGCGGCATGCAGTGCCCATATAACTTGAGCATCTCGCTATGCAGGATGTCCGCTTTATGCTGCTTGATAAAGTCCATGCCAAGTAATCCGTTGACCTTCAACGGCACATTGTTCGGAACGATGTAGAACCATGGCACTACATTTAAAGCCGGTGTCTCGAGTACAATTTTAGCTATCCCGAGGGGGGTGAATTTTTCGCCCGCTACCCCCTGCAGTTCTACAGTGCAGTCGCTCACCATGGTCTCTGGTTTGAGACAGCCTTCCTTGATTATGCTGCACTGCGCTCCGGTGTCCGCTTTGAGGGTGAGTACCCCGGTCGTGGCCAACTGTACATCGATATCGAAGTCGCTGGCGGTGGCACTCGACGCCGGCAGCGTTACTTGTAGAAGCTGCAGCGTTGTTTTCTTCTGCTTGCACGCAGATCTCTGCTGGACAGTTAGCGTATTCAGTCTCAGTGCGCCCAGCGTGTTCACGCCTGCAGTGGCTGGATCTGGCCCCGCAGTTACCGTATTTTTTGCATCTTTGTAGCCTGCGTTTCTTGGCTGTCGGGGCGGCTGCGTTGGCTCGCTTTTATTCTGCGACAGTCTCTTCTGGCAGTCCTTCCACATGTGGCCTTTCTTCTGGCAGTAATTGCAGGTTATTTCCACATTGTGGATTGACTTGTTTTCACTGGGTACTGGTAGGCTTACTCGTCCCGTATTCTGGGTGCAGTCTCGAGCCATGTGTCCAGGTTTTTTGGAGGTGAAACAATTTTCTCCCTGCCGGGGTGATGCGCCTTGAGACCTTCTGGGGTGGCTTAATACTCCACTTGCCCCTCCCTTTGGCTGCACCATGTTGGTTATCTCTATGGCCCCGGCCACAGAGTCATGCAGCGTTTTGTAATTTTTAGCACGCACCAGCACTTGCACCTGGCCGTGCAGGCCGTTTTCGAAGTTGGCCTGTGCGCTTCGTCGTGTGACGCTTTCGACGGTGATCTTTTGATCCTCTGTTTGCAACGGCTCGCAGAGTATTTCAGCGATGTCTACCGTGATCCTCTCCATCCTTGCCGCGTAGGCGGCGATGTCCTCGTTCTGTCCCTGCCGGAGGGAGCTGAACTCCATTTGCAGCGCGGCCAGGGACTTCCGTTGTCCGTACAACGCTTCCAACTCGCTCCTGAGTTGCGCTATGGTGCTGATGGTTTTGTGCTGCAGTTGTCTTGCTGCTGCACCCTCTAGCTTACTCATATCGATCAACTCGAGGAGGGTGTCATGCTCCTCCTCTGCTACCCTGCGGAATATCGTCTCGCAAGACTTTAAGAAGAGCGGCAATGCCTTCGAATCTTTGCCGTCGAATGTTTTCACCATTTTTATACCGAGACTGAGGCTGAGCATATTTGAGGGCCTCTGCGTCTCCTCGAACCGCGTGCGTCTCGGGGGCAGTGCGGGGGGCGGGATGTCCTCTATCCCTGCTCCTCCTAACCGTCACTGGAGCTCGGCAATTTGCTCTCGTAAGGAGTGGATTAGTTCGTATTCGTCTGCACCTACCTCGTTGAGCGTGCTCGCCAAGTTTCGTCTTGCTGACGGTGTTTCAACCCCCTGAAGTTCGCGATCGAGTTCGCGTTGACTTTGCTCGTGCTCGCGCTGCAGCCTTTCGCACTGCCGTCGAGCTCTTACCAAATCACGGTGGCTCCGGTCGATCGCCTCTAACCGATCTTGTACTCTCGAAGTCACCGATCGTGCCGTCGTACCGGTAGCTGTCGGGAAACCTACGCGATCTATCGTCTGCAAGCTTCCGAGTTCCCGCTCATCCATGTCCTCATCTAGGTGTTCAGGCGTTCGTTCGCCAGTCGCCATATTGAACACGTCGTCACTACCTATACTATTGTTATTGCGAAATGCCGTACCCCTGAGAGGGTTTACGCCGAACTCGGCGTCCAGTCGGTCTGCGACGGCCTCTTGCCTGTCGGTAGGGATTCGACCCGACGGCGAGAGCTCTGTTAACGCTCTGCGCGCTTCGTATACTATTTCCCCTACGGCGGCAGCTAATCCAGCTGTAGAGTCTACCCCTTCGCCGGGTGTCGCTGTTCCTAATGAATTGACTCTACGTTTCGGTTTCGCTCCCCTAAATATCGGCATGTTGCTAATTTCGCGGCGAACAAAACTCTAAAATATGCCCACAAAATTTCAAGGGATATTTTTTCCAAATATCCCAAAATATTTTTTTTGTCTGGCTTAAGTTTATTGGCTATGTATGAGTATAAAGTAACCGCCACTTACAGAAAGATGATCTGGTAGATGGTCCTTTCCATGGTGTTGTTCTAAGGTGTTGCCGACTTGATGTCCTGCAGCTCCTCTCTGTTGATGGTCCTTGACGCCTTCCTTGACGCTGCTGACCCGTTTCTTCGTTGGTTCCTGGGTTCGTCCTTAGACGGCTTCTCTTCGAGTAGCTGCTGTGCGTACTCGGTTGCACACTTTGTGCGGTTCTCCGCGACTTGACGTGACACTGTCAATCGGGACTTTACACGGTTGACCGATACGTCACCCCGCACCGACGTTCTCTTCACGGCTTCGCGTTAGATTAGTCGGGTTTTCACGAACTACACTGGTGTCTTTGCACGCGTTGTAGTCGTCACGTTCGTGTCGCTCTTAACTTTATCCGAAACACTTTTGTTTTAATAAATCGCGAATCACTTAACTTCGGCAGATCCCACCGCTGCCACCAAATGTTATGCCGGTACCGGGTAATTAGATTATACGGTATTCGGTATAATATTAAAAAGTTATTATTTTTCGGGATCGTTTGCCGATAAGGAGATGGATCTCGAGTTATCGATGAAAACACGAATTTATGTAAAAGAAGTATTCATTATAGGCAACGGTAACTTTAGGTTGTCTATTTAAAAGTTAAAGTAAGAAATTACAATAATGCGTTGTTTCGAGAATGTCACGAGGAACCAACCGTTCTCTGTTGAGTCTAAAATAATTCTGATTTTACTGAAGCAGTTAGCAACTGCGTTTGTTAAAATCCCTTAGTTGGCAGCTTTAGCTTCAGCCAATCGTAGATCGCCTCGCGAGTCGCCTCATGCTGCGTCGGCGTCTACTTCGCATCCTGTCTTGTATGACAGCTATCTTTCAGAATTCCATCTCTAGCTGTGTCCGCTAAGGAATATTCCTGAGAATACGTGAAGAGGAATATTCCGCGACACAACAATAGGCTAAAGATAAAGCTGCCAACTAAGGGATTTCAGCAAACGCAGTTGCTAACTGCTTCAGGAAAAATCAGAATTAATTTAGACTCAACAGAGAACGGTTGGTTCCTCGTGAAATTCTCGAAACAACGCATTATTGTACTTTCTTACTTTAACTTTTAAATAGACAACGGAAAGTTACCGTTGCCTATAATAAATACTTCCTTTTACATAAATTCGTGTTTTCATCGATAACTCGAGATCCATCTCCTTATCGGCAAACGATCCCGAAAAATATTAACTTTTCAATATTATACCGAATACCGATTAATCTAATTACCCAGTACCGGCATAACAGTACAATAATCTCTTCAGGTTCAATATAAGTGTTCTCCTTGCTCGAATCCGACGTACAAAGTTCCATAAAACTTCGCGAACTAGACTGCGAATTTTCAACTTGATCTTCTATTTTTACTTTACCAATTTCTTTATTTGATTTTTTATTTTTCACACTATTTTCGTAAGCTTCTTCAATAATTTCTGAAAAATTTCTTATTTCTTCCTGTATAATTTTTTTCACAAAATCAACCATAGTATCTCCGCGGGGTAGTGTCTCTGATAAGAACGCTTTCTTTCCCGTCGAAATGCATTTTTTTCCAATATTTTCACTTGAATTGATTTTATCTTTATTAGTTTCATGACTCAGTCCGTCCGAGGACTTATTTTCTTCTATTAATTCGACTTTACTTATTACCTGTCATTCCTTTTTCGTCTTTGGATCGTTAGTAGATTCTCTTGCTACCGTACGGTAAGTTTATTCCTCCGATGACATTAACTCTAGTACTGTACCTGGACTTGAACTGAATACCTATTGCTATTTGTCACATAAATGTAAGCTTTTTCATTATTATTAATGACAAACGCGCTTTTTATCTTTATACCAGGTCTATAAATATGAAACCGGAATTTGCCCATAGATGGCCCTAGCTGTCAATGTAGTTACCGTCAAACCGCTTCATTGGCGCCAATTCCTTGTTGACATCTCTGAGAATGATTTGCAACTCACAATAATACAAGTTTCATACAACAGCATAGTTTGTAATAGCGTTGAACAAGTCGAATTTTGTGCCTGGAAACTACGATTTGCGGACAGCATTGACTTTCTGTTACCAATTGAAGAAAACTGCTGCAGAATCGCATCGAATGGTTGTCGAAGCTTACGGTGAGCATGCTCTTGGTAAATCACAGTGCTTTAAGTGGTTTAAAAATTCAAAAGTGGCGATTTGGACATGAGAAACGAAGAACGTGGAAGACCACCGAAAAAGTTTGAAGACAGCGAATTGCAAGCATTGTTGGATAAGGATGACGCTCAAACGCAACAACAACTCGCGGATCATTTAAATTTGATACGAGAAGCCGTCTCCATACGTTTGAAAGCCATGGGAAAGATCTAGAAGATGGGAAAATGGGTTTCACATGAACTGAATAAAAGACAGCAGGAAAACCGAAAAACCACTTGCGAAATGCTGCTCACCAGGTACAAAAGAAAGCCATTTCTCCATCGAATTGTGACTGGCGATGAAAAGTGGATACATTTTGAGAATCCTAAGCGTGAAAGATCATAGGTAACTCCAGGCGAACCATCGACATCGACTGCAAGGCCAAATCGCTATGGACGGAAGACAATGCTCTGTGTTTAATGGGATCAGAAGTGTGTGATCTATTATGAGCTGCTAAAACCTGGCGAAACCGTTAATACTGAGCGCTACCGACAACAAATGATCGATTTCCATGAAGCTTTGCGTGAAAAATGACCAGAATATCAAAAAAGGCAACACGAAGTGATTTTGCTTTATGATAATGCACCATCACACACAGCAAAACTGGTCAAGGAACCAATTGAGGCGTTTAGTTAGGAAATATTTTCGCATGCGGCTTACTCACCAGACTTGGATCCGTCCGATTACTACTTATTTGCATCGATGAGACACGCACTTGCTGAGCAGCGCTTTACTTCTTACAAAAATGTACGAAAATGGCTCGATGACTGGTTTGCCTCAAAAGAGCAACAGTTTTTTTGGCGTGGCATCCACATATTGTTAGACAGGATGGAAAAATGTATAGCTAGCGATGGGCAATACTTCGAATAAAATATTTTTTATCATTTTCATACAATAAACGTGTATTTTCTGTACAAAAATTCCGGTTTCATATTTATAGACCTGGTACCTTCACCTGCATCCAGGGGAGGCAGATAACCTTCCCGTAAATCCAAATTGTTTACTCTCACGAAGCACAATTTGGTGGACTATGCAGGGATAACAATAGTTTCCTGAGTTGCAAATAGTATTCTTACATTCTGCATTTTCAATTGTCTTTTCTCGTAGTCAATTTTTACGCGATTGCCGTCAAGGTATTCCGAACCCAATATACCAGCTTCCTTTATGGGGAAGTTATTATCTAGAATATGGAAAATAACGAAACGTCCGAAGGCTTGTATGGTAATATGACCTAAAGTAAAAATTGAATTTGTTGTTATTCCATAAAGTTGCAGAATTTCTCCGTGATTTATAGCGATATGTTCATTTATAAATTGTTTCTTCAAAATATTTGGCCCAGCTCCTGTATCAACCATAAGAGTGATAGCGGATATTACTTCCGATGCCGTTATCGTAACCGTCGGAACACTACTTTCTCGATGCAATTGTATATTAAAGATTCGGACTACTCGTGGTTGAAGGTTGAAGCTGCGATTGAAATAGTACGGACCGGATGCATGTTTAGCGGAGTCTCCCTGGGCGCACCCGTACTCGGAAGACCACTTCGGTTTCCCGTACTTACATATGTTCTTTCGTTCTCCCTTCGAGCGGGTCACTCACGGATAAAATGACCGGATTGTTTGCAATAAAAACATGGTCCTGTTGAATTGATGGGATTATTATGGAAATTATTAGTATTTCCGCGTGTATGATAATCAGTGTGAGTGAGTTGGAAATTACTTGATAATGGTTCACATAAATTATTAAGAACTCTAGAATGAACACTAATTGATGCGACAGAGCACTATAAGAGAGATTGACAAGTGCGCCGAGTGAGCGCCTAGTCAGCCTGAGTAACACGCTATAAATGGCAATGAATATAATGCTCTGTACAGTAAACATGTATCGTTTGAGTATTTTTTAACCTGTCGACGGGTAGCAGGTCGATGCATTCACACGTAGCATGTCGAGTGACAGATGACAATAGTAAGATTAAGGATCCTGGTGACAAATATAAATAATTAAATGCACTCAGTAATTAACAATAATAATTCAATGTTTATTTAATTAATTCACAGTGGTTGGATAAAAGGAAAATACCTGGTGAATACAAAGAAATATGTACTGTGATTTGTCTGGCCTGTTTGATGATGTACGGTGAGTGGGATCTCAGGCCGATGAGTTGACTTCTTTATCCCGTGTGGATGATCCTGGTGATGTGGTCTGATTGTAGAGCTCTATTGAAGCCACCCGGCAGGCTGATGAGTGTGCTATAGCCAACGTGCGATGCGAGGCTAAATGGCGTCTCTGCTGCCAACGACGAACCACGCCGCTGACGTTTATTGGAATGTTGCAATAGTTTTGTTGATTTTTTGTGATTCGCACTGACACTGAGTTGAAACACGGGTGATTTGACCAAGAATGTAATACGCTACAATACTGAGTGCACACAAACGTGAGTGGAACTTATGAATATCTACGTGAGTTTACGAGGGAACGTGTAGCGCGAACGACCCGTCACAGCTTGCTTGAGTTGTGATTCGCCGCCAGCGATGGAAAGTAAGCCTTGTAAGTGGTCTTGCCGCTGGGGCCACGCTAGCAGCGTTGGCCGCTTGAGTGAGCTTCGATCGAGCATATGAGCTGATGGACGCGAGGCGTCAGATGATTGTGAGTGTAGCGTGTGCATGAGTTGAGTATGTACTTGGGAGGTGTGAAAATTGAACACCGCGATTTTCCGATCGATTGATATTCAAAGGCTGAGAATGGTTGTTCCGATATGGACGAATATGAGCCCCGTGGTCTTCTTTTTTACATATTTGACACCAAATATCGCTAGGATTTTGGTATCGGAGATTGACTGGTACCTGTGTTTGCGGTAAAGACATTAATTTGGGGGGGGGGGGGGGGCTGAGGGTGATTGAGGACATCTATTGGCTGTGTGTCCATGATTTTTACAAAAGTGACAAACCATCGATGTATTTTCCGACTCCTTACTTTCAGGAGGAAAAATTTTATAACAACGGTCGGCAGTGTGCCCACACTTATTACATACCTGGCATATAGTGAGCGGAGGACCGTCAAAGAGGTTTATTATTATTCGAGCGGGGGGGGGGGGGTTATTATTATATAGCGCTGAATTTAATCCGGTTGTCTTGACACTTTAGTCATTGAACACTATGTTAATTGCTCATCTACCAATGTTGTTCCATTGTGATTTGTCTTTGTTGAATAACTGTGTTAATTACTATCTTGTCTTATAATTACTACTTTCTTTTCCTCTTTCATATTTCGGTTGCTTTCTGTTTTTTTTTATATAAAAAGAAATAAAATGTTTCTGACGAGGATCCCGACCATAGGATCGAAACGTTAAAAACAATGAGTACAATTCATTAAGGTCGTTCGTTGCCGATGCTTCACCATACTAATAATACACACGACCAAAGCAACACATCATCGACTTGACGTTAATTCCAAAAATTGTATGTGACTGTCTTCGTCTACTTTAATTAATTCCAGATTTTCTCGAGTAATGTTGCTACTTTCCTCTGTATCTGCAATAATTTCTGCTGTTGGATTCGTTGTGTAGGGAGTCTTGGGATGCGAACTATCAGTACTTTCGTCGAAAAATTATTCGACTATCTCAAATTGGGATTTCAGAGTGCTATATATTCGAGAATTCTTTTTTCGGTCTTCAGGATAATCATGTATTACGTTATCATCAAGTTTTACCTTTGATCGAGCTGAACGCATACCCACCTAATTAATATTATTGGTTGGATCTAATCGTTCCTCGTTGTTCCAAAGGTCCTTGCCCTTGTAATTATTTTTAATTCTATTTCGTAAAACAATGAATATACCAGCGTATTACAAATGCTTCAATTCTGCGGCAACAATAAAGCACCATAAAAAAAACTTTATAACAGAGTGAAAACACAGTAAATTCTATGGTAGGACCTGGGAACCAGGAAATCTTTATTATTATTACTCACACAATGAAGAGGGGACGCAAGATTATTTCTTGAAAGAGAGATTGATTGATTGATTGATGTTTATTAGCTTTCTCAACTATTTGATGTACATAATTTACATGTTTTGTAACGGTAATTTTTCACGTTAGCATATATTTTTATTTTTCGTGGGAATTCGGGCTCGATCACAGGACTAATTAATTTAGACTTCTTAGTGGTTGACAATAGGCTTTTATTCCAGGAAAAACAATTTCGTGAAAACGGCACTTTTTAATTTCGGGCACTCGATTCTTATATAATGTTCGTCTAATTTCGGAATTTCAGCGATTATTTCGACGATTATACTTGGTTTAATGTTTACCTCCCAGGGAATTCTCGTAGGCTTCCTATTTCTCTTGCACCGTAGTGTTGTCGTACGCTTGGTGCTGAGATATTTTACATCCGTAGCTCTTACGCTTCACATTCACTCTTTTTATAGGGTGTATAAACCCTATTTACAATTCTTTGTCAGTCACCCGTCTTTCACTCATTCGCGCGTACTTATCCTTCCTATGTTTTATACGACTTATTCTATATTTAATTACAATTATCCTATCTCTGTATTTCTTAATTCGATCTTTCGGTCTCGAAAATCAGGGAGTTCCCTCGATTTTAGTTATTATGATTTCCACTTATTTGCACACCAATTCGCGGAATTTCGATGCTCGGGCTTCGGTTGCGTCGCTACGCTTCGGTGTTTCACTTCTCACACACACACCTCAGATTCTCAGTGTACAGAGTGTATGAACTCTGTTTATAATTCTTTCCCTTTCGCTCTTATTCTGTGCTCGCTCTTTCTCACTTCCACTCGCACAACGGATTCGGTCCCTGGACTTTCGCTCGTTTAAAGACCGCACTGTTCAATTTATACTTATATAACCGGTTTTCTTATTTCTATGCACTATTCTAGATTATTAATACTTATCAGCTACCGAATTCTATGTATTAATTTATCGATAAATCCACTAGATTATCCCGTTTAACGTCCTAATGAGTAATCATGTAATGCTACACACTGTTCGCAGATATTTCTATGCACTCATTAGCTTTCAATCGACAAATTCTTTCACAATCTATACCCTGTTAAGCTTTACTAAACTGCCTAAAAGACAAGAGAGCTTCTCTGTCCCCGCACCGGCCTTTTATAGGTCTCCCCTTACCTCAGTCCCCTCTGTACATTTTTCATCATCATTTTTTAATCTAACGCCTTCCTTGGCTGACGCGGTACGCTGTTACCCCGCTCTCCGCCTTCCCCTCACCTCTTAGCAAAATCAGTTGGTCGCTGTCCTGCTGTTATGTCAGCGAGGGCATTCCGATGGCGTGACGTCGCATGTTTTTCACGCGAGTTCGACGGCCTATTGCCCGCGAACCTCGGTACACTTGTACCGAGTCTATCGCCCAGGTGTTTTTACGTCCTCGGAATCTATACCAGCTCTTATAACCGTTCGACCCAAAACCGTGGAAGAGAGTATAACTCTATTATACTGTACGATCATAATCGCTGCATCTCTTTCTACGCTCACGCGTGTAACTATGTTACATTATCCCCCGAGATCTTTGGAAGAGTTGCTTTCGCAACTCGCCCCAAAGATCTCTTACATAAATTCATTTTTTTTTTTTCGGTTGTTGTTTCCGTCGTGCCCTCTCCTTTCTCCTCTGTATTTTCTGTCTCAGTCCGGTGCCTCTTAAACATGCTCGCGTGAAATCTACCGCGCTCTTTCTTATTTTCTAGATCTACGACTAAATATGTAGCTATTCCTACGCATTTATGAATTCTATACGGTCCCTCATATAATGGCATAAATTTCGATGTTAGCTGTTTTAATGGATCTGAAACATTTAGCGCTTTTACAAGCACCAGATCGCCTACTTCATAATTCGTTAACCTATGTGTTGCATCGAATTTTTCTGCCCGACGCAGGCCTTTCTTTCTCATTCTCTCTCTCACAATTTCGATTTTCGTTTCGTATGTTATTCTGTCATCTTCGTCTCGCAATATGCCCATTTGTTTATTCCAGTCCCGTAGCGGCTTCCTCTTGCATTGTAGTTCCAACGGTGTAAATTCTGTTGTGTCGTGATGGCTCTCGTTGATACAATTTTCGATTACTCTTATCCACTTAAACCAACCTGCATGGTTATTTGTTAAGAAAACTCGGAAAAATCTTCCCAGTTCTCGATTCACTCGTTCGACGATATTTCCTTGGGGGTGTCGTATTGAGGAAAATACAGCCATGATACCCTCGTCCTTGAGTTTTTGTAACCAGTTTTTAGCCGTGAATTGCGTTCCGTGATCGAACTGAATTCTCCGTGGCTTGCCATATTTCGGAATATAATCGTCGAATATTCGTTTAATCACAGTCGACGTGTTCGCTTTCTTCATGGGATATAGAGCGACGAATTTGCTAAATGCATCCAGTGTCACCAGGATATGCTTCACCCCACCCCCCGAGACAGGTAGAGGCCCGTAAAAATCGATGGACACTAGATCTCCCGGTCCTTCTGGTATTATATTTTGCATCGCAGCGTAACTAGTCTGCACCGCGATTTTATTTCTCTGGCACACATCGCAAGTAGCTAGAAAATTCCGGACCATCTTTGCTAGATGTGGATATGTGAAATCCTCCTCTAGTATTCGTGAACACTTCTTCGCACCCAGATGTCCATACATGGTGTGGCACGTCTTTACCATCTCTTGAATCATACTTTTTGGTATTATCACCCGCCAAGTTCCGGTCTTTGATTTTTTTTGTAAAATTCCTTTTTTCAGTCGGTACTTCTGTTCTTCTGTCTCTTCTCTTCCGACGGCCAGTAAATCAATGATGATCCGTAAATCCTCCTGCTCTTTCTGTATGCTTTTTATGTTCTTCAATTTTTTCGCTAATTCGCGTGGAATTTTTTCGGCCAAAATTCCCGCGATCTGCACAATTCTATCCTTCTCAGTCAGGGATGCGTCCCCGTTGTCTCTCATTCGGCTCAATACGTCCGCCACCACATTCGTTTTTCCTGAGACATGATCGACTTGTAGATCGTAGTCCTGTATAGCTAATACCCATCGCATTAGTCTTTCAGCGGTGAATCGGCATGTCTTCAAAAAAATTAACGCTTTGTGGTCCGTCTTAATGAATATCCGTGCTCCTTTCAAGTATGTTCTAAATTTTTGTAGTCCCCACACAATTGCTAGTAATTCTTTTTCGGTGGTCATATATCCCATCTCTGCTCCTTTCAATGTTCGACTGGCAAAAGTCACCACTCTTACTTCTCCGTCCTCGTCTTCCTGTGACAGAATCGCCCCAAGCGCGTAGCCACTCGCGTCCGTAGTAAGAGTATACGGTTTTCTTGTGTCCGGAAATCTGAGTACCACATCTTGACAAAATAATTCTTTCACTTTTTTAAATGTATTTTCCATGGCCTCATTCCACTCCCACCGTATCCCCTTCCGTAGGAGATTCAATAATAGGGCTGTCTCATGCGCGTGTCGATTTGTAAATTTAGTGTAGAAATTTATAAGCCCTAGAAATCCTCTTAATTGCTTTATCGTCCGAGGTTGTGGGTATTCGTGTATCGCTCTTATCTTCTCAGGGTCCGGCTTTAGTCCCTCCGTGGTAAGGATATGCCCGAGAAAAATCACTTCTTTCCGGAAAAAATGTGATTTACTAAATTTTAAGGTCATTCCATGCAGATGAAATCTCTCAAATAATTTCTGTAGATGATCCAGATGTTCTTCATACGATGTTGACATGACTAATAAGTCATCGACAAAATTAATAACAAAATCCAGGCCTTCGAGAACGACATCAAGGGCTCTTATTAGACTAGCCGTACTAGTTTTCAAACCGAACGGTGTCACTGTAAACTCATAGCACTTTCCGTTGTGTTGAAATGCTGTATATTTTCGCGATTCCGGATGAAGCGGTATTTGCCAGAAACTACTAGTTAAATCTAGCGTTGACATTATTGTTTTTCCACCACACCGTTGAAAAATTTCCTCAATGGGGGGTGCATTATTATAATCATTTATTAAATAATTATTCAGCTCCCGAGCATCTAAACAGAGGCGAACCGAATTATCGCTCTTCGTGACCGGCATCAAAGGATTTATGTAGACACTTTCGGACTTTTGGATAACCCCCATCTTGAGCATTCTTTCGATCTCCCTCTGTACTCTCTCCCGTTGGGCCAATGAGACCGGATACGCACGGTGGAAATACGGTTTCGGATCTTTTAACACCAGTCGGTGCTCATATTTCGTCATCCTTCCAGGGATCTTATCAAAAATCTCTCTTCTCTCTTCGACGATTCTTTTGAAGTTTTCCTTGACTTGCGGATCCAAATCCCGACACTCTTTCATTTTTTCTTCAAACTCCTCCTCTGTCAAGCTGATGGTCTCTTCCCCTTCAGGGTTATCCTCTCTCTCCACGCCGGCACATATCTTACTTGGTATACCTGAATGAAAAATTCCCGGATCTATATGTCGCCATCTTGCCTCCTTCAATTCTGCAACGACTCGGTCCTTTACTGCCAGAATCCTCTGTTGAGCGTCAATCGATATTTTCAAAACTAACATCCCATCGATCCCGATCAACACTGGTCTCACCAATTTCGGCACAACCAGTACCTGCAGATCACCACTCGACCCATACGTTTGCATATTTACCATGATCTGTTTCTTAATTTGGGCAGTCTCCCCACCAAACGCACCAACCACCTGCGTCGACGTCACAGGTAGCATCGGACATTTTTTAAGTAATTCCTCATTTTCTTTTAAAAACAATTCTGAGATACAGGATACCTCACTACCACTATCTATTAAACTCATCTTCGATATCCCCGCAACTGTGATCGGTATTTCTGGACATCTCGGATGCTCCTCGTCGTACCATTTTCTCGAGACACCTTCCGCCTCCTCGCACAAAATTTCCCGTGGATTTTCCATGAGTGTGGAACACGTCACCTGCTTTGCCTCTTCCTCATATACCACCCTCGGTGCTGGCCCTCTGATATCCGGTACTCTCAGAATTCTAGCATCGTTTTCAGGACACACGTTTCCTTTATCTTCACGTGTGCTTTTACCGACTTCCAGAACTCTGCTTTTCACGTATTCAGCCTGCCCTCGCCGTCCGGTGTTCACTCCTTCATCTTCCTCCACTTCTTGTCCGCTACGCCTGCACTGTTCGTCTCTTCTCCGCTGATTCCTCACTCTCTTCTTCTCTCTCTTCCTCGCGTTCATCTTCTGTCTGATACTCTTCCTTTCTTCATTTTTAAACGTTGCGCTCCGTTCCTCTATGTTGTTGTTTATTTTTCTTTTTTCCTCGGGCGCAACGCTTATGCGTTTCCCGAATTGCTATTTACTACTCCCGAGCATTCTGGTACTCGTTCTCTCGGGATCGTGTGTGCCACGAACGGACCCTGTATCCCACGATTTAAATTGTGCACTTGACTCGCCGGCTGCTGCTCCTGTCTCGGCAACTCCGGTCCCGCCGGCCTGTTGTTTTCCGGCCTCTGAAATCCTCCTGAACGATTTTCTGGCCAACCCGGTCTCGATGGTTGCCATGGCCCGCTATTTTGCCATGGTGGTCTATCCCCCAGACCACTTGGCCGTTCTGGCGACCATGGACCACCGTTGCCGCCATTGTTTGCAGCATTTTCTCGATTTCCATAACGATTATATGGGTGTGCCGTCTGCTCTCGCACCGCTCCTCTATTAAAGTTCCTCTGCGGCTCTTGAGACGCGTTTCCCCCGGTACGACCAGTCACTCTTCGGTAATTTAGTGGGCCTGCCACGTCCGTGCTCTCTAGGAGTTCCAAAAATTCGTCGATATCGCAGATTTGTCGAACTCTTACAGCACTTCGTATCTCTTCATCAAAATGTTTCGCAAGACGACGTATTATATCTTCGTCGCTCAATTTTTCACTCAGATCCCGCGCATTTCCGATAACACGCGTTGCATATTCGGCCCGTGTTAACGACTGGCCTTCGGTATAAAAAGATCCAAATTCCAAATTCTTCTTTACCTTGTCTTGCATATCACGAGCCCAGTACCTCGCACGGAATTTTTCTTCAAATGTTTGAAGGTCGTGTACTGCGCCCTCCACCACGAGCCACCAATCGTTCGCCACTCCCTTCAAAGCAGTTCCGATGGCGTGCCGAATTTCCGTATCCTCGATCCCACCCGCGATACAAAATTCGCGAAATTCCTTCAAAAATCTCATCGGTCTTTCCTTCCCATCACCATTATAGGTCGGTGGTTTTTGAGCTGTCGTATATAATCGTGTGACATTCAAACCTCCACCGATAGTTTGTCCGAAACTCATCGATCTATTCGTTCTTCGTGTCGACTCTTCTAATTTTTCGATCCTTCTATTTTGGTTCTCGGTAATTTCTTGTGCTGCTCGGATTTCGGCCATCATTTCCTGTGTCCTTTTTTCCAATTTTTCCATAGTCACCTTCTGACCCGCGACCTTTTGTTGGATATAGTTATTCGTGACGTTTTGATTTTCCAGTATGTTTTCCTGCGCTTCTCTGATTTTTCTATCCGTCCGGCACTCTACTGCTGCGATCCCTTCTTTCAAAGCATCCTTCGTGGCCTCCTTCAGACTCGTTATCTTACTTAGACACTCGTCTCGAATCTCCTGCTGCGTCTTTATTATTTCAGCGAATTTCCCGTCGCTCTTCTCCTCCATTTTCTGCAGGAATTGCATCAGATCCCCCACACCGATCGGATCAGGTGGAATAGTTGCAGTCCTGTCATTGAGCCCAGACGTCCTGCCGTCTCCACCATTCACCTGTTGATCTTCCAACTCCTCCATCAGGTTTCCACGCCCTACAACTGGCGTAATTCCCGATAGACGTTGTATATTTCTTCGATCCCTTTGCCGACGATCATCTAAAAGGTGATCAGCTGTCGTGGATTCCCAGATGTATGCTTCACCACCTTCAGCAACCTCATCCTGCCGATGTTGTTCCTCCAAGCTCTCCATCATTCTTAACTCTTCAAGTTCAGTCGAGATATTTATATTTCCGTTTGGTTCCATGTTCTGAATTTCGCTGAATTTATTTTCTTAACGCACGTCCTATTTAACCACTACAGTCTTTCTTAGTTGTGTCGAGCCCTACGTTGGGCGCCAAATGTAACGGTAATTTTTCACGTTAGCATATATTTTTATTTTTCGTGGGAATTCGGGCTCGATCACAGGACTAATTAATTTAGACTTCTTAGTGGTTGACAATAGGCTTTTATTCCAGGAAAAACAATTTCGTGAAAACGGCACTTTTTAATTTCGAGCACTCGATTCTTATATAATGTTCGTCTAATTTCGGAATTTCAGCGATTATTCCGACGATTATACTTGGTTTAATGTTTACCTCCCACGGAATTCTCGTAGGCTTCCTATTTCTCTTGCACCGTAGTGTTGTCGTACGCTTGGTGCACAGATATTTTACATCCGTAGCTCTTACGCTTCACATTCACTCTTTTTATAGGGTGTATAAACCCTATTTACAATTCTTTGTCAGTCACCCGTCTTTCACTCATTCGCGCGTACTTATCCTTCCTATGTTTTATACGACTTATTCTATATTTAATTACAATTATCCTATCTCTGTATTTCTTAATTCGATCTTTCGGTCTCGAAAATCAGGGAGTTCCCTCGATTTTAGTTATTATGATTTCCACTTATTTGCACACCAATTCGCGGAATTTCGATGCTTCTCACACACACACCTCAGATTCTCAGTGTACAGAGTGTATGAACTCTGTTTATAATTCTTTCCCTTTCGCTCTTATTCTGTGCTCGCTCTTTCTCACTTCCACTCGCACAACGGATTCGGTCCCTGGACTTTCGCTCGTTTAAAGACCGCACTGTTCAATTTATACTTATATAACCGGTTTTCTTATTTCTATGCACTATTCTAGATTATTAATACTTATCAGCTACCGAATTCTATGTATTAATTTATCGATAAATCCACTAGATTATCCCGTTTAACGTCCTAATGAGTAATCATGTAATGCTACACACTGTTCGCAGATATTTCTATGCACTCATTAGCTTTCAATCGACAAATTCTCTCACAATCTATACCCTGTTAAGCTTTACTAAACTGCCTAAAAGACAAGAGAGCTTCTCTGTCCCCGCACCGGCCTTTTATAGGTCTCCCCTTACCTCAGTCCCCTCTGTACATTTTTCATCATCATTTTTTAATCTAACGCCTTCCTTGGCTGACGCGGTACGCTGTTACCCCGCTCTCCGCCTTCCCCTCACCTCTTAGCAAAATCAGTTGGTCGCTGTCCTGCTGTTATGTCAGCGAGGGCATTCCGATGGCGTGACGTCGCATGTTTTTCACGCGAGTTCGACGGCCTATTGCCCGCGAACCTCGGTACACTTGTACCGAGTCTATCGCCCAGGTGTTTTTACGTCCTCGGAATCTATACCAGCTCTTATAACCGTTCGACCCAAAACCGTGGAAGAGAGTATAACTCTATTATACTGTACGATCATAATCGCTGCATCTCTTTCTACGCTCACGCGTGTAACTATGTTACAGTTTATCTTACGTTTCTATTGAACTTATTTAATTTCGTTTATAATAAATGCTTTTAACATACACTTGTATTGAACTAGTTTTATACAGCCTTTAACCTCTACTGGCCACGCATTATACATTTTCACTCCTTCGTAAAACATACTCTTTTGCGCACTTCTCGTTCTTCTAAATTGAATTACAATATTTTCCGCTTGACGCGTTTCCCGACTCGTTCTAGATTTAACAACTTGGAATTTACTCGTCAGTTCCTTCGGCAATAATTTCTTAACAGCCTTGAAAATAAATATATACACATTATAATACAGTCTCTGTCTCACACTCATAAACTTAACTGCTTGTAACATATCGTCTACCTTCGTATACTGGCTGCATTGCAATATGGCTCGCATCGCTCTGTTCTGCGCTATCTGCAGTTTATTCAACTCTGTCTCATCCATATCCACTAGCAGTGTTGCGCAATACTCAAAGTGCGGTGCTATGATTGCCTTATATACGACACATCTGGTGTATGCCGATATATATTGTCCTATTCTGTTCAGAAAACTCGTTTTTTTACCTATTTTTTTCAACATATACTCACAGTGGTCTTTAAATCGTAACTTATCATCTATCATTACACCTAAATATTTAATTACCTCTACTCGCTCTAACTCAGTTCCATCCCTGCATTTCAATACAATATTCCCTCTCAATTCTGTTCTTACACTCCTCACAATCATATATTTGGTTTTTTCCGCATTCATTTTCAGTTTGTTCCTATTCATCCATCTTTCCACTATGTTTAATGCCCCATTCATCTTTCTTTCCACCTCCGCACTACTGTCTCCAGTAACATATACTAGTGTATCATCAGCAAACATTTTTATTGCACAGTCTTCTGGAAATATTTCAATTATATCATTTATATATATAATGAACAGCAGAGGCCCTAATACGGATCCTTGTGGTACCCCGTATTTCGTTGTAATAATTTCAGAAAATTCCTCATTAAACCTTACTCTTTGCGTTCTATTGTTTAAGTATGACCTAAACCAATCTAACACTTGACCTCTAATTCCATATTGAGACATTTTTTCTATTAACAATTCTCTATCCACTGTCTCAAATGCACGTTTTAAGTCCATGAACATTACTCCTACTATTTTTCCTTCGCTTATGTTTAATTTCCATTCGTCTATCACGGTTTGAATCGCCGTTTCACACGAAAATTGTTTTCTAAAACCCGACTGATGCTCTGTTATAACCTCATTTGATTCCAAATACTTTTCGATTTGACTCTTTACTACCAGCTCTAGGACCTTCTCGTACAGTAGCAACATATTAATTGGCCGGAAATTCTTCGCGCTATTGGCTTTCTCTATCTTTGGTATCGGTATGATCGTGGACGTTTTCCAACTATTAGGACAGCAGCCCTCCCTTAGGGATTCATTGATTACATCAAGAAACTCCTGTTCAATTGCACTGAACGCCAACTGTAATATTTCGCTTGATATTCCTTCTTCTGTACCTTTCTTCTTCGGGAGTCCCTTAACTATTTTATCGAGTTCCTCTATTCCGATATTCTCGAAATTTTCTATGCTTCTTTCGTTTCCCACGCCACCACCCATCAAGATTCTTCTGCTACCTGGCCTTCCAGATGCATCTCTCTCTATTGAACTTACTATGTTATTAATACTTTCAACGTAAAACACATTAAATTTGTCAACCGTCCTTCTCTCCGCCATATAGCCCGATATTTCAAAATTTATATTTCCAATTTCTCTCTCTTTGGCTGGTCCCCCTCTAATAAGTTCTTTGAAGGTTTTCCACATTTTTTTAGGGTCGTTCTTATTGCAGTCTATCATATTCTCGTAATTTTTTTTTTCTCTTTCCTTATCAATTTAACTACTGCGTTTCTTTCTACTTTGAACTGTTCCTAGTTATCATCCTTTCCCTCATGAATTGCTTCCCTATAAGCATTATCCCTTTTACCTGCCGCGCTTCTTATCTCATCAGAGTACCATTTTTTTCCTTCCCATACGTTTGGAATCCTAACTACCTTTTTTGGTGCTACTATGTCCAAAGTATCTACTATACTATCGACAAGCATCTTTGCCTTTCGATTTATATCTCCATCTGTCCATTGTCGCACGGAGTTTTTCAACACTGTTGTAAACTCTTTCACGTCAATTTTACTATAGTTCCTAGTATTATACTCTCTCTGTTTCCTCTCTGTATTGCTCGTTCCTAATACTAATTTTACCCACGCATGGTCTGTTATTTTTGGTTCGTGTTCCACATGCACTTGCACACCTGTATTTGCAAATACAAGATCAATAATTGTTCGACTATCCTGCGTTATTCACGTTGGCTCGTTTACATACTGTTTCATCCCTAAGCTTAACATTCCTAATATTAATTGTTTTTTATAGAACGAGTTTCCCTTGACATCTATGTTAAAGTCTCCTATTATTAAACAATCTCCTTTTATTGTTAACTCTTCAGTTATATCCTCTATGAATCTTATAAATTCCGCATCTGACGCACTCGGTGAATGGTACACCACTATTATAACTCCTTTATATATCTTATCATTGACCTCTATTGCTACACTCCAGCAGTTTGACTCAATTTTATTCTTCCTTACTAATTCATATTTAATACCATCTCTTACGTATACTATTGCCCCTCATGTGTTTCTATTTTCTGCATCGCACCTAATTGCACTATAGCCCGGCATATATACTTCACTGTCCCCGATTTCAGCAGTCACCCTCGTCTCCGATAACGCTATGATTGCAGGTTTCATTCTGTCAGCCACCTGGTGTCGTATCTCTTCGTTATGTGCTAAGAGACTTTGCGCATTCGTGTACCATATCGTCTCTTCCTTCTGTGATTGCTACTCTATCTCCAGCCCGTTCTCTTCTTTTCCTCTTGCAACGCTCTTTTGTATGTTGGACATTCCCGGTCCAGCGCACTATGTTCTACATTTATCTTCAGATTGTACGTTTGGTTTTTAAACGTACAGTGTATGTTAATGAGTATGAGTACATTATATCCGGCTCGAAGGACCAAAATATATGTTAATGAATGTGAGTACATTATATCCGGCTCGAAGGACCAAAATGTATGTTAATAAATGTGAGTACATTATATCCGGCTCTAAGGATCAAAACATGAATGATAATTGAGTATGATAGTGAGTATGAGTAAATTATATCTAATCTATCGACAGGTAGCAAGTCGATACATTCGCACGTAGCATGTCGAGTGACAGATGCGAATATTAAGATTAAGGATCCTGGTGACAAGTATAAATAATTAAATGAACTCAGTAAATTAACAATAATAAAATCAATGTTTATTGAAATTATGTAACATTGGTTGCATGAAAAAATACCTGTTGATTATGATAAATATATTACTGTGATTGGTCTGGCCTGCGTGTTGATGTACTGTTGGTGAGTGGGTCTCAGGCCTCTGAGTTGCCTTGGTGATTCCGTGTGGTTGATCCTGGTGATAAGGTCTGATTGTAGAGCTCGAATAATGCCACACGGCAGGCTGATGAGAGTCCGGACGCCGATGATCGGTGCTAAGCAGAATGGCGTCTGTGCAGCCAACGAGCGAACCACGCCGTTGACGTTTATGTGAATGGTTCTATGGTTCTGGTGATCTGCTATGATTTTCACTAACACTGAGTTAAAACACGGGTGATTTGACCAAGAATGTACTACACTATAAAAATGAATGCGCACTAAAGTGATTAGAACGAGTGAATATCTCTGTGAGTTTTACGCGGGAACGTGTACTGCGAGCGACTCGAGTGAGAACAATGGCCACATCCGTCGACCACGCGGCAGAGTATCAAGAAGACGGACGTGCGTCACAGCTTGCTGGTGATTTGCTGTCAGCGATGGAAGGCGAGACTTGTGAGTGGTCTTGCCGATGGGGCCACGCTAACAGTGTTGGCCGCTTGAGTGAGCTTCGATCGAGGATGTGAGCAGATGGACAATATGCATGAGTGCGCGGTCGATAAATCGATATAGCATACCTGCGAGCTATACCATATGACGCGAGGCGTCAGATGATTGTGACTGTAGCGTGTGCATGAGTTGAGTGTGTACTTGGTAAGCGTGAAAACTGAACATTCCGCCCGCCATCAGCAACGGTGTTGATGATTAAGTGTGATCTGTTCTTCATTCAGTTTGAGCTGGTAAGATGGCGAGCTTGGTGATTGGTCGAACGAGTGTTGTTGTTGCAGTTTTGAGTGACACTACCCTGGTCAGTCCATCCTTTCCTGGATGGAGTTGAGTGACTCTGGCGAGAGGCCATTTTGATGGCGGAGACCTCTCATCAGTGACCAGTACTAATGAACCGACATTGATAATGTTAGATGGATGATGCCATTTCGATGTAGACAGTTGGCGCTGGAGATATTGAGTTGACGATTTGGACCAAAAATATTGAAGCCTTTGTTGTATTAGTTGCCATCGTGATAGTCTAGTAACGTTCAGATCTGTGAGTGATGGCTCTGGTATGGCTGTGAGCGGCTCTCCTATGAGAAAGTGAGCTGGTGTGAGTGCTGAAGTATCTTCAGGGTCTTCTTTGAGTGGTTCCAATGGTCGTGAGTTGAGCGTTGCTTCGATCTGGATGAGCAACGTGGTTAATTCCTCGAACGTGAGTGCGATGTCTCCTACTGTTCGGTTCAGGTGATATTTTACTGATTTGACTGCTGCTTCCCATTTTTCTCCCATATGTGGAGCTGCTGGTGGGTTGAACTTCCACGTAGTTCCATCGCTGGTGAGTGAGGAATGCAGTGAGAGTGATTCTGTTGTACCTTGAGTGAAGAGTTTGGTGAGTATGGCATCTGCTCCTATGAAGTTTGTGCCGCAATCACGATAGAGAGTGTTGCAGATGCCTCTGCGTCCAGTGAACCGTCTGAATGCAGCGATGAATGAGTCAGTTGAGTAGTCACTCACGGCCTCCAGATGCAAGGCCAAGGTGACGAAGCACACGAAAATGCACAGCCATCCTTTATGTTGTTTGGCGCCTCTACCTTTCCAGGTTTTGATGGTCAGCGGACCAGCGTAGTCCACACCTGAGTAGAAGAATGGTCGTGCTGGGGTGACTCTCTTGGTTGGTAATTGACCCATGAGTTGTTGTGCTCTGACGCCACGTTGTCGAGCACATTTCATGCAGCTGAGTATATGCGACCGTACAGGAGCTCTACCACCAATAATCCAGTACGATTGCCTTGTGTAGTTCAGGGTGAGTTGAGTGCCTCCATGCATGGTTTTGTGATGTGCATCTGCTATGATGAGTATGGTGAAGTGAGAATGTCGTGGGAGTATTGCTGGGTGAATTGCCTCAAGTTCCAGTTGTGAGTTGGTCAATCTTCCTCCAACCCGAATGATGCCTTGAGTGTCGATATAGGCAGTCAGGCGATTGAAGGGATGAGCTGTTGGTAGTTGAGCTATGGTGATCAATTTGAGCTCTGTTGAGAAATATGCTGCTTGAGTTGCTTTGATCCAAAATACTCTTGCTCTCTCAATATCTTGTGGCGAGAGAGGGTTAAAGAGCGTTGAGTTTGGCAATTTCTTGATGAGTTGACTTACTCGAAAGCATATTGCGGTTATTCTGAGTAGTCTAGTGAGAGAAGAGTGTCTGTATATCATCTCCCAATGATATACGGCTTGATTTGTTGCCACTGTGAGTGCGAGCCCCGGTCGCTCTTCCTGATGAGTCTGTGAGTCTTGTTGATAGTGTTGAGTTGGCCATGAACATTGATCGCCTGTGAGCCACTGTGGTCCTGTCCACCACAGGAGGTGCTTCTGGAGCTGGGAGATGCTGATGCCCCTTGAAGCACAATCGGCTGGATTGTCTTTGCCAGGAACAAATTTCCATACGCTGTTTGGAGTTAGTTCTTGAATTGCTGACACGCGGTTCCTGACAAAGTCCTTCCACCGTGATGGGTGTGAGTTAATCCAGGTGAGCGTTACTGAGGAATCAGTCCACAGGAACGTTTGAGTGTTGGTGAGTTCCAAGGTTGTTTGCACATACTTCATGAGCTTTGCTAAGATCAGTGCTGCTGTGAGCTCGAGTCGAGGGATGGAGAGTCGCTTGAGTGGTGTTACTTTTGATTTCGCGCAGATGAGTGTAACCTTGGTTTCTTCCCCTGGAGTTGTTGTTTTGATATAGATAGCAGCCGCCATTGCTATTTGAGATGCGTCGGAGAATCCGTGCAACTCCACAAGTGTTGAGCTTGTGAGTTGAATCCATCGTGGAATTGAGATTTCATCGACTTGAGTGAGCTCTTGTCTGAGCAACGTCCACTTGGTGTGTATCTGATCTGAAACTTGATCGTCCCAGCTGAGTTTCTCCAGCCATAATTCTTGTAATAATGATTTGGCCTTGATGATGAATGGTGAGAGAAACCCGAGTGGATCGTAGAGTTGTGCTGTCTCAGACAAGATGATTCTCTTAATGAGCTTGGAACTTGAGCATGGAGGCTTTGCGTGGAACTTGAATACGTCTTCACGAGGTATCCATGACAGGCCGAGTAACTTGGTACTGCTATCTTCGAATGAGTGTGAGTTTGATGGTGAGTGGTGGTCGATATACTCGATGAATTGCTCGGTGTTGCTGTGCCATTTTGCTAGAGGCAACCCGCCCGCCATGCAGAGCTGGGTGACTTGATTTGATATTTCGATGAGTGTGTCAAGCTGATTAGCTCCTCCAAATATGTCGTCAACATATCTGCCTTTCACGAGTGGTTCAATTGCGAGCGGGAACCGATGACCTTCATCTTCAACTAGTTGAAGCAATGATCTGATTGCTAAGAATGGTGCTGAGCGAGTTCCATACGTCACTGTTGTTAGGTGATATGGCACCATATTGAGTTGGTCATCTCGCCATATGATTTGTTGCAAATCCCAATCGTCCGGATGGACTTTGATTTGTCTGTACATCTTTGTGATGTCTGTTGAAAAGATGAGTTTGTGCTGTCGGATCCATATGAGCACGTCTGAGATGTCACGTTGACATTTTGCTCCAACATGCTGGATGTCGTTGAGTGATACTTGTGACGTCGTTGGGCTGGATCCGTTGAAGACAACTCTCAACTTTGTTGTGATTCGATCTTCTTTTAGTACACCATGATGAGGAAGATAATATGGAGGATGAACGTAAGTTTGTTCTGACAATTGATCTTCCGAGACCCTCAACCCTCCTGATGCTACAGCATCATGTGCCAAGGTCGTCTCGGTTTCACAATAGTCATGAACAGAGTCGCTCATTTGAGTTGACTGGTGGTAGGATGGTACACGTATCATGTGACCACAATCTTCATACTCTTTCATGAATGAGTTGTATAAATTGGTGTATGAATTATTTGTTGAGAGGTTCTTCATGAGTCGTTGTAGACATCGTTGAGCAGTGAGTTTTGAGTCTCCTAGACTCGATGGTGATGATTTGAGCGGGATTCGCACGATGTATCGTCCTTCTTCGTCTCGAGTGTGAGTCGTTTGAAAATGCTTTTCACACGCTTCTTCGTCTGGGGTGAGCTTGTGATCTGTTGTCGACGGAGTTTCTTCTTAAACCCAGAACTGCGTGAGAAGATCTTGAATTTCCTTGTTTGATGATTCTACTGCTATGTGGTATGAGTTGCTTGGTGTTGAATAATTCTCTGGGACTGGACCAAGAATAATCCACCCAAATATTGTTGATTGTGCAATCGGTAAGACGTCCGAGTGTTTCTTGATGCCAGGCTGGATGATTAGCCCGTATGAATCAGCCCCGATGATGATATCTACTGGCCGTGGTGTTAAGAAGTCAGGGTCTGCCAATTGCAGTGATGAAATGTGTGGCCACTCCTGTGGTTGAGTGTGTACTGATGGCAGTGTACTCGTCAACTTATTGAGTATGTGAGCTGCGATGGTAACACCACGTGTGTATTTGAGCTATTGAAATCGGTGTGGTGTATTATGAGCTATTGAAATCGAACGAAAACATCACAGGAGCACTATACCGAACTCAATTGATGCGTTTGAGCCGCGCACTCAAAGAAAAACGGCCACAATATGAGCAAAGACACGACAAAGTAATTTTGCAACATGACAACGCTCGGCCACATGTTGCAGCGCCGGTCAAAACATACCTACAAACGCTGAAATGGGAAGTCTTACCCCACCCGCCGTATAGCCCAGATATTGCTCCTTCCGATTACCACCTTTTCCGATCGATGACACATGGCCTAGCTGACCAGCGCTTCCATTCTTACGAAGAAGCCCAAAAATGGGTCGATGACTGGATAGCAGCCAAGCCGGCCGAATTTTTTCGCGACGGTATCCGTAAATTGCCAGAAAGATGGGAAAAAGTTGTGGCTAGCGATGGACAATACTTTGAATAATTCATTTGTTACCATTTTTTCAGAATAAACGTTTAAAAATAGAAAAAAATCCCGCATTTTCAATTTGTACTCCTGATAGTAATGGCAATAATAATAATAACGCCGCATCAGACTTAGGACAATGGTACCCAGGTGCTACCGGTGCCTTGGTTATGGACACACGAGACGAAACTGCAACGGACCAGACAGGACAAGCTCTTGCTGGAAGTGCGGACGCACGGGCCACGTCGGTAAGACGTGTGACAGTCAACCGACCTGCTTCCTCTGCACGGAGGCTGGGAAGATGTATGTGGCGCATCAACCGGGCACCGGCTCTTGCGCGGTATTCAGAGCTGCGCTGGAGGAAAGCAGAAAAAAGACGAAGATATGACGAAGGTAGTCCAGGGAAACCTGAACCGGAGTCAGACGGCACAGGCACTGCTACCCCAAATAGCCGACGAACTGGACGCGACTATACTGATACTGTCAGAACAATACCGGGACAAGACATTGCCGACATGGTTTGCAAACAGAAGGGGTACCTCCGCCATTTGGGTGAGGAGGGAGGCCGCTTCCAGGGTATCCGCTCGCGGCGCGGCAGACGATTTCGTCTCGGCTAGGGTGGGCGCCGTCACGTACGTCAGCGTCTACCTAACGCCAAACTGCGCCGTGGGGGAGTACGGGGAGAAGCTTTCTACCCTGGAGGACGAGATACGAACCATGCACGGACACGTGGTCGTCGCGGGAGACTTTAACGCCAGAGCGATCGAGTGGGGTATGACCACGACGAACAAACGGGGACGGCTGCTGCTGGAGATGACCGCAAGGCTAGACCTAGCAGTGGCAAACACGGGAAATACACCGACATACAGGAGACCGGGCTTTGGGGAATCCATTTTCGACGTGACGCTGACGTCCGACGAAGTTCTCTCACGGATTGAGCGATGGCGGGTGGTGGAGGGCTACAACGCCAGCGACCACCAATACATCGCTTTTGAAGTGAGAGACGAAACAACAACACGAGCCCAACGTATTCCGCGGCCTCTGCGGTGGAACCTGAAAAAACTCGACGAGGATAAATTCTCGGCGGAGCTGCTGGCAGCAGCGGACCCCTCGAGAAACGTACCTGACGAACTAACGGGACAACAAAAAGCCGAAAGGCTTATAGACGAGACGACGAGACTCGTCCAGCGGCTCTGCAAGGACTCAATGCCACAGAAACGCTACGGACAAAAACGACAACAACAGTACTGGTGGACTGACGAGATAGCGGAAATGCGAAGGGCCTGCTTAGCCTGTAAGAGGAAGCTCACTCGGGCGAAAGGAGGAACCCAAGCAGAGACGCTAAGAACAGCATACAGGGCGGCACGGAAGAAACTGACAACAGCGATAAAGGACAGTAAATACAAGTGTTGGAGGGAACTATGCGACGAAGTGGACCGAGACCCCTGGGGCACCGGCTACAAGATTGTAACCGGGAGACTCGGGACTCGAGGGCCACCCGGCGTGATGGACCTCCCAACAACAC
The DNA here is from genome assembly GCA_963942595.1 of Cylloceria caligata. Taxonomy (NCBI): domain Eukaryota; kingdom Metazoa; phylum Arthropoda; class Insecta; order Hymenoptera; family Ichneumonidae; genus Cylloceria; species Cylloceria caligata. Next base: position 46,432,917 of record OZ012704.1, on the reverse strand, counting down.
AAAAAATCATAGACGGACTTTTCCCGACGCACGAGACGAGGACAGAAGAAAGTCACGGAGAGGTGCCACGGGATATACCGCCCTTCACCGAGGAGGAGCTCGCAAGGGCAACCACTGCGATGAAGGCTGGAAAGGCCCCGGGACCCGATGGCACGCCAGGAGAGATTCTGCGGCTGATGAGCAATCTGAGGCCGCAGTTCCTCCTGGACATGTACAATACGTGTTCGACGGCAGGGACTTTCGGTGAGCGGTGGAAGAGGGCGAGCCTAGTCCTCATCCCTAAAGGGAAGGGGGACCCTGACTCGCCGTCAGCCTACCGCCCACTGAGCTTACTAGACACAACAGGGAAGCTTTATGAACAATTACTAAGACCGAGACTGACGGACGCAATTGCAGCCGCTGGAGGACTTTCGGACAGACAGCACGGTTTCAGAAAAGGGCGGTTGACGATCGGCGCGATTCAAGACGTGGTGGCGGCTTTCCACGAGGCTGGACGGTGCTGCCACGGGGCTCGCCCGATCGTGCTGCTGGCAACCCTAGACGTAGGCGTCTTCAGGGTGCCAGCGTACCTGATCCGGGTGATAAACGACTACCTACGAGACAGACGAATCACGTACGAAACGACAGAAGGACCGGTAACTCGGACGATCACAGCGGGGGTCGCTCAGGGATCAATACTTGGACCAGACTTTTGGAATGGAATGTACAACAGCTTGCTACGGTTGGAGATGCCGCCGGAGACTTACCTAGTTGCATACGCTGACGACGTGGCAGCGGTAATCGTTGAACGCGACGCGACTCTGGCCCAGCTACGACTTAACCAGGTTATGAGACGAATGGACCGATGGATGACCGAACACGGACTCCGACTGACCGCACACAAGACAGAATTGATGCTAGTGACGAGAAAACGGATACCAACCATCATACCTATGATGGTTGGAACAAAAATGACAGAAACCCGGGGGGAAATCAAATATCTGGGGGTTACCCTGGATACAAAGATGACCTACTGGCCACACATTAGACGGACAGCCGAGAAGGCGGCTAAAAGGGTAACAGCCTTAAGCCGCCTGATGGCAAACACTACAGGACCGAGACCGAGCAAGCGTAGACTCTTAATGGCTACGACCCACTCGATCCTCTTGTATGGCGCCGAGATCTGGGCGGACGCACTCCTAGTGAAGAAATACGGACAGGCGATGACGACAGTACAGAGACGCGGTGCACTGAGGATCGCGTGCGCTTACAGGACTGTTCCAGCAGGAGCTGTCCTGGTCGTAACGGGCGTAATCCCAATAGATCTTCTTGCGCTCGAACGCAAGAGGATCTACCTACAGAGTGCACAAACGGGACGGGCAGATGCGGCAGCGAGGGAAAGAGAAAGAACCATCCATGAATGGCAAAATAGATGGATAAACGAGACCGCAGGGACGTGGACAACGCGACTGATACCGGAACTGAAGCCGTGGATCGAGAGGAGTAGCGGAGAGGTGAATTTCTACCTCACGCAGCTCCTGACGGGACACGGATACTTTAGACGATACCTACACAACATGGGGAGGGTAAGGACTGCGGACTGCAAATACTGCGGACATGACCGTGACGACGTGGAGCACACGTTCTTTACATGCGACCGATGGACAGAGACAAGACGAAGACTGGAAGCGACAATCGGAGAAATCACGCCGGACAATATCATCGGCGTGATGATTCAAAACAGCGAAAAGTGGGCCCTTGTGTCTACCTTTATCGAAACTGTCCTTAGGGGTAAGAATGCGGATGGATGCTTGAGTGACTGAGAGAATGAAAAAGGACGGCTCTTCAGCAGCCTAGACATAACGAGACGGGACGAAAACGAAAAGTTTGACGACAGGATTGCCCGACCGGAAGTAATGCTAACGCAGTTCACGACCGGGCAATGGACAGAAGTGGCCAGGAGAGGGGGGGGGGGGTTTAGCTGGTATGCATCTCGTGGAAACCCGGCGAGAGAGGCTACCTCCCCGCTCGTCGTTATGAAGCGGGATGAGAGTCCAGCACACGGGCGTCGACGCCCCCCCTAAGAATAAGGGGCAACCCCTAACCCCGGGGGTGACGAAGGGGCCTAGGGTCTATAAAAGATTCTCCCTATTTTTGGTTACGATTGATAATAATAATAATAATAATAATAATAATAATAATAATAATAATAATAATAATAATAATAATAATAATAATAATAATAATAATAATAATAATAATAATAATAATAATAATAATAATAATAATAATAATAATAATAATAATAATAATAATAATAATAATAATAATAATAATAATAATAATAATAATAATAATAATAATAATAATAATAATAATAATAATAATAATAATAATAACAATAATAATAATAATAATAATAATAATAATAATAATAATAATGATAATAATAACCCTCCCAAGTGTGTCGCCTTGCCGCGGCGGGGGGGCTTGCGTTTCTGCAATGAACTTTGGAGCTCGGCCGGCGGGGGCTCTAGCCCCTGGCAGGTCTAACCTTGCCGGACAGGTCCATGGGGAGCAGGCAGACTAAGAACACACAACATCAAAAGCTACGGTGGAAGGCATCGTGCCTACGGCTGCATGGCCGCAATGATGTAAACTAAAGCGGTCGCGAACGATCCCTGCAGGGCACCGGGTGGAACCCTGCAGTATTTACACCTTACCTAGACAAGGCGGCTCTGCCTAGGCAGACCTACATTCCGACCTACTCGTGGGATTAATATGGAGAAACTTTTAAAAGAAATAAAACCTAAGCAGAAGAAGGAGTTGGAAAAAACATCGACCGAGGAAGAGCTCAGGACAATCGGAGAACTCGCGACGAACAATATCGGGGGAGAGTCGAACGATGATAGCTTGGCGAACGTGACCGAAAGTGTCAACCTGAGAAAGAGAAGTATACTTCAGTCATGTTCGTCAACAGGCACGGAAGATCGATCTCTACATCAGAAGAAAAAGAAATTAAGATACAGAAAGAGAGAAACGACACCGCCACCCATGGAAGAGGGTAAAACGGTTCCACCTGTCGTCGGAAATATAAGGAGGCATCGAGAAAAACCTGGAACCTCCTCATTCGACGATGACAGTGGGAACGAGCCCGATTTGACAGAGTTATTACAACTCATTCATGAGACCGCGACGAAAATGGAAGAGGCAGCGGCAATACAGAAAAATATGAATATGGCGGTAAAAACCGGCATTAAGACGATTCTTGAGGCCGCCGACGCTGCGCTAAACATGCAAAACAGGACAGCCTCGAAGGGACAAATGATGGCAGACGACCTGACAGAGACAGAAACGGAGACAACGGAACGGGCGACGCGACCGACAAAACGGAAACGGGAGACGACGAAGACCCCACCAGAGGCCCGACAGAAGACACCCCCAAGAACGGAGGAGGCCGCAACCTGGACAACCGTGAGGAAACGAAAAAAGAAGAAAAAAACGACGGAACCGAAAAACAAAACGGACGAGACGAACGTACCGACCCAGGCTGAAAAGCGCAGACCGACCCCCAAACATAGGGGAACGGCTGTACTGGTCAAGCCTGGGAAAGACAACACGTACTCGGACATCGTACGGAAGATAAGGACGACGGTCGACCCGACGAGCAGTCATGTACAGGTGATGGCTCTAAAGAAGACCAAGGACGGACGGTGTCTCATCAAGATACAGACAGACACGGACGGACGAGAACAGTTTGAGCGCGCACTACAGGACGCGGTTGGGGACACGGGCAGTGTAAGGACCGTGACTTCTAGGGTTCAACTGGAGATCATGGACCTGGACTGCGTTACCACCGCGGAGGACGTGATACGGGCGCTGAGACGAGAAACGGGACGAGACGGCGACTTTGGTGTCCACATCTTCGGCCCGAACCGGGCCGAGCAGTACATGGCGGTCTGCGACCTCGAGACGCGGGAAGCCGAGGTGCTGCTGGACCGGGGCCGGATCGGGATAGGATGGGTGCGATGCCGACTACGACAACGATTGACGGTGACCAAATGCTACAAATGCCTGGGCTACGGACATACAAGGACGAGCTGCACGAACGCGGATCGGACAAAGAACTGCAGGAAATGCGGCGAGACGGGACATTACGCGACGGACTGTAAAAACAGACCGGCTTGCCCACTGTGCTCTGAGGCGGGACACGGGGACGTAGCGCACCTTGCGGGAACCGGAAGGTGTGCGGTATTCCGGGCTGCGCTGGAGGAGTGCAGGAGGCAGGCCGGAAGACGGACAGAATAGTTCAGGGAAACCTGAACAGGAGTAGGACAGCAGACATGCTACTACCACAGATAGCTGACGAACATGACGCCGACATTCTGATCCTGTGCGAACCGTACAGGAGAAGAACGACACAAACGTACATTACGAACGAGACAGAGACCACAGCTATCTGGGTGAGGGGCGCTGCCCAATCTCGAATAATTAACTGCGGTGTCGGGGACGATTACGTCTGGGCAAGGGTCGGCGCTGTCACTTACGTCAGCGTTTACCTGACACCCAACTGCGCCGCGGCGGATTTCGAGAGGAAAGTGGCGCTCCTTGAAGACGGAATCAGGAATCTGCCTGGAGACGTTATCATCGGGGGAGACCTCAACGCGCGGGCGATCGAGTGGGGAATGACAACAACGAACAAACGTGGACGGCTGCTGCTGGAGATGGCCGCAAGGCTAGACCTGGTAGTAGCAAATACGGGAAACGTACCGACATACAGACGACCAGGGTTTGGAAACTCTATCCCTGACGTCACAATGACATCGGACAGAATATCGCCACGGATAGGACAGTGGCGGGTTTTCGACGGCTATACGGCCAGCGATCACCAGTACATTGTCTTCGAAGTGGCAGGACAAACGGCGACGAGACGGACGAGGACCCAGTACCCCCCGAGGTGGAACCTCAACAAACTCGACTTACGAAAATTTTCGGAGGAGCTGGCGGCAGCACCAGCACCAATGACGAAAGTCCCCCCTGAACTGACTAGCCGGCGAAGGGCGGAAAGACTCACGGATGAGACGGCCAAACTGACGGACCGGCTGTGCAACAGCACAATGCCGAAACGACGAAATAGACCAAACAGGCAACCACAATACTGGTGGACGGACGAAATAGCCGAGCTGCGCAGGCTCTGCTTGGCGAACCGCCGACGAGTTACGAGGGCTGGGGGAAGACCCGAAAGGGAAAACCTCCAAGCCACTTACAAGACGTCACGAAAAACACTTACGAACGCCATAAGGGACAGCAAAACGCGATGCTGGAAGCAGCTCTGCGAGGAGGTGAACGAAGACCCCTGGGGAACCGGTTACAAAATTGTGACTGGCAAACTAGGGGCCCGAGTTCCACTTGAACTCAAAGATGCCGAAACCGCAGAACGGATTGTTGACGGACTGTTTCCGACCCACCCGATACGGACGAACGTGACAGACGACACGGAGGCCCCGGCGGCCCCCATATTTACCGCGGAGGAGCTCTTCAAAGCGACTGCCGCGATGAAGACTGGCAAGGCGCCGGGACCAGACGGAGTGCCGGCGGAGATTCTCCGGCTGATGGTTCGCCTGAGGCCGGAGATATTTCTTGACCTGTACAACACGAGCTTGACGACGGGAACGTTCAGTGACCGGTGGAAGACGGCAAGGCTAGTTCTTATCCCTAAGGGTAAGGGCGACCCCAATACGCCGTCAGCCTACCGGCCGCTGAGTTTACTCGACACAACGGGTAAACTCTATGAACAACTACTAAAACCGAGACTGACGGACGCGATACAGACCAGCGGAGGCCTCTCAGACCGGCAGTTCGGCTTCAGGAGGGGACGATCAACGATTGGAGCGATTCAAAAAGTGGTCGATTCCTTCCTGGATTTGGAGAGACATTGCCATGCAGCGCGACCAATCGTTCTGCTGGCGACCTTGGACATCAGGAACGCCTTTAACTCGGCCAGGTGGGTTGACATCCTGGAGGCGCTTGAAGGCAACTTCGGGGTTCCGGCTTACCTGGCTCGGGTGGTGGGCGACTACCTAAGAAACAGACGGATCACGTACGAGACGACTGAAGGACCGGTGACGAGACAAATCACCGCGGGGGTTGCACAGGGGTCCATACTGGGACCAGACTTTTGGAACGGACTCTACGACAGCTTACTCAGGCTGGAATTGCCGCTTGGCGTTTTCCTTGTCGCCTACGCTGACGACGTGGCGGCGGTGATCACCGAGCGGTCTCCAGACCTGGCACAGCAAAAACTGAACCAGACGATGCGGCGAGTGGGCCGTTGGATGACGGACCACGGACTACAACTCGCGACAGAAAAGACAGAACTGACTTTCCTTAGCAGAAGACGCATACAGACGAGACTACCCATGTGGGTCGGGACGAACGAAATCGAGGCCGGAGGTGAAGTCAAGTACTTGGGAGTGACCCTAGATACGAAGATGACCTTCTGGCCTCATATACAAAAAACATGCCAGAAGGCGGCTAAGAGGATAGCATCCTTAAGCCGCCTAATGGCCAACACAAACGGGCCAAGACCGGGAAAACGACGACTCCTAATGACGACAGCCCACTCGATCCTCCTGTACGGCGCGGAGATCTGGGCAGATGCCCTGAAGACAAAGAAGTACTGCCACGCCATGACAACGGTACAAAGACAGGGTGCGCTGAGGATCGCCTGCTCCTACCGAACTGTCTCTGCAGAAGCAGTCTTGGTGGTTGCGGGCGTGATCCCCGTGGACCTCCTAGCTTTCGAGCGAAAGAGGATCTACGGGAGAAGCGCGGACATAAGACGGGAAGATGCGGCGGTCGCGGAACGCGACAAGACGATACAGACTTGGCACGAACAATGGACAGAAAGAGCGACAGGCAACTGGACAAGACGACTAATAAAGGACCTGAGACCGTGGATCGAAAGAGATTTTGGGGACGTAAATTTTTACATCACCCAGTTCCTGACGGGACACGGTTACTTTAGACGGTACCTTCATAACATGGACAGAGTACGGACGCTAGACTGTAAGTACTGTGGACACGAACGAGACGACGCGGAACACACATTTTTTGTGTGCGACCGCTGGACAGGACTCCGACTGGAACTGGAGACGATTGTTGGCAGCATCACCCCGGACAACATTGTTCAGGTGATGCTCCACTCGACAGAATGGTGGCAACTAGTTGCCACCTATACAGAGACGATACTGCGACGAAAAAACGTAGACGGCTGCCTCACCTAACCGAGCAGACAGACTGACGTGACGCGACAGGTTACAGACAGCAAGACGAACGAACGAACACGGACAGAACCCCCAGCCAGAAGTAATACCAAAATAGTTCCTGGTCTGGGGGAGGGCAACAAGGAGAAGGCGGTTTAGTGGGTAGGCCTACCTTTTTGGGAGTCCCACATACCCCCCCAGTTCAAAAGACTGGAGGATATCCGTAAAAAGGATTCCGCAACTCCTTGTATATAATAATAATAATAATAATAATAATAATAATAATAATAATAATAATAATAATAATAATAATAATAATAATAATAATAATAATAATAATAATAATAATAATAATAATAATAATAATAATAATAATAATAATAATAATAATAATAATAATAATAATAATAATAATAATAATAATAATAATAATAATAATAATAATAATAATAATAATAATAATAATAATAATAATAATAATAATAATAATAATAATAATAATAATAATAATAATAATAATAATAATAATAATAATAATAATAATAATAATAATAATAATAATAATAATAATAATAGGGTCTGCTTGGCGAGCCGACGACTCGTAACGAGGGCTGGGGGAAGACCCGAAAGGGAAAACCTCCAAGCCGCATATAAGACAGCACGGAAGAAACTGACGAGCGCGATACGAGACAGCAAGACGCGTTGCTGGAGGAGGCTCTGCGAGGAGGTGGATCAGGATCCCTGGGGCACTGGTTACAAAATCGTGACCGGTAAACTAGGGGCCCGGGTACCACCAGAAATCAAAGAAGCCGAATCCGCACGACGGATCGTCGACGGCTTGTTTCCAACACACCTGATACGGACGGACGTTACAGACGATACGGACACACCGGCAGCCCCCATCTTCACGGCGGAGGAGCTCACTAGGGCATCCAACGCAATGAAGACTGGTAAGGCACCGGGACCAGACGGAGTACCGGCGGAGATTATCCGGCTGATGGTCAATCTGAGGCCGGAGATATTTCTCGACCTGTATAACACATGTTTGACGACGGGCACGTTTAGCGACCGGTGGAAGGCGGCAAGGCTAGTTCTTATCCCCAAAGGTAAGGGCGACCCCAATACGCCGTCAGCCTACCGGCCGTTGAGTTTACTCGACACGACGGGTAAACTCTACGAACAATTACTGAGACCGAGACTGACGGACGTGATACAAACCAGTGGAGGCCTTTCAGACCTGCAGTTCGGCTTCAGGAAGGGTCGATCGACGATTGGAGCGATCCAAAAAGTGGTTGACTCCTTCCTGGACTTAGAAAGACATTGCCACGCAGCACGACCTGTCGTTCTGCTGGCAACCTTGGACGTCAGGAACGCCTTCAACTCGGCCAGGTGGGTCGATATCCTGGAGGCGCTTGAAAGCAACTTCGGGGTTCCGGCTTACTTGGCTCGGGTGGTGGAGGACTACCTGAAAAACAGACAGATTACGTACGAGACGACTGAAGGACCAGTGACGAGGCAAATCACCGCCGGGGTTGCACAGGGGTCCATACTGGGACCGGACTTTTGGAACGGACTTTACGACGGCTTGCTCAGGCTGGAAATGCCGCTCGGCGTACTACTCGTCGCTTACGCTGACGACGTGGCGGCGGTGATCACCGAGCGGTCTCCGGATCTGGCACAGCTAAAACTGAACCAGACGATGCGACGAGTGGGACGATGGATGACGGATCACGGACTACAACTCGCGACAGAAAAGACCGAACTGACGTTCCTTAGTAGAAGACGTATACAGACGAGACTTCCTATGTTGGTCGGGACGGACAAAATCGTGGCCGGGGGGGAAGTCAAGTATCTAGGGGTAACTCTGGATACGAAGATGACCTTCTGGCCTCATATACAGAAAACAGCTCAGAGGGCGGCCGAGAGGATAGCATCCCTAAGCCGCCTGATGGCTAACACGACTGGACCGAGACCGGGCAAACGACGACTTTTAATGGCGACGGCCCACTCGATCCTCCTTTACGGCGCGGAGATCTGGGCAGATGCCCTGAAGACAAAAAAGTACTGCCACGCGATGACGACGGTACAAAGACGGGGTGCGCTGAGGATCGCCTGCTCCTATCGAACTGTATCTGCACAAGCAGTTTTGGTGGTGGCCGGCGTAATCCCCGTGGACCTCCTAGCTTTCGAGCGAAAGAGGATCTACGGGAAAAGCGCGGACATAAGACGGGAGGATGCGGCAGTTGCGGAGCGCAACAGGACAATACAGACTTGGCAAGACCGATGGACAGAAGAACGCACAGGCAACTGGACGAGACGACTTGTAAAGGACCTGAGACCGTGGATCGGAAGGGAGTTTGGGGACGTGAATTTTTACGTTACCCAGCTCCTGACCGGACACGGCTACTTCCGAAGGTACCTTTACAACATGAACAGAGTACGGACGCCAGACTGTAAGTACTGCGGACACGAACGAGACGACGTGGAGCACACATTTTTTGTGTGTGACCACTGGACAGAACTGCGACTAGAACTCGAGACGATTGTTGGTAGCATCACCCCGGACAACATTGTCCAGGTGATGCTCCACTCAACAGAATGGTGGCAACTAGTTGCCACCTATACAGAGACGATACTGCGACGAAAAAACGTAGACGGCTGCCTCACCTAACTGAGCAGACGGACTGACGTGACGCGACAGGTTACAGACAACAAGACGAACGGACGAACACAGACAGAACCCCCAGCCAGAAGTAATATCGAAATAGTTCCTGGTCTGGGGGAGGGCAACAAGGAGAGGGCGGTTTAGTGGGTAGGCCTACTTTTTTGGGAGTCCCACATACCCCCCCAGTTCGAAAGGCTGGGGGATATCCGTAAAAAGGATTCCGCAACTCCTTGTAAAATAATAATAATAATAATAATAATAATAATAATAATAATAATAATAATAATAATAATAATAATAATAATAATAATAATAATAATAATAATAATAATAATAATAATAATAATAATAATAATAATAATAATAATAATAATAATAATAATAATAATAATAATAATAATAATAATAATAATAATAATAATAATAATAATAATAATAATAATAATAATAATAATAATAATAATAATAATAATAATAATCCTCGAGACGCGGGAAGCCGAGGTGCTGCTGGACCGGGGCCGGATCGGGATAGGATGGGTGCGATGCCGACTACGACAACGATTGACGGTGACCAAATGCTACAAGTGCCTGGGCTACGGACATACAAGGACGAGCTGCACGAACGCGGATCAGACAAAGAACTGCAGGAAATGCGGCGAGACGGGACATTACGCGACGGACTGTAAAAACAGACCGGCTTGCCCACTGTGCTCTGAGACGGGACACGGGGACGTAGCGCACCTTGCGGGAACCGGAAGGTGTGCGGTTTTCCGGGCTGCGCTGGAGGAGTGCAGGAAGCAGGCCGGAAGACGGACAGAATAGTTCAGGGAAACCTGAACAGGAGTAGGACAGCAGACATGCTACTACCACAGATAGCTGACGAACATGACGCCGACATTCTGATCTTGTGCGAACCGTACAGGAGAAGAACGACACGAACGTACATTACGAACGAGACAGAGACCACAGCTATCTGGGTAAGGGGCGCTGCCCAATCTCGAATAATTAACTGCGGTGTCGGGGACGATTACGTCTGGGCAAGGGTCGGCGCTGTCACTTACGTCAGCGTTTACCTGACACCCAACTGCGCCGCGACGGATTTCGAGAGGAAAGTGGCGCTCCTTGAAGACGGAATCAGGAATCTGCCTGGAGACGTTATCATCGGGGGAGACCTCAACGCGCGGGCGATCGAGTGGGGAATGACAACAACGAACAAACGTGGACGGCTGCTGCTGGAGATGGCCGCAAGACTAGACCTGGTGGTAGCAAATACGGGAAACGTACCGACGTACAGACGACCAGGGTTTGGAAACTCCATCCCTGACGTCACAATGACATCGGACAGAATATCACCACGGATAGGACAGTGGCGGGTTTTCGACGGCTATACGGCCAGCGATCACCAGTACATTGTCTTCGAAGTGGCAGGACAAACGGCGACGAGACGGACGAGGACCCAATACCCCCCGAGGTGGAACCTCAACAAACTCGACTTACGAAAATTTTCGGAGGAGCTGGCGGCAGCACCAGCACCAATGACGAAAGTCCCCCCTGAACTGACTGGCCGGCAAAGGGCGGAAAGACTCACGGACGAGACGGCCAAACTGACGGACCGGCTGTGCAACAGCACAATGCCGAAACGACGAAATAGACCAAACAGGCAACCACAATACTGGTGGACGGACGAAATAGCCGGGCTGCGCAGGCTCTGCTTGGCAAACCGCCGACGAGTTACGAGGGCTGGGGGAAGACCCGAAAGGGAAAACCTCCAAGCCACTTACAAGACGTCACGAAAAACACTTACGAACGCCATAAGGGACAGCAAAACGCGATGCTGGAAGCAGCTCTGCGAGGAGGTGAACGAAGACCCCTGGGGAACCGGTTACAAAATTGTGACTGGCAAACTAGGGGCCCGAGTTCCACTTGAACTCAAAGATGCCGAAACCGCAGAACGGATTGTTGACGGACTGTTTCCGACTCACCCGATACGGACGAACGTGACAGACGACACGGAAGCCCCGGCGGCCCCCATGTTTACCGCGGAGGAGCTCTCCAAAGCGACTGCCGCGATGAGGACTGGCAAGGCGCCGGGACCAGACGGAGTACCGGCGGAGATTCTCCGGCTGATGGTTCGCCTGAGGCCGGAGATATTTCTTGACCTGTACAACACGAGCTTGACGACGGGAACGTTCAGTGACCGGTGGAAGACGGCAAGGCTAGTTCTTATCCCTAAGGGTAAGGGCGACCCCAATACGCCGTCAGCCTACCGGCCGCTGAGTTTACTCGACACAACGGGTAAACTCTATGAACAACTACTAAAACCGAGACTGACGGACGCGATACAGACCAGCGGAGGCCTCTCAGACCGGCAGTTCGGCTTCAGGAGGGGACGATCAACGATTGGAGCGATTCAAAAAGTGGTCGATTCCTTCCTGAATTTGGAGAGACATTGCCATGCAGCGCGACCAATCGTTCTGCTAGCGACCTTGGACATCAGGAACGCCTTCAGCTCGGCCCGGTGGGTTGACATCCTGGAAGCGCTTGAAGGCAACTTCGGGGTTCCGGCTTACCTGGCTCGGGTGGTGGGCGACTACCTAAGAAACAGAAGGATCACGTACGAGACGACTGAAGGACCGGTGACGAGACAAATCACCGCGGGGGTTGCACAAGGGTCCATACTGGGACCAGACTTTTAGAACGGACTCTACGACAGCTTGCTCAGGCTGGAATTGCCGCTTGGCGTTTTCCTTGTCGCCTACGCTGACGACGTGGCGGCGGTGATCACCGAGCGATCTCCAAACCTGGCACAGCAAAAACTGAACCAGACGACGCGGCGAGTGGGCCGTTGGATGACGGACCACGGACTACAACTCGCAACAGAAAAGACAGAACTGACTTTCCTTAGCAGAAGACGCATACAGGCGAGACTACCCATGTGGGTCGGGACGGATGAAATCAAGGCCGGAGGTGAAGTCAAGTACCTGGGAGTGACCCTAGATACGAAGATGACCTTCTGGCCTCATATACAAAAAACATGCCAGAAGGCGGCTAAGAGGATAGCATCCTTAAGCCGCCTAATGGCCAACACCAACGGGCCGAGACCGGGAAAACGACGACTCCTAATGACGACAGCCCACTCGATCCTCCTGTACGGCGCGGAGATCTGGGCAGATGCCCTGAAGACAAAGAAGTACTGCCACGCCATGACAACGGTACAAAGACAGGGTGCGCTGAGGATCGCCTGCTCCTACCGAACTGTCTCTGCACAAGCAGTCTTGGTGGTTGCGGGCGTAATCCCCGTGGACCTCCTAGCTTTCGAGCGAAAGAGGATCTACGGGAGAAGCGCGGACATAAGACGGGAGGATGCGGCAGTCGCGGAACGCGACAAGACGATACAGACTTGGCACGAACAATGGACAGAAAGAGCGACAGGCAACTGGACAAGACGACTAATAAAGGACCTGAGACCGTGGATCGAAAGGGATTTTGGGGACGTAAATTCTTACATCACCCAGTTCCTGACGGGACACGGTTACTTTAGACGGTACCTTCATAACATGGACAGAGTACGGACGCCAGACTGTAAGTACTGTGTACACGAACGAGACGACGCGGAACACACATTTTTAGTGTGCGACCGCTGGACAGGACTCCGACTGGAACTGGAAACGATTGTTGGCAGCATCACCACGGACAACATTGTTCAGGTGATGCTCCACTCGACAGAATGGTGGCAACTAGTTGCCACCTATACAGAGACGATACTGCGACGAAAAAACGTAGACGGCTGCCTCACCTAACCGAGCAGACAGACTGACGTGACGCGACAGGTTACAGACAGCAAGACGAACGGACGAACACGGACAGAACCCCCAGCCAGAAGTAATACCAAAATAGTTCCTGGTCTGGGGGAGGACAACAAGGAGAGGGTGGTTTAGTGGGTAGGCCTATTTTTTTGCGAGTCCCACATACCCCCCCAGTTCAAAAGACTGGAGGATATCCGTAAAAAGGATTCCGCAACTCCTTGTATATAATAATAATAATAATAATAATAATAATAATAATAATAATAATAATAATAATAATAATAATAATAATAATAATAATAATAATAATAATAATAATAATAATAATAATAATAATAATAATAATAATAATAATAATAATAATAATAATAATAATAATAATAATAATAATAATAATAATAATAATAATAATAATAATAATAATAATAATAATAATAATAATAATAATAATAATAATAATAATAATAATAATAATAATAATAATAATAATAATAATAATAATAATAATAATAATAATAATAATAATAATAATAATAATAATAATAATAATAATAATAATAATAATAATAATAATAATAATAATTTTCCCTGCGGGATAGGGGCTAGAATATACCCGAGGTGGGGGGTGCCTGTCGTAAGAGGCGACTAAAACCTAGGAGCTGCCCGCGTCAGGGCCGGGGAACGAGGTGGCCTGACCGATTATCATCGGAATAGCCACAGAGTTCTCCGGTTAACGGGCGTCATAAGGAACCTGGGCGGGCGTAAAAACCAGCTTCGGGGGACAAAAACCCCGTCGCGGACTAGCTCCACCCAAGCCAAGGTGGGAGCCAGCGTGCCGAGGGCTGAATGGCACTGGGGTTACAGTGTCGCGCACGATGCCTATGGGGAACCGGGCGAAACCTCATAGTATGAAGCCTTGCCCTCGCAATCAGGCTCTGCGGGGGTCGAAGCTCGCTTCCTGGCTACTCGTGGGAACAAAAATGAACACAAACCAAAACAAAACAGAACAAAACGGACAAACACTTAGCGCTGACGCTGTAGCTCCGTCAGGGGCATCAAGGTCGGCAAACGGGGACAGGACAACACTACGCCTCCCCAGACGGGGCAGAACGGACAGCGCGTCGAGCGGAGGGAACGGAATAAGCTTTATTTCTGTTTCCTCTGCTAGCGACAACGACAACGGGGATAAACGCACACAGACAGACCAGAGGAAAAAAGTACCAGTCAAACCCACAATACAACAACAGAACAAACCTGAGTTGACGGATCTACTGGAACTTATCCAAAGGACAGCGACAAAAATGGAAGAGGCAGTCGCCAAACAGAAAGACATAAACATGACTGTCAAACTCGGGATCAAGACGATTCTCGAGGCCGCCAACATAGCGCTAAATAAGCGCACCGAGGTGGCCCCGACTGGACCCCTAAAGTCACACGAACGGACGGACACAGAAACGGAGACGAAAGTACAGGAAACACCACGGACGAAACGAAAACGGGAGGCGACCGGAACTACCCCGGAGAGTGCGCCGAAGCGTCCCCCGAAGACGGAAACAACTGCAGTCTGGCAGACAATACAAAAAAAGAAAACAAGAACAACAGAACGGAAGGACAGAACGCACGACACGAAAACGAACACCTAGACTCAAAGGCACAGAGTGGTCCCCAAACACAGGGGGACGGCTGTCCTGGTGAAGCCGGGAACGGACAACTCGTACTCGGACATCGTACGGAAAATACGGACGACGGTCGATCCGAAGAGAAGTCACGTGCAGGTGACGACACTGAGGAAGACCAAAAACGGCCTGTGTCTTCTTAAGATACAGGCAGACGGGAACGGACCCGACGGACGAGACGACTTCCGACGCGTCTTACAAGACGCGATCGGGGACGCGGGCAGCGTCAGGGCCATGACCTCCAAAGTTCAATTGGAGATCATGGATCTGGACTGTGTAACAACCACAGAGGACGTTGTACAAGTACTCAGACGGGAAACAGGACGAGACGGAGACTTCGGAGTCCATATTTTTGGCCCGAACCGCGCTGAGCAGTACATGGCGGTCTGCGATCTAGAATCGCGGGAAGCTGATGTGTTGCTCCGCCGCGGAAGACTTGGGATCGGATGGGTACACTGCCGCATCCGAAAAAGACTGATGGTGACAAAATGCCACAGGTGTCTTGGTTACGGGCACGTGAAGGCCAACTGCACGGACGTGGACAGGACGAAGAGTTGCCAGAAATGTGGCAAAACGGGACACTACGCAACAGATTGTAAAGACAAACCGGCCTGTCCTTTGTGCGCCGAGGCAAAGCACGGGGACGTGGCGCACCTCGCGGGATCCGGGGGGTGCGCGGTGTTCCGGGCTGCGCTGGAGGAGTGCAGGAAACGGGCCGGAAGACGGACAGAATAGTTCAGGGAAACCTGAACAGGAGTAGGACAGCAGACATGCTACTACCACAGATAGCTGACGAACATGACGCTGACATTCTGATCCTGTGCGAACCGTCCAGGAGGAGAACGACACAAACGTACATTACGAACGAGACGGAGACCACAGCTATCTGGGTAAGGGGCGCTGCCCATCCTCGATTATCTAGCTGTGGTGTCGGGGACGATTACGTCTGGGCAAGGGTCGGCGCTGTCAATTAAGTCAGCGTCTATCTGACACCCAACTGCACTGCAGCTGATTTCGAGAGGAAAGCGGCGCTCCTTGAGGACGGAGTCAGGAATCTGCCTGGAGACGTTATCATCGGGGGAGACCTCAACGCGCGGGCGATCGAGTAGGGAATGACAACAACGAACAAACGTGGACGGCTGCTGCTGGAGATGGCCGCAAGGCTAGACCTGGTAGTAGCAAATACGGGAAACGTACCGACGTACAGACGACCAGGGTTTGGAAACTCTATCCCTGACGTCACAATGACATCGGACAGAATATCGCCACGGATAGGACAGTGGCGGGTGTTCGACGGCTATACGGCCAGCGATCACCAGTACATTGTCTTCGAAGTGGCAGGACAAACGGCGACGAGACGGACGAGGACCCAGTACCCCCCGAGGTGGAACCTCAACAAACTCGACTTACGAAAATTTTCGGAGGAGCTGGCGGCAGCACCAGCACCAATGACGAAAGTCCCCCCTGAACTGACTGGCCGGCGAAGGGCGGAAAGACTCGCGGACGAGACGGCCAAACTGACGGACCGGCTGTGCAACAGCACAATGCCGAAACGACGACATAGACCAAACAGGCAACCACAATACTGGTGGACGGACGAAATAGCCGAGCTGCGCAGGCTTTGCTTGGCAAACCGCCGACGAGTTACGAAGGCTGGGGGAAGACCCGAAAGGGAAAACCTCCAAGCTACTTACAAGACGTCACGAAAAACACTTACGAACGGCATAAGGGACAGCAAAACGCGATGCTGGAAGAAGCTCTGTGAGGACGTGAACGAAGACCCCTGGGGAACCGGTTACAAAATTGTGACTGGCAAACTAGGGGCCCGAGTTCCACTTGAACTCAAAGATGCCGAAACCGCAGAACGGATTGTTGACGGACTGTTTCCAACTCACCCGATACGGACAAACGTGACAGACGACACGGAGGCCTCGGCGGCCCCCATATTTACCGCGGAGGAGCTCTCCAAAGCGACTGCCGCGATGAAGACTGGCAAGGCGCCGGGACCAGACGGAGTACCGGCGGAGATTCTCCGGCTGATGGTTCGCCTGAGGCCGGAGATATTTCTTGACCTGTACAACACGAGCTTGACGACGGGAACGTTCAGTGACCGGTGGAAGGCGGCAAGGCAAGTTCTTATCCCTAAAGGTAAGGGCGACCCCAATATGCCGTCAGCCTACCGGCCGCTGAGTTTACTCGACACAACGGGTAAACTCTGTGAACAACTACTAAAACCGAGACTGACGGACGCGATACAGACCAGCGGAGGCCTCTCAGACCGGCAGTTCGGCTTCAGGAGGGGACGATCAGCGATTGGAGCGATTCAAAAAGTGGTCGATTCCTTCCTGGATTTGGAGAGACATTGCCATGCAGCGTGACCAATCGCTCTGCTGGCGACCTTGGACATCAGGAACGCCTTCAACTCGGCCAGGTGGGTTGACATCCTAGAGGCGCTTGAAGGCAACTTCGGGGTTCCGGCTTACCTGGCTCGGGTGGTGGGGGACTACCTAAGAAACAGACGGATCACGTACGAGACGACTGAAGGACCGGTGACGAGACAAATCACCGCGGGGGTTGCACAGGGGTCCATACTGGGACCAGACTTTTGGAACGGACTCTACGACAGCTTGCTCAGGCTGGAATTGCCGCTTGGCGTTTTCCTTGTCGCTTACGCTGACGACGTGGCGGCGGTGATCACCGAGCGGTCTCCAGACCTGGCACAGCAAAAACTGAACCAGACGATGCGGCGAGTGGGCCGTTGGATGACGGACCACGGACTACAACTCGCGACAGAAAAGACAGAACTGACCTTCCTTAGTAGAAGACGCATACAGACGAGACTACCCATGTGGGTCGGGACGGACGAAATCGAGGCCGGAGGTGAAGTCAAGTACTTGGAAGTGACCCTAGATACGAAGATAACCTTCTGGCCTCATATACAAAAAACATGCCAGAAGGCGGCTAAGAGGATAGCATCCTTAAGCCGCTTAATGGCCAACACCAACGGGCCGAGACCGGGAAAACGACGACTCCTAATGACGACAGCCCACTCGATCCTCCTGTACGGCGCGGAGATCTGGGCAGATGCCCTGAAGACAAAGAAGTACTGCCACGCCATGACAACGGTACAAAGACAGGGTGCGCTGAGGATCGCCTGCTCCTACCGAACTGTCTCTGCACAAGCAGTCTTGGTGGTTGCGGGCGTAATCCCCGTGGACCTCCTAGCTTTCGAGCGAAAGAGGATCTACGGGAGAAGCGCGGGCATAAGACGGGAGGATGCGGCAGTCGCGGAACGCGACAAGACGATACAGACTTGGCACGAACAATGGACAGAAAGAGCGACAGGCAACTGGACAAGACGACTAATAAAGGACCTGAGACCGTGGATCGAAAGGGATTTTGGGGACGTAAATTTTTACATCACCCAGTTCCTGACGGGACACGGTTACTTTAGACGGTACCTTTATAACATGGACAGAGTACGGACGCCAGACTGTAAGTACTGTGTACACGAACGAGACGACGCGGAACACACATTTTTTGTGTGCGACCGCTGGACAGGACTCCGACTGGAACTGGAGACGATTGTTGGCAGCATCACCCCGGACAACATTGTTCAGGTGATGCTCCACTCGACAGAATGGTGGCACTAGTTGCCACCTATACAGAGACGATACTGCGACGAAAAAACGTAGACGGCTGCCTCACCTAACCGAGCAGACGGACTGACGTGACGCGACAGGTTACAGACAGCAAGACGAACGGACGAACACGGACAGAACCTCCAGCCAGAAGTAATACCAAAATAGTTCCTGGTCTGGGGGAGGGCAACAAGGAGAGGGCGGTTTAGTGGGTAGGCCTACTTTTTTGGGAGTCCCACATACCCCCCCAGTTCAAAAGACTGGGGGATATCCGTAAAAAGGATTCCGCAACTCCTGGTATAAAATAATAATAATAATAATAATAATAATAATAATAATAATAATAATAATAATAATAATAATAATAATAATAATAATAATAATAATAATAATAATAATAATAATAATAATAATAATAATAATAATAATAATAATAATAATAATAATAATAATAATAATAATAATAATAATAATAATAATAATAATAATAATAATAATAATAATAATAATAATAATAATAATAATAATAATAATAATAATAATAATAATAATAATAATAATAATAATAATAATAATAACAATAATAACAATGATCAATATTTTCAAGTTTAAGTGAATAGGAATTTTTCTTAAGGGTTTCAAAACAAGGCAAACATAGTTACCCATACGCCAACGCAAACGAGATACCAGGAAACGCACTCGAAGACAAAGGTATTGAATAAAACTTCTTGGAAAAAGAAATATATATAACTTAGTGCACCCTGATCAGTTTTAGACTTCAAAGGAGAGAAAGAGTACAACCAAATATAAAGAGAATGCTATAATAACCATATTTAAGAACATTAACATATACCAGTAAATATACGCATAAATATTTTTATTAACATAACTAGATAAATACACTACTATTTATACCTGCATCTTAAAAAAAACTAATTATAAAAGTGTGCGGATTATCAATAAGCATGTCATCAAAGGACCCACGCGGCATGTACTCATACGAACAAGTGCGTCTCGACAGTTACCGTAGTTGGCCAATAAACTTTCTAGACCCGCGGCAACTTGCCGCTGCAGGATTTTATTACACTGGACAGGACGACGAGGTCAGTTGTTTTGATTGCAGAGTTACTATTAAAGAATGGGAAGTTGGTGATATACCAATGCATGACCATCATAGGGGGCAAGAACAATGCCGTTTTGTCCGCGGCATACCCTGTGGGAACGTTCCCATCGGGGCCGATCCACTAGATGTACCCCTTTCTCTTGAAAAAGAACGCCACGATTGCAGAGTAGAAGTAAGAGTAAACGCGACCCCTGATTGCCACGAGGATATGCCTCCAAAAAAGAGCGATTTGACTCCCATGTATCCCGCATTCGAAGATTATGTTAAACGGGTAGACAGCTTCACTTACTGGCCTGGAAATTGTGAAATTGATATTGCACAAGAAGGCGTTTACTTATTTTAAAATTCGTTGCGTGAAAGTTTGACGACCGTGTGACTCGCTGTCACATAGCATGGCGGTTAAGAATATGGCCAAGGGACGATGCTCCGCATGCCATGAACGGCGGTGGTGCCGTATACGTGGATCGGACAGATCCTGCTGAGTCTGAATTTCTTTGCTTGGACTGGTTTATTTTTCCAAGATACCCTTTTTACACAACGTTGTCCCTCCAAAATATATATCTCATCGGGGCTCAAGTACGATGTGTGGAAGCATTCAACATTGCCCCTCAATTGTGCCCAACCGTCCTGTATTCATGATTTACAGGATTGTATTCGTTGTCAAATTTAGTTGGCCAATAGCCCCTTGTTACTAATATGAATTTAATATCTTTTTCTTTTTTTTTTACGCTTTGGGATTAAGGGATTTTGTTCAAAGTCATAACTCCAAACGCGTACGTCAATATTTTTTTGTTTTTTTATTTATTTATTTAGGAAAAAATATATTTATAGTTTTCTTTTATTCTCTCTCTCGGTTACGATACAATACATATGTATTGTAACAGAGTTACACTCTCTAGCCTATTTTCTTAGGTCGAACGGTCGTAAGAGCCGAGAGGATGTGAAAATACCTACAAAATTAGACTCGGTACAAGAGTACCGAGGTTTTGCGGGCAATAGGCCATTGCCCCGATATAAGAACTAAAGCTGTCGCCGTTCCGAAATTCCCTCGCTGACGAAAACAGCAGGTCAGCGACCAGCTGGCCTTGCTGGGAGGCGAGGGGAAGGCGGTAAGCGCGGCAGCGGCGTATCGCGAAAGCCTGAAGATGCGTTATATTTTAAATGATGATAGGGAAATCGGCAGAGGGGACTGAGGCGAGGGGAGGCCTATAAAAGGCCGGTGCGGGAAGAGAGGAGCTCTCTTCGCGAAATTGTAAAAACGGAACAGGTACGGAAATCGTATGAAAAGATATAAAACCAGTGAAAGGTGGCGATAGACGAGGGAGTGTTAAAAGCAGAGAAAGTAACCGATAATAGTTGTGGAAATCCACAAATAACCAAAAGTAGGTAATTAATAAATAAAATAGAGTAGATCCGGAGGAAAATAAATCCGTGTAATTCAGTAGTCTTTGAGTATCGTTTATTGGAATTAGTGCACCAAAATTATAATCATAGAATAAGATGAAGAGGTATGGACATTTAAACCGTCGAGAGAATCAAGAAACGAAAATCGCATAAGTGGGAAGGAGACAGAGTGCGAATAAGACGAGAGAGAAAGAGCAAAGAATTGTACATAGAGTTTCTACACTCTATACAAGTAGTGCGGTGTGTCTGTGTGTGTGAGGCGACAATACCGAGGCGTCGTCCTGTAACCGTAGCTCGAGCCCCGAAATACCAAGAAGTTGTGCTCGAATAAGCAGAAATAATAATAACTAAAATCGAGGGAATTCCCTGATTTTCGAGACCGAAAAGATAGAGTTAAGAAATATAGAAGATAGGATAATTGTAATTCAATATAGAATAAGTAGCATTAAAACATAGGATAGATAAGTACGAGTGAATGAGCGAAAGAAGCGTGAGAGCAAAAGAATTGTGAATAGGGTTCCTACACCCTATAAAAAGAGAAAATGCGAAGTAGCATAACCAGAAAGCGGAATCTCGGTGCGACAAATATCCGATAATACCGTGTAACACCGAGCGAGAAAGGAGCACCATTAGAGTCAGAGCGAGAGAATCAGAAAAGAGAGCTGAGACGCTTGACCGAAGGAGTGAGTGCGAGGAAAGATAGCGAGCGGTGAGGTATTGATATAGCGGCGTATTGAACATAGGTATAGTGAAACTGTGCTACGAACCATAACAGACTCCCGAGTAATACCGAGAAATCGCGCATCACCAATAAGATAATAAATGGCGGAAATAATCGGTTGCATACCAAGTGTAAAGGAAGATCCTCGAAAATTTAAATGATTGTAATTTAAAAAAGTGAGGTTTGGCTATAAATTATTTGTCTTAAATAAAGCATCACTGTCCACCACCTTGAAGTCTACATTAATTAGTTATGTGTCGAGCCCAAAACCCCACGAAAAATAAAAATTACATGTGAACGGGAGAAAAATACGGTTACAGTATATAGATATATATATATCAAAAAGAATAATATAAAATTCAAAAAAAAAAAGGGAATATATATACATAACCTAATATCATAAAAGTACGTAATATAAAGTGCATAAAAATACATAGAATAAATTGCATAGAACTACGTAGTATCAAAATACATAATATAAATTTCATAAAAGGACAAAAAAAGGAGATAAATTCAAAAAAAAAATCACCGAAATAAGGGAGGATTATTCTCTGTCGTGCGCAAACAGGCGACACAAACCCCACGAGTCGTCTCCATAGACAAACCTATCAGAAGGAGAAAGAAAAGAAAGTTAAAAATCAATGCACTCGTCAAGGGAAAGTGGACAAAATAAACAGGTAACAGGTTCATAGTTACTCACTCGTGATTGGCATTCCGCCTCGCTTGACGCCCCCGCGCAATGGCCCGTTCCACGCTTTCCTCCTCCGAGAGGCCCTTCTCTATCTCCCTCAACAGGAAGGACAGCATGTCTTTCGTCCAAGCCACGGACGAAGCTTTTTCTAACTGCAGACCATCCAAGTCATAGAAGGCCGGTATCCATTTCACTAGGGCACCGACCCGCAACTCCCGAAGAAAGTGGCCCATCCCGAATAGGTCCCTTAAATTGAAAACATCCTCTCCCTCCGTGCACTGGTCCTCTCATCTAGCAAAAAAAAAAATATATATATATATAAATAACTAAATAAAAATAAAATAGAATACAAGTATATACTTATATAAATATATCGGATAATAATAATCAAAATAATAATAATAATAATAATAGGAATAATGATAATAAGTAAATAATTAAAATTAAAATAAAATGAAACAAAATAGTTTATTTTTGGTTGTCTAATATATAAAAGGTACTAACCCCAAGCTGTTCAAGTGCAGCAACATCGGCCGGAGAATACAGGTATATTCTCGCTCCAACAGCGAGTACGTTTCGCCCATTTCCAAAGTAAGACGCCGGTCTCGCATCAAATAGGAAATATTTTCCTCCAACGCAAACCGCATCTCTTCTACCACCAGGAACACCATTATAAAATCCGGAGCACGTAAACCACGCGCAAGCGGAATGATGACTCGTTACGTTCATCGAATTAGAACCGTTCGGAAACAGACAACCAAGCTTCGCCCAAGTGCCCTTGGACGCTATGATGGACGAATGCTTTCCAATCCTACGAGATCGTTGCGCCACATTAATCAACAAAAAGGATATTTTGTTCAGAATAACACAAATTAACGCACGATTGGACATAATCCGCGAATTAAAGAACGAAACTTTCTTTTCTTCCAAAAGAAAGGCTATAAATCCCCCACACACCGGCAGCAAAATGCTACATGGCACTATAAACGAAGAAGACGTAACATATTATAATAAACTAATAAGCCAGTTGCATCACGGGAAAAAGGACGCTATTACAAAAAGGAAAACGAAAACGCAGGTAGTAACTCCCGAACTCTATTCTTTAGAATTGCGACTTGACGAAGTAGAATTCATGCACAATTTAACCTGGGAAACAGGAATAGAAGTTTTTCGGAAGCACGACTCCGAATTTGAAAATACTTATGCGACTCGCCTCCTTGAATGGAGATATAACGTAGAACGCGTTGCCGATATCTACTTGAGTAATCTGAAAACAATAGAAGACACCATCATATTCACTAAGCTGGGATTACTCCATCCCGATTTGTCAAATCAAAATATATTAGAAGAAGCTGCCGAAGGATTCGCAAAAATTCATCATGAACTACGTTTTGCACTGCCCGCGGGAGAAGTGTATCCAAAAATATTATCGAAAATATCCCGATTCTCGGCAGTTTATCACGACGGAAAAATCATCATTGTTTTACACATCCCACTGCTCGAGCCTATCGGATATACATTGTATGAACTTCATCCCTCTCCTACTTCTCAAATTATTGGAATTAATACAAATGCTGCCATGTATATACATCCTAAGACTCCATACTTTGCGATATCATGGACTCAAGACAAGTACGCACTAATGACACGGGACGATTTGACCCAATGCCAAGAGCTTGGCTACGACAGAATTTGTATACCCTCACATGCCATTCATAGCATATCCGTAAGGCCCACCTGTGAGATGTTATTACTGATGGAAGATAATATTCAAGACTATAAGGATTGCGACATTAGAATTACGAAAAAACAAGAATCATATTGGAAGCAACTCGAGTACATTAAAGGATGGTTATTCTCCCTCCCAGGAACCGAAAAGGTTAACCTCACCTGCGCCAACGAAACTCGAGTCATAGAACTATCAGGGAAAGGAATTTTAAAATTAAAATCAGGATTCATAGCACGCACTGATTACGTAACAATTATTGGATTTCGGAACCCAAGAATAGATATCGATCGCGAGTATTTGCCATTAACCTCATTAAATATCACGGAGTTAATGCCCACTATAATAAATTACCAGCCCCTGCAAGTTATTGATATAACAGGAACACCCACTCCAAGTATAATCACCAGAGGAACCACAGGAAAAGAGGCCTACGACATCAGTTTAAAAGAAGTGGAACGCCACTTAGCGATCGCACCAACCAGACCAATGAAGAAGCAAGGTATGGTCCCGCCATTGCCGCCATCTTCATCGGAGAAATAATATTGCTAATACTAACGAGCAGCCACCTCCTATTGAATCTAGCCTCCGTCTTGTATAGACTACTTTCTTCAAGGGTACAGGAGGATCGGTACCTTACCTACAGTTACCAGCGGGCCGACCCACCCCCTTTAGACATTCAGTTTAGCGAAGTGGTATACAACGTGCCCTCGCGCCCACGACCGACCACACAAGTTTTCCCTCCCACGCAAACCAACGATGTCTACAACACACCCCGTCAGCCGCGACCTATCACATCGACGCCTAGTGGGCCGGAAAATTCTACGGGTAGCCCAGAGCTCGGTGTAGCATTTAGTCCCTGTTTCTCCCCCTTTACCGTTTTAAATAACCAATTCGGGCAGACCGACGATAGTGTCCTCGAAGGGCCGATGGACTCACTACCTATAGAAATGTCAGTCATTTCGACCCCTCCTACCAGTTAAAGAAAAAAAAAGGGGAAAATGAAAAGAAGGAAAACAACAGGTCCCGAACCTGTAAAGAGGTGTACGTATGTACACACAAAAAAAAGAAAACGGAAGAAAGCATATCGCAATAATTTACTGATAGTTTTTTTTACTTTGGTCGTTTTTATGCGCATATCTAATCATTACGGCGCGAGTTTAAAATCTGTCCTAGATCAATTTTGCACGACAGTCTTAATTAACAAAACTTTGTTCTTTTTTTTTTATATCATTAATTTTTCTTCTAATAACGGTAATTAAACGCAGAATATAAAGAGATTTGTTTTTCTTTCTGGATAAAAATAATAATAATAATATTAGAAAAAGAAAAAAAACAAACAAATAAATAAATAAATAAATAAATATAAATATAAATAAATAAATAAATAAACAATACGCAGAATTAAATTAATTTGTATTTTATTCCTAAAACTAGATTATTACAAAAAAAAAAAGGAAAGAGATAAATTTAGTGTTTTGTTTGATTTTTTTTTGTTGTTTGTGTGTATGTTCATATTTTCATTTTTTTTCCCCGGCCGATACATTCCTGGGTACACCGGCATGGCGAAAGGGGAGGGAGCATACCCGCGCAGAAGGTTGTAGGATCGAAATCGGGATCACCCCAGAAATCAAGCTCCTCTTGAGATACGACGATGATTGGATCTGAAAAAAAGAAAGGGAGAAAACAAATTTTTTTTTTAAATGTTATTATTATTTATTTTTTTTTTTAAAGGAAATGACAATTTGAAGAAGAAAAGAAAAGAGAGAAACTCACCCTGGCATCGCCTCCGCACCGGGCAATGTAAGCCCCCCTCGTCCTTCCTTCCCCCTTCCAATTCTCCCCTGGAGCGTTTGACCCCTCGACTACGTTCTGGAGGAGCAATTATTTCCGGAGCCGCTAATTGAAAAAAAAAGGGAAAGAAAGACATATGTATATATACATAAGCAGCATTAATGTGTTTAACTAAATACATTATACAGTTGATATCCAATGAGAAAGGTGTAGGCATGCAATGAAATTAACTAATAATAACAAAATATAAAAACATATATTTACCAGGGTTTTCGGGCGCCACCGCCAAGGCCGACAGCTTTTTCGCCAGAGAGCGAATCTTGTACGAAGTAGCTGCCATGATGTACAGCGAAAGAATGACTACAGCCGTGCTGTGGAGTTTTGTAGTGGCAATTTTCCATCCCTTCCCGGTTACGGGCCTGATTGGTTATGACTGTGGAGGGGCTGGGACCAACATCACCACTTTGTCATTATTAGAGGTGGGTGAGTGTGACATCCCTCAACAAGAAGTAAACGTAACGAAAAAATACATTTAACTATTGCAAATTAACCAATACGGGTCTACCCACGTAATGCAATGTAAAGTAGAAATTTACAGAGAAGTTCGAAGATGTGGGATGTTCTCACATACTATGGATGTACCTAATGGGGAGTATTCATATATAGACGTAATTTCTCACGATAATTGTCGCCAAATACACCGCGATGGAACTATAAAAATAGGAAAAACAGAAATTGCTGGAATTTCTCGAAATTTTTCCACCACTCGACCAATATTCATAGCGGGCGATTATAGTAAAAGGAACTGTAAAAATAACATTGCGAGACTATACAGCAGAAGTAAATGTAGAGGCAAATAAAGTGCATTTACGCTCAGGTACCAGTTGTGAATTAAACACAGGCCAATGTTCGGATATAGATGGCGGAGACACTTTTTGGGAGCCCTTACCTGAAGATTCGTGTAGAACAAAAAGATACGGGTTGCTTTACGAAGGACTCGCTGACCAGACCGTAGACTTACACACACACTTTAAACAAACCGTATATTCCTTAACGGAAGGAGATATTATATTCGCACTGACGGCCCAAGGAAAAACCACTATTTGTGGATATACACTGACGCGTACCGAACACCCGAAATTACTGGTTGTCGAAAACGAAGAAGGAAACCCATTTGTAAAAAACGAAGTTATTAACGTAAATAATTTGGATATATTCGCCTATGTAAATTCCAAATTCGTCTACGTAGAAAAACACGTTAGAACGGAAATGAAACGAATGTATAGGGATATATTAGTCCAGAGATGCAACTTGGAACGCCAAGTGCTTCAAAACGCGTTAACCGTTGCCAGACGCTCCCCTGATGAGTTTGCTTACAATATAATGAAGGGACCGGGTTACATGGCCCTTCTAGCCGGGGAAGTAGCCCACATAATTAAATGCATCCCTGTAGAAGTAAAAGTTGCTCAAACCAAAGAATGTTACGACCAATTGCCCGTATCCATTGGCAATAATACCCTATATGTATCACCACGCACACATATTTTATCAAAGATAGGTACACAAATTAATTGTAACCGGTTAGTTTCGCCTATGTACAGGCTGGACGGCGCTTGGTATAGCTTCGGTTCCGAGCCGGTACAGGTCATGCCACCCTTAGTCATAAAACCCCTCACCATGCCCACGTGGCAATATAGAAATCCCCACAGCCTAGCCACCAGCGGCATATACACCCAAAAGGACCTTGACGAACTCCGAGAACATATTATGTTCCCCGCGGAGCAACCCGCTATACTTAACTCCATCGCGCGAGGAATAGCAGGACAGCCCACTATCACACAAGGAGGGTCAATCTCCAATTTACTAGACGACCAATCTATTAAAAAAATCATTGAGTCAACTTGGAATAAAACATGGGGATATTTATCGATATTCGGAAATATTAGCGCGGGTTTAATCGGACTGTTATTAGTAGGTCAAATAATAAAATTTATTTTCGACACTCTTATACACGGATATTCGTTGCACACTATATATGAATGGTCCATTTACCTAATAGGAGCTTCATGGGATTCAGTTACATATCTTTTACTACATCTGAATAAACAACCCCATGTGCGACCAAATAACGAAGGTCCGGCAACAGAAGCATCTATTCCCTTACAAGAATTAGGAGTCACCCAATTAACTAAAAACCAAGTCATAATACCTCCTTCAGGAGGACCCGAACAATATATCAGCGGAAATACGATCCCCAGACCCAAACCACGAGGTCAAGAATTCTACGAGTCTGCTCGTAGCAACCCCGCTGCAAACCCTCATGTTACCACCGCACCAAGTTTTCCAGCGGACTACTCCCCTCCCCAATATTACCCACACCTCAGTAAAAGATAGGCGATGCGTCCGTTGTCATTCGTGTGGGCCCCCCAGGGTGCAGCCTTACCTACGAACATATACCCATCCCATTCTATCCCCGAAATATCGACGACCAGCGACCAAGATCCAACTACTTCAACAGAAGCCCCTTCGATCTACCCCTCGCTTAAGGTTGTTGATCAACAATCCAACAACAAACCCATTTAATATCAAATTTTCTTTTTTTATGTATAAGTTTTGTTGTTCTTTCTTCTTCCCCCTTACTGGCACGTCTTAAATATATATATATATATTTAAGTTATGACACGAACGAGTGCAAGTGCGCATGAAGTACATAAAAATTTATGGATAAATAAAATCTAACAATGAGTTTTAATAATTTTTATTTCAGTGTGTGTGAGTGCACGAAGAGAACTAATAATACAATAGAGTAACAATAACAAACTAACGTTGATCAATGAAGAATTTAATAATAAATAATCATAAATGTGTGGTCAATAACGAATAATTATAAGGATTTGATAATAAATAATCATAAATGTGTGGTCAATAACGAATAATTATACTAAATTACTATTGGAAAGTCGGTAATCACAACTATACTAACCATCTTAGCTACCACCATGTCTCAATGGATTTATGAAGGGAACGCAGAGCTCCGTCATAAGGAACAACAATCAAAGCACAACGACCCGAAAGAACCAGCATTGCCCATACGATTACATTTCTTTAGACTGCGACGGACTATACCAGGAGCAGAAAGAATTTACTGCTACTGGCGGATCAGGTTATGGTTGGACCTTGCCAGAAGAACGTTTGATTTATATGTGCCCCCCGAGTGGAGAGACATCGATTTCTCTACTCTCAAGTCCTGGACACATCAACTCCGAGACAAACCTTTTGAAGACATATTGTTGGGAAATATTTACTACCAATGGCATATAGATATACTGGTCCCAATCTGGCAAGATATAACCCTAATACCTTTACCGGGCCTCGACGGGTATCCGGTTTCCTCCGACGTGCCGCACGTGTGGAGCGACACGCGACCCAAGGGCAGGAGACTACACATCAGTACGAACCGCAGAGCGATCTCTGATGCGTTCAACTTACAAATCCTAACGCACTATTGGCAACCAGATGTTGAAGGCCAAACAGGCATTTGCCCCCCCCCCCCCCCCCCCTGAATAGAGAAGCCTCACCCAGAAAAAAATGTCCTCATGGATCCAGACTGCAATCTCCAGAGCACCAGGGAAAATCGAATTAGGAGGTGTATCATATTCCTGGATCGGTAAAACACTAGCACCTGTAACAGAACACCCTTTCGGAATCCAATACGAAGCGATTCGGGAAAAAGGAAACAAACCCGCCGGATCTTCAGGGGAACACACCCCAGTCTTCGAATCTCTCGAACCCTTTACTCGAAGAATCTTCTGAAAATATTTTACCTCCAGTCACCCAAATTGCACATTGCACAACAATCACGTCAAATACACCTCCGTCTTATTACTCAGTCCCACCCCCTTCCGTTTCCAAAGCCTGAAAAACCGAAAACTTTAGCAGTATTGATACTCAACAGACGATATCTCCTGGCAACTGTACGACAGATCCCAGAAACATTTTAACACCCATAGAAACAATGGATACAGAAGAAGACTCCAACAGCATCCTACTTGCAAGTATGATTCCTGGCCCTGTCACTAGAAGCAGGATCAAGATACCCACATCTTCTAATTTGGAAAGACCAGTCACTAGTCCCACCGCTGTGTCTCCATTACCTCCCCTTCCTATTCCCAAAGTCCCCCGTAGTACCGAACAGATTACGATCCAAAACTTGGTGGATTACTTGTTGGAAAGCAACTCTACATTACGCCAGCCACAAGCCCCCACCGACGATATTCACTCTCTTATCAACAAGTCGTGTGACTATTCAAAAACGCCATAATGGGATACTGGTAACACTTTCGTTACACAAATGGTAAATATAAAAAAAAAAAAAAAAAAAAAAAAAAAAATGCACAAGCAAAGGAATAATGCAAGGAAAACTTCTCCCAACACCGAATACTTACGTAAGTAAATCTATTTTGAGCTAAAACTATATAACTATACCCTTACATATATATTTTGATTCATAATACACAGAATTATTTTATTTATGCCTTTTCGCACTCTAAAAAAAGGGGTGTTGCATTTTTCCTCGGAATAAGAATAAAAAGAAAAAGAAAAAATATATATGTATATATAAATATACCTATATACTTAAAATAAAACAAAATAATAAAGGGTGGTTAAATTGTAAGGGCCGATGTTGAATGTGAACCACACCTAAACGTCAAGTTTTTTTCTGCATTTCATTTGACATTTCTCAATTTCAGACTAACTCAATTTGAACCATGGAAAGATACACAATCGAGCAACGCGTTAAAGTTATTCAGGCTTATTATGAAAATGGGCATTCAAATCAAATATAAAAAAAAAAGGCAAAGAAAAAAAAGATATATACAATAATATTAATAATCGTTAATCACACTATGATATCGCATATTAGTAATGCACATTATGTTTCACAGACATAAGAGTTTACAAGTCACTCATTCCGAGGGCCACCGTACTGCCCTGGATTTCTCAACCAAACATTTACATCTCCTCAGAGTAAAAGGAAGCATTCGTTTTATACTAGACGATCGTTGAATCCTTATACCAAATCTCATGGAGCCAACCATCATGAAGGCGAGACAATACGAGAATCCACACGAGCGTCCAGCATTATATGGACAAAAATTTTAAGAACTTCACGAACACCAACAACTCTAAAGAAACTTCACGAAAATCAAGAACTTCAAAACGCTTAGAACATCAAGAACTTCAAACGCTTAGAACGCCAAGAAC
This sequence comes from Cylloceria caligata, assembly GCA_963942595.1. Taxonomy (NCBI): domain Eukaryota; kingdom Metazoa; phylum Arthropoda; class Insecta; order Hymenoptera; family Ichneumonidae; genus Cylloceria; species Cylloceria caligata. Next base: position 46,401,161 of record OZ012704.1, on the reverse strand, counting down.
TTCAAAACGCTTAGAACGTCAAGAACTTCAAAAGGGCTAAGAACTTCAAGAACTCCAAGAATTTCACGAACTTCAGAAACCAACGTCCACGAGCTATTGAATTAGCACCAAGTCTATATGAGATAATTCATACCTACATATTCTTACACACGTCAGTTGCTATTATTCAAATCGAGTTAACCACTCCGATGTGTGTTATAAGAAAAGGAGAAAAAGGATATTTTAACCGTGTCATTAGACATAAATAATATTTGAGTTACAAAAAGAGAGAAAGAGCAAATACTCTAACGAAGCAAATATTTGGATAAAGATTACGAATTATAAGAAGAAGTAGAATTAAGAACACATACACTGTAACCAGGAAGTCACGTTCAATATTCACCGTTATTTAATCATAAGTAACATTTAAGAAAAGAATTCACTTAGCTTATTGTACGGTTGCAAGAAAAAAAAGGGGTTAAACATTTCAAAGAAAAGAAAATATAACAGTAAAATCAAAAAGCGAATAAACAAAGTAAACAAGCGAAGAAAATATTAGAAAAGGAAAAGAGAGAAATACAAATGCCCATAAATAAAGGGACGCATATATAAGTACAATAACATAACACCTATTGTCGGAAAATATGCAGCAACGAAATAATTAAGTTAAAAATTAGGACCATATAATATTCCTACTAAGCATAGTACGGACAAATCCGAAGAAATGTAATCGCACATATACATACACTTAACGTAGAACAATATTTAACGAAAGCAAGAATAGCAATATGGCCAAACCGTTGCCAATCTAATATCCTTTCTCTATTAAAAGTAACGTTTTGTGTGTGTTTAACGAATTCGTCATGGTACGAACCAAAAGCTAGTACCACATACAGATTCCAAGATCTTGCAAGAGACAAGTCGTTAAAAGAAAAAGAATAGTACGACAAGCATAATTGGAAAAGTGTTAGTTTCACCCTCGGATTCGATTATTAGGCTTCTCCTAATAATCGTTTTAAGGGGGGAGTTGTTACGTCCTGACGTAACGTCGCATTTATCTTTTTCATTTCGATTACGTTAAAGTTCTTCTGTTTTAGTTTCGCTACAGTAAAAGTAACCTCTCACATTTTTCTTCATTCTCGAACTTCTTCAGAGGAGAGGAGAGCGATTTTAGCGACGGAGATCGGAACAGGGTGAAGATGCGGCCCTACCGACCGTCTCCCGGGAAGAATTAATCTTGTAAAGATGGAATTTTTCGGCGCTCCCGGTCAAAAGGCAAACTTTCAAACCATGGGATCTACTGCGTAGACCCGGTTATCGACTGCCATTAATGGATTTATGATTCAGCGCGGCCTTACCCTCAATCCTAGACCAGGGGTTCGGCTAGTCGCCGTCGGGGCGTTGTTGGTCATAAGGGAGCGGTTGGAGGGAACGCTATCACGTGACCAAGCGACCGCACCCTTTCTTCTCGCTCTTGCCTGAAATCTTCTCTCTCTCTCTTTACAAAGATGACGAAATCACGAACAATTATTAACTAAGCGAAACAATTAACAAAAGTGGAGGAACTGTTGGTTTAAACCAGGGGTCTCCAAACTACGGCCCGCGGGCCACATTCGGCCCGCGGACAGATTTTCGACTATTTCACTTTTTACCACCGGCAACAATGATAATATGGTTTTGGCCCTCGGAACTTACTGGAGTAATCAGTATGGCCCTAAGGCTGGAAAGTTTGGAGACCCCTGGTTTAAACGAAAGAATTAAAATGTTCACACGAATACTCTAGGTAAAATATCAGCAGCAAAAAGAACAATTATGCTTCCATATGGAAACTACCCATGGCTGTCACTCGAAAACGAGTACAACCCACATCGAATTAATGAGCTTACCAAGTATAGTCGGGTAATAGAAGAAAGATCAGTATATCAGGATTAATTCCCCTTTTCTCTTGGGATTATATTAATATGTCTCTCGTAAAATATTGGAATTTATAGTAAAAATACCATCATAAATATATAGAACATGTTATGCCTATATAGAAAGGATAAAGGAAATATTAGGATTAATTTATGGTAAAATAGCGAAAAATAGACAGAAAAACGAGAAAGAGATGAGACTAAAATTGAGTTGCAATGGAGCTTCTGCTGCAGGGAGCGAGGCTGGCCGACTCTCCGCGCAACGAAAACGCCTTGCGCGAGGTCTGAACAGCGATCTAGCTGACTTGCGTACAAACGAAATGTACGAGTAACCGAGCTAAGCGAGTCATTCTCAAGAGAAGAACTCTCTCGCTCTCTCTCGTTTCCATGTATAAATATACTTGTTTTACCAGCAAATTATATATATGGAATATGTTACACATATATATATATACATAGGGTTAAATGAAATATTAAGATTATTTTACAAGTGAATACCCATAAGTAAGACTAAACGAGAAAGAGGGAAAAACTATAACATGTTTCAATAAAGCTTCCTCTGCAGGAAAGCGAGGCTAGGCGACTCTCTGTGCCACTACGAACGCCTTATCGCTAGGGCTGAACGGCGATCTAGCCGACTTGGGTACGAACGAAATGTGCGAGTAACCAAGCTAGACGAGTCGCTCGCAAGTAAAATCCTTCTCTCTCTCTCTCTCTCTCTCTCTCTCTCTCTCTCTCTCGCTCTCGTTTCTATAGTACGAGAATAATCGTCTAACCAGCAAATTATTTAAGAAAACTTATTAACTATAAGAAATCTAACGTCTAACTAACAAATTATCTAAGAAAACTTATTAGCTACAAGTAGAGTAATCACTAATTTAACGAATAACCAATGATGCTTGGAATAAGCCATAACTTAACAAAACCATTTATACTAATAAGAGATGAACGCAGAAATCAGGTTGGATACGTCGAAGTTAACCACAGAATCTGTAACAAAATTACTACTAGTGGTTTCATGTGAAGGATTTAATTAAGTTCCGTACAAACGCTGAAAAACTAAGCCATTACCATAGACACATCTACATATAAGCGAGCATAAGGATATTACCTAGACTAGGAAACTCTATCGAAAGTAGGCCAAGAAGCGGGGTGGTAAAAATCGCCTCATTTTCAGGGGAAAAACGCCTCGAACGCGTTCCCTCACCTAATCGCGTGGTCCTCTGTGCAGCACATCGCACGGACAAATCAGAGCGTACCATACCGATGCACTTGCATAGATCTATGGCTCTACATGTCGAGAAGCTACTCTGCGGAGTAAGGGGAACGAATACGTGTATGGTCGAGATAGACCACGGGGAAATTCTTATAATCAGGATAGGGTTTTATCCCTTCTCTTCTTTTACGCGCTTGACGACAAGAATTTTCAACGCTCAGGAGCCCTATAAAAGGCCGCGAAAATCGGCCGTCGACACTTGTTCACGGGGCGTCAAGTAAGACTTTGACCGACAGTTTCACGGGGGGTTAAGTAGAGAACTAATCACTAGCCTGGCAGTCAATTAGTCGCCGGCAGTAAATTAGACTTTTCCCAAGGCAACAGGTAGTACTGTTTGGCGGGAAATAAAATAGTACAGAACGATAATTTTTCACCACGGCTTAATTTTCACAAAGTATAGTTTTAAGTAGTACAAAGTAAGAGTACAGTACTTATAATTATTAACGCTTGTAAAATCGGGAATAACGAACGTGCAACATTTAACTACTTATGTAGTTTTATTTCAATAAATAATTATTTATACGCACCAACGCCTACGTTCGATTTTGAGTCTGTCTGACTACACTAATCTACGTCCAACCAACATTCAACCGCAAGAACCACAGCAACAAACAACCGTAGGTATAATTTTCAATTACCAATTAAAGTGAAATCTTGCTCCGCGTGAAATTGTCATTCAAGTCCCTCCCCATTATTCGTGAAGTGATTATCCCCAACCAAGAACAAAACGCACTCCAGCCCTATCCCGAGTAATTTTCCGCGAGGTTAGACTCAAAAACGGGCTTGCGTCTTCGGTATTTTCTCGTCGGGTGTGGTAAAGGGAGAATTTATTCTCCTTGACCAGAACACGGAAAAGATACACCGAAACGTGAAATCTATGTTAAATTCGTGGGTTCGTAAGATAGGCCGCGATTTTGACGTATCACTATATCATAATCACCGTGATTGCCTGATCACTCCACGTATTACTAATCAAGTGTCACCGTGGCAGCAACAATGGCCACCCACACCACATTCGTCGAGTGAGAACTTTTGGCGCACGAATATGTTGCTAGCACCGTTAATACGATAGCTACCAAGCCATTCGCTACATCAAACTATTCACCACACAAAACCGATCACATTGATAGAGTTTTCACACTATTATACCACTTCATTCCACTATATAATTAACAATATTACGGAGCGTTTGGCAAACACGTCTGCCTCGTCTGAGAGAGAGAGAGAGAGAGAGAGAGAGAGAGAGAGAGAGAGAGAGAGAGAGAGAGAGAGAGAGAGAGAGAGAGAGAGAGAGAGAGAGAGAGAGAGAGAGAGAGAGAGAGAGAGACGGACAGACGGACAGACGGACAGACGGACAGACGGACAGACGGACAGACGGACAGACGGACAGACGGACAGACGGACAGACGGACAGACGGACAGACGGACAGACGGACAGAGAGACAGAGAGACAGAGAGACAGAGAGACAGAGAGACAGAGAGACAGAGAGACAGAGAGACAGAGAGACAGAGAGACAGAGAGACAGAGAGACAGAGAGACAGAGACAGAGAGACAGAGAGACAGAGAGACAGAGACAGAGAGACAGAGACAGAGAGACAGAGACAGAGAGACAGAGAGACAGAGACAGAGAGACAGAGACAGATAGACAGAGACAGAGAGACAGAGACATAGAGAGAGACAGAGAGAGAGAGAGAGAGATTGATTGATTGATGTTTATTAGCTTTCTTAGCTATTTTATACACAGTGTTACATATTTTTCTTACACCTATATACATCTTACTTTACTGTTGACACAACATACTCCTTTAACATTCGTTTAAACTGTTCCAATTTTTCGCAACCTTTCAGTTCAGTTGGCAATGCATTATATATTTTCACTCCTTCATAGTACATACTCATTTGTGCACTTCTCGTTCTTCTAAATTGTATTACTATATTTTCCGCTTGCCTTGTTTCCCTACCACTTTTCGTTCCTACTATTTGTAGCTGATTTTTAAATTCTTTTGGCAGTAGATTCTTCACGGCTTTAAAGATAAATGTACAAACGTTATAGTACAATCTTTGCCTTATGGACATAAATTGTACCGCGCTCAGCATATCTTCTACCTTCGTATAGCGGTTGCATTGTAATATAACCCTCATTGCTCTGTTCTGCGCGATCTGCAGTTTCTTCAACTCTGTTTCACCCATAGCTTCTAACAGTGTTGCACAATACTCAAAGTGAGGTGCTATGATTGCTTTATATATCACACATCGCGTATACGCAGATACATAATTCCCCATTCTGTTTGGAAAGCTCGTTTTTTTCCCTATTTTTTTTAACATATAGTCACAGTGGTCTTTGAATCGTAGCTTGTCATCAATAATGATACCCAAATATTTTATTGACTCTACTTTCTTAAGTTTCGTTCCATCAAACACTTCAGTACAATATTCCTACTCGCGACTTTCCTCACACTGCTGACAATCATATATTTTGTTTTCTCTACATTCATTTTTAATTTATTTCTTTCCATCCACTTTTCTATTATACTCAATAACATATTCATCTTTCTCTCCACTTCCGCGCTGCTTTTTCTACGTACATATATCACTGTGTCATCAGCAAACATTTTTATTGCACATTCCTCTGGACACAAATTAACTATATCATTTATATATATAATAAACAGCAACGGCCCTAGTACTGACCCCTGCGGTACCCCATATTCGTTTGGAATAACTTCAGACCATTTATCATTGAATCGAACTTGCTGTGTTCTATTTCTTAAGTACGTTCTGAACCACTCTAATACCCTGTCTCTAATTCCATATTGGTATAATTTGTCTAATAATATATCCCTGTCGATTGTCTCAAACGCTCTTTTTAAATCCATGAATATTACTCCTACCATTTTTCCTTCACTAATGTACACTTTCCATTCATCTACAACAGTTTGAATCGCCGTTTTACACGAATTCTGCTTTCTAAATCCTGACTGATGCTCCGTTATGATGTCATTGGTTACTAAATATTTTGCAATTTGATTTTTTACTACTAATTCGAGCACTTTTTCGTATAATGGCAACATATTAATTGGTCTGTAATGACTTGCTTTTATGGCTTTGTTCATTTTTGGGATCGGTATAATTGTAGAAGTTTTCCAGCTGTCCGGGCAACATCCCTCCCGTAAGGATCCATTTATTATTTCCACAAATTCCTCTTTTATTGCACTGAATGCCATTTTTAGTATATCACTTGATATTCCTTCTTCCGTTCCCTTCTTTTTCGGGAGTCCCATCACTATCTTCTCAAGATCCTTTATTTCAATATGATTGAAGTTTTCCATTATACTTTTATTGATCATCTTTATCCCTGTTATAATTCTTCTTCGGTTTGGACTTCCAGACGTATCCCGTTGTATTGAGTTAACTATATTCTTTACACTTTGCACATAGAACACATTAAATTTATCAGCTGTACTACCTCCCATCATGTCATTCAATATCTCAAAATCCATATTCTCTACTTCTCTAGTACCCATTGATTCTCCTTTAATTACTTCTTTTAACGTTTTCCACATTTATGTCGGATCCTTCTTATTATCGTCTATCATCTTTTCATAATATTCCTTCTTTTTTTCTCTTATTAATTTAACTACCGCATTTTTTTCTACTTTAAATTGCTGCCAATGCTCCTCCAAACCAGTAGTAATTGCTACTCCGTATGCCTTATCTCTTCTTCTTGCAGCTACTAAAGGGTGATTTTTTAAGAGCTTGAGAACTTTTTTTTAAAAAAAAACGCATAAAATTTGCAAAATCTCATCGGTTCTTTATTTGAAACGTTAGATTGGTCCATGACATTTACTTTTTGAAGATAATTTCATTTAAATGTTGACCGCGAATGGGCCCTAGAAAAGTTGGCAGAAAATCCGCTTTTTTATCGACAAATTTTGTTCAGCGATGAGGCTCATTTCTGGTTGAATGGCTACGTAAATAGGCAAAATTGCCGCATTTGGAGTGAAGAGCAACCAGAAGCCGTTCAAGAACTGCCCATGCATCCCGAAAAATGCACTGTTTGGTGTGGTTTGTACGCTGGTGGAATCATTGGACCGTATTTTTTCAAAGATGCTGTTGGACGCAACGTTACGGTGAATGGCGATCGCTATCGTTCGATGCTAACAAACTTTTTGTTGCCAAAAATGGAAGAACTGAACTTAGTTGACATGTGGTTTCAACAAGATGGCGCTACATGCCACACAGCTCGCGATTCTATGGCCATTTTGAGCGAAAACTTCGGAGAACAATTCATCTCAAGAAATGGCCCGGTAAGTTGGCCACCAAGATCATGCGATTTGACGCCTTTAGACTATTTTTTGTGGGGCTACGTCAAGTCTAAAGTCTACAGAAATAAGCCAGCAACTATTCCAGTTTTGGAAGACAACATTTCCGAAGAAATTCGGGCTATTCCGGCCGAAATGCTCGAAAAAGTTGCCCAAAATTGGACTTTCCGAATGGACCACCTAAGACGCAGCCGCGGTCAACATTTAAATGAAATTATCTTCAAAAAGTAAATGTCATGGACCAATCTAACGTTTCAAATAAAGAACCGATGAGATTTTGCAAATTTTATGCGTTTTTTTTTAAAAAAAAGTTCTCAAGCTCTTAAAAAATCACCCTTTATTATGTCTTCTAAATACCATTTTTTTCCTTCCCATACGCTTGGAATCTTCACTATCTTTCTGGGTGCAAACCTATCTAAAGCACCCACTATGTTATCAACGAGCATCCTTGCTCTTTGGCTTACTTCTACCTCTTGAACTTGTCTTGTGGTAATGCTTAACATCCGTGTAAATTCCTTCACATCAATTTTACTATAGTTTCTTGTTTTATATTCTCTATACTCATTCCTTTCCTTCCTGTTACCTAATATGACTTTTATCCATGCATGATCCGTTATCTTTGGCTCATGTTCCACCTGCACTTGTGCACACCTATTAGCAAATAATAAATCGATAGTAGTTCGACTGTCTTGCGTTATTCTTGTTGGCTTATAAACGTATTGCTTCATTCCTAGACTCAGCATTCCTGTTATCAACCTCTTTTTGTAGAACGTTTCTACCGTGACATCTATATTAAAATCACCTATTATCAAACAGTCTCCTTTTATTGTTAGTTCCTCAGTTATGTTTCCTATGTGTCTTATAAATTCAGCATCCGACGCACTTGGCGAATGATACACAATTACTATCACTCCTTTATAATGTTCGTCCTTGACCTCTATTCCAGCATACCAACAGTTTGATTCAATTTTATTTATTGGTATCATATCATATTTAATATCATCTCTTATGTATAAGATTGCACCACCTGTATTTCTATTCTCCGCATCACATCTGACTGCACTATAGCCCGGCATATACACTTCTCCGTCACCAATTTCAGCTGTCACTCTGGTCTCTGATAACGCTATGAATGCGGGTTTCATTTTATCCACTATTTGGTATCGTATTTCATCCTTATGTGCTATCAGGCTTCGTGCATTTCTATAACATAGCATTTCCTCCTTCAGTAATTGCTAATCGTCCCATCCTGCTCTCCTCTTCTCTTCTTGGATTGCTCTTTTGTACGTTGGGCATTCCCGATCTAATGCATCATGTTCTATGTTTATCTCTAAGTTGTATGCTTGGTTTTTAAACATGCAGTTTATGCACTTGTTTTTCGTCGCTGTGCATTTACTCGTTTCGTGATTTCCCGCACATTTATGGCATGTTTCCTCTCTTGTGCAGTTCTTGGCTATATGATAGTAGCCCCAACATTTATAGCATCGCTTCACATTGACGTGGTTGTAAACCGGACATTTTCTCCAACCCACGCTGATCTTACCTTTGTTCAGTATCTCTTGGTGGGTTCCTTCATCCACTATCATTATTACTGATCCTTCGTGTCTCTCTTCTTTGTTTATTCTTTTAACAATTTTCATCTCCCTTCCTTCCTTTTCTTCCATTGCATTCTGTTTCTATATTGTTTCAACCAGCTCATCATCCGCCAGCTCTAGTTCGTCCACTTCCATGTTAACAATCTTAATTTTTGGTTTTTGTTGCTTTGTTTCCATAACTTTAAATCCCTCGCCCATTTTCTCTTGTACTATGGTCTTTAGCTTTTCTATTTCTTCAGTCGTTTCACAGCCCAAAATCACAGTTCCATTACTGCCTTTCTTTAACCTTGTTACTCCTACAGCCATGTTTTTTATGTCTATCTTTTCTTTGATCTTCTTTTTCGTGGCCTCACTTTCTTGTTGTTCGTTAGGCTTAATCATTATAACCGTCTCCTTTTTCTTTTCTTTGACTGCTCCACTATAGGTTCTTGTTACTTCCCTTGTTGTACCTAGAACTCGTCCTTGTATCATCTTTTTTATTTCTTCCATTTCGATCTTCATGCCCTCCAATTCTTCTTGTACTATTTCCTTAATTATCACCCTAACTTCATTCGTGCATGCAACTTCGTCCTTTATTTCTTTCACATTTTTCACCAACCAGTCTATTTTTCCTTCGATATTTGCCGTCGTGCTAATACCTCTGCTTCCAGTAAATGATCCAGTCGAACCCGACCGATCTCTGCTGTTACCTGCACCAGGTGTCAACGTCTTTTGGCTTTCGTCAACTACGAATTTATCGAATGGACTGTTACATGGCACTAGTTCTCTGTTTTTATCGTACACCTTATGTTTACACACACATCCCGAATGATAAAACAGTTTCGGGCACATCTTGCATCGCACTACCTGACTTTTTATAGCTTTTTTGCACGCTGAGCATCGATATTCATCGTACTCAGTCGTGCTATCCATTTCGTCCGTGTTCGCACAAATGCCGTGGTATGCGCTATTGTCGTGTCACCGTGGCAGCGCGAATGGTCGCCGTCACCACTTTCACACGAACTTCAATATCTAAAATTGTTCACAATACCGCGATCCCGATAGCTCTCAGAATCATCTATCGTTCTAAATGCTCATTACACAAAACCGCACATTCCGTAATAGTCTTATCCTTATTATAGACTTATATTTCACAAAAAATTGGCTCAAAGACGGAGCACATTTTACACACGTCCCAACGTCTCTAGAGAGAGAGAGAGAGAGAGAGAGAGAGAGAATGAATGAATGAATGAACGCTTATTAGCTGTATAGCTATTACTTACAAGGAAAGGTACTTTGGTGTCCCCCTCCGATTTTAATGCAACTCACGTATGTTGTAGAGCATCGAAAACTAAAAGACACGTATTTTTGCACATTCACAGGAAAATGAGTTTACGGGGGTAAAATACCCCTTATCCATTAGTACGTATATTTGTGCGTACATTTTTGTTTCTCGTTATTTAAATATCCGAATTGATTCAAAACATTCCTGTTAGCCGAAGTCAAGGGGGGGAACTTCGCGTGATGCTTTATTTATTATTAACACGTTGAGCGCCATGTCAGCCATCGGTGGCTGACACTAGACTTTCCGTTTAGGCCGCGTCAGCCATCGGTGGATGACACTAGACTTTCCGTTTAGGCCGCGTCACCCATCGGTGGCTGACAGCGTGTAACATGAGAACTATAAAATTTTACACTATTTTACGGAATTACAGAAAATTTATTAAAAATTTACTTAATTTGGTATCATTACAGGATTAATGGGATTCATTGTAACATGGTAAACATAAAAATGGTTTTCCTTCACAAGTATTACAGAATGTTACAACACGCTTGGTCTTTCTTCTTGCCATCACTCTACCATCTTTTCTTACATTTTTGTCATAACATAATGTACAGTACTTTCGAACTTCAGAGACTTTTCCCGATTTTCTTTCGAGTTTGTGTTTGTTTCCGGATCTTCTTGCAATTCTGCTCGGTGGAATGTTTTCTTTGTCACAACTTATAAGATGGACTGCTAATTTTTTCCGAAATTCGGTAATGCTAATGTTCTGCTTCGTAATATTTTTATATAGAATGTAACTATTTACAACTGTAGTATTTAGTAACAATTCGAAAGCTAGTTTTCTATACCATTTTAGAGACTTGCGTAATGGATTGTTGTAGGCGTTCATTTGGTCGGATAAGTCGACAGCTGACTTTTGTCTATTGTAGTCTACTATAATTTGTGGCTTGATCTGGCCTCCTGATCGGCATTCAACATTCACCATTTCTGACGAGTGCTTTGTCGATAGAACTAGGATGTCTTTCTTATCTTTCCACTTCAAAATAGTTATCCCCTGGTTATTTTCCTTTGCTATTATTTCTCCTCGTTTTAATTTTGTTGAAAGCACTTGGTGCGAATTTCCTCTTCGATTTGTACGTAGTGTTCCCACTAAATGGGTGTTTTTACTAATTAATTTTTCGGCTAATTCTAAACTTGTGTACCAGTTGTCCGTATAGAGAGTGTGCCCCTTATCAAACAAATCTTCGCAAAGAGACATTACAATATTAGTGGGCGTAGTTTTTTCTTTTTCTAAAGTTTTCCCTGTGTATACGCGGAGAGCATAGGTGTATCCCGATCCACAGCACAACTTAAATATTTTAATTCCATATTTATGGCGCTTTTGTTTTAAATACTGCCTAAATACAATGCGGCCACGAAATGGAATCAAGGATTCGTCAATACATATGTCCTCGGTCGGACTGTAATATTTTTTGTAATTGGTCTCCAAAATGTCTATAATTGGTTGTATTTTATATAAACGATTGGAACCATTATCTTTTTCGTTGTCTACAAAATGTAGCATTCTTAGTAATAATTGAAATCGGTTCCTTGACATGACCGCTTTTGCAAACGTTTGCAAATAGGCAGGATCATTAGACCAATAATGATGTATGGCCGGCAATTTTACTAATCCCATCCATAGGACGAGTCCAAAAAATCTCTTTATTTCAGACGTACTTGTTTGTGTCCACTTTGCCAAGCGCTGCGTGTATCCAGCTTCTATTTTCTGTGCTGCATATAAATTTGTTTGTTCGGCAATTTGCTCGATCAGTTCAGCCGGCACAAATAATTGATAGCTGGTTTCTACGGCTATATCTGATCCTATATGCTCCCTTACAAACCCGGAAGGATGTGTAAATGGCACAATCTTTGGCTGATTGCCCCTCGGGTCATGCCATTCTTCAACAATCTCCTCCTCTTCGTCAGAGGATAAAAATACATCCACTCTAGGCCGTTTTCTAGCAGAAATAATTTCACTGCTGCTGTCGCTTGCACACTCTCGGACTGACATTTTGACGCTCAGGGCTAAAGAAAATTTTTGTCTGCACGGAGCCAAGAACTGTAATGAACTGATTTGTCGCAAAGGGAACACCGGCCACGCATCCATTTCGAAGAAATCTTATATGGGCGGGCCAAGCGGTAAGGAAAACAAAACAGACTTGGCGCGTAACGTGTTGCATCAATGACTATAGGTATCACGTTCCAAACGTACACTATGTTCTACTGCGATCGGAAACACCGGTCCTTCAATACCAGCGCTTCGAAGTGGCGCGCGTGGCCTGAACGGGATTGTCTTAGAAATACGCGTGGCGCTCAACGTGTTAAGGGGGTGACCGGCTGGTACTTACAAGAAGGTCAGTTTGGTGTCCCCCTCCGATTTTGATGAAACTCACGTATGTTGTAGAGCATCGAAAACTAAAAGACACGTATTTTTTTTTATCGGCGGAAAAACATTTTTAAGGGGTAAAATCGCCCTTCAAAAATAGCATGTCGAGGGGTGATTTTGCAGTTTCACCCAGAAGGCGTCAACCGATTTTAATAAAACAAAAACCAAAATACTCCTCATTGAAGACAATCAAAATTCCACGCTAAGTTGAAGAAAAAAATTTATTTGCAGGGGTGAACAACCCTCTGATTTTTCAAATTTCCACCCTACACAAAAAACTAATCAACCAAATTAAACAGAACATGTACCATTTGGAAGGGCAAGTTAAAATAAAGTTGACGTATTTTTGCACATTCACAGGAAAATGAGTTTACGGGGGTAAACTACCCTTTATCCATTAGTACGTATATTTGTGCGTACATGCTTGTTTCTCGTTATTTCTCTTTGTGCTGATTTTGTGCTTATCAATAATTTATCGTGATATGTCATCGACCTTTCGATTAGATAGGATTTCGATTCGGGGCAAATTTCGGAATAAGTCGATGATGCAACAGTCGTTCCATCTATAGAACATTGTCAATTATTCCAACGAAATGAATATGATCTTATTTTTTTGAGTAATCTAATCATACGCTAATATGATAAAAATACTTTCGACGCAGTAAGACGTGTTTGCTACATAGGCGGCTATCTGGGACTGCGTATTATCTGCTGATATCGCATGTGGTTCAACAACAAGTCTTTCAAATATAAAAGCCTCGATACATACAGCGATCTTCAGTTGCTCATTTGAACGGAGTGCCAGTGCGTCAGTTATAATTTCTGACAAAAAAAAATCAATAGACCATGAAAGTGAATCCAATCAACGTCATTAAACTTCTTTTGGCTACATTTCAAGCCATGAATATTCCCGAAACTCCGATTAACAATGCAGAAATCGAGGTAAAGCAGAATTTCGAAAAAGTTCTGGTCGACTGCATGGACGATTATAATGGAGTTGAAATTATCGAGGAACAATCGCTAGATTTTCAAGAGCCATTCAAGCAATATGATGTTAACCCTGTCGAGGACACTCTTTGGCAATATGATGAAGGTCCAGTGGATTCTGATACTTGTTCTAAAGACGAAGAAGACTTAAGCTACGATTACAAACGCAAAGCAATCGAATACTGGAGCTCCGGTAAGAAGAAAAATTACATTGTCGATACCGTCAGTCAGAAATTCAAAGAAGTCAAATCTGTACGACAATTAAAACGCTGGGCAAATCAAATGAACAAAGGTGGGATCTACATGGAGAAATTAGCTCAAATCTCTGAATATACTTTGAAAAACATACAAGCCGCAGTAGATGCTGGCTTCATTGTTCATGATATCGACCTTCAAAAGTGGGCTCTACAAGCTCAAAAAGAGATAGGTCACGAAGACATTCGTTTTAAAGCTTCTCGTACTTGGCTTCGGAAATTCAAGAAATCACATCGTATTGTGTCCAGGAAAATTAATAAATTCGTAACACGAAAGACTATAGAAGACGAACCAGTTTTAAGGATAAATGCAGAAAACTTCGTGAATGAAATTAAACCATATATTCAAAAATATGAACCGGAAAACATATATAATTCAGGTCAGAGCGGTTTTCAACTCGAAATCTACTCTGGCAGGACTCTGACGACTGAAGGAACTAAACAAGTGCAATGTGTAGTACAATCCGTATCATCTACAACTCACAGCTACACTATCCAGCCAACCATAAATGCAGATGGAAAATTATTGTCACCCCTTTTTATCGTTCTAAAAGAGGGAAAGGGTGAGTTCGGCCCAATCGTGGAAAAGAATTTATTCAGGCCAGAAAACGTATTTTTAACAGCAACGAAATCCGGAGAAATTACTTCAGGTATGGACAAAAATGATTGCCAGAAAATATTGAACATATGATGAATTATACTATATCGATAACCAATATCATCCTATATATAGAGCACTTCAAAGTTTGGTTGGAAAAAGTATTCTTTCCCAACACCGGCCGTGACAGCGTATTGTTGATAGACTCGTGGAGTGGACACTGCCCAGAAGTTGTTCAAAATGCAACACCTCGGGGCAAAAAAACAATCACAAAGATAATACCTAAAGGCACCACAGGGAAAATCCAACCACTCGACGTTTTTGGTTTCCGAATATGGAAAAATTTTGTACGACATTTTTCCGACAGTGTGTTATTACTTAATTCTGATATTAATTTACACTTGAGAAACAACATAATCAAACTGCAAGCGCTCGCACACAATCAACTTTCATCACCCAGATATATAAATCTTTTCAAATATGCATGGTTCAAAAGTAATTATATAACCGATAAGCCAAACGAGTTCGACAATCCAGTGAGTTTTGGTTTCGGTCAATCGTCTCAAGCACACTGTGTAGTACTAGGTTGTAATAATGTGGCCATCATCAGATGCTCATGGTGCAAGAAGTCTTTATGCTTGCAACATTTTTTTGAAGAGTATCATTTCTGCACGACTTACAAACCATGATTGCTGCAAATTATGACGTGCACAGTGCACGTTGATGAATTGGAAAAAGAATGATACATTATATTATATACTGTGGTGTATGTAGATGCGCAAGGCGGTAAGAATAAATGTGAGAGAATGGAGAGTGGGGAGAGCGATAACACGGGACGTGAAAAGGACGACAGTCGATATCACCACATGCGATATCAGCAGATAATACGCAGTTCCAGATAGCCGCCTATGTAGAAAACACCACTTACTGCGTCGAAAGTATTTTTATCATATTGGCGTATGATTAGATTACTCAAAAAAATAAGATCATATTCATTTCGTTGGAATAATTGACAATGTTCTATAGATGGAACGACTGTTGCATCATCGACTTATTCCGAAATTTGCCCCGAATCGAAATCCTATCTAATCGAAAGGTCGATGACATATCACGATAAATTATTGATAAGCACAAAATCAGCACAAAGAGAAATAACGAGAAACAAGCATGTACGCACAAATATACGTACTAATGGATAAAGGGTAGTTTACCCCCGTAAATTCATTTTCCTGTGAATGTGCAAAATTACGTCAACTTTATTTTAACTTGCCCTTCCAAATGGTACATGTTCTGTTTAATTTGGTTGATTAGTTTTTTGTGTAGGGTGGAAAATTGAAAAATCAAGGGGTTGTTCACCCCTGCAAATGAATTTTTCTCTTCAACTTCACGTGAAATTTTGATTGTCTTCAATGAGGAGTATTTTGGTTTTTGTTTCATTAAAATCGGTTGACGCCTTCTGGGTGAAACTGCATAATCACCCCTTGACATGCTAATTTTGAAGGGCGAATTCACCCCTTAAAAATGTTTTTCCGCCGATAAAAAAAAATACGTGTCTTTCAGTTTTCGATGCTCTACAACATACGTGAGTTTCATCAAAATCGGAGGGGAACACCAAACTGACCTTCTTCTAAGTACCAGCCGGTCACCCCCTTAATAATAAATAAAGCATCATGCGAAGTTCCCCCCGTTGACTTCGGCTAACAGGAATGTTTTGAATCAATTCGGACATTTAAATAATGAGAAACAAGAATGTACGCACAAATATACGTACTAATGGATAAGGGGTAATTTACCCCCGTAAACTCATTTTCCTGTTAATGTGCAAAAATACGTCAACTTTATTTTAACTTGCCCTTCCAAATGGTACATGTTCTGCTTAATTTGGTTGATTAGTTTTTTGTGTAGGGTGGAAAATTAAAAAATCAAGGGGTTGTTCACCCCTGCAAATGAATTTTTTCTTCAACTTAGCGTGGAATTTTGATTGTCTTCAATGAGGAGTATTTTGGTTTTTGTTTCATTAAAATCGGTTGACGCCTTCTGGGTGAAACTGCATAATCACCCCTCGACATGCTAATTTTGAAGGGCGAATTCACCCCTTAAAAATGTTTTTCCGCCGATAAAACAAAATACGTGTCTTTTAGTTTTCGATGCTCTACAACATACGTGAGTTGCATTAAAATCGGAGGGGGACACCAAAGTATCTTTCCTTGTGAGTCAGCGTTACCTAGATTCCTGCGTTATCGATCTTTTTTGGTCGAAAGATCTCAAACAATCGAATCTCTCATTTTTGTCAACTCTGATTGCCTCATTCGTTCGTTAAGAATTAATGAAGCAACCACACTTGACGGTTTTTAATTTCTAAAGAAATCGTGAAAAAATATCACCAGAGCCCGGGATCGAACCGGGAACTCCAGAATTCTAGCCTAGTACGTTACCAATTACGCAACCGTGGCTCTGGTGACATGAATTCACGATCTCTATTTTGAATGTCAGTAGTCAAATAACAATCAATCAATCATCGGTTGTGGTAGTTATAATGTCTCTATGGGGTTTCTTGAGAGTACGTTGCCTTAAGGTTAGTTTTTCCGGCTTTGTACACTTCATCGTATTCGTACTGGGCGAGTTTCAGTCTCGAGCGCAGGCTTTTAGGGTTTCCATCTGTAGCCCGTCGGAACCACCACAGCGGTTTATGGTCGGTTACTACAGTGAAATGGTGCCCATACAGATATGGCCGAAAGTGGAGTATACTGTACACTATAGCCAATGCTTCTTTTTCGTAAGTGTCGTACCGTTCGTCAACTAGACTCAAAGCTCGCGTAACGTAAGCGCATGGATGATCGTTGTTAATTTCTGCTTGTGAAAGTATACTACCGATAGCATAACCCGATGCATCTGTTGTTAAAATAAAAGGCTTGGAAAAATCAGTATATCGCAAAACTGGAGCCATACAAAGTTTATTCTTTAAAATTTCGAATGACTGTTGTTGTTCGGGTTCACAATCAAATATATTTTCTTTACGCAATAAACCCGAGAGGGGTTTTGATATCTTGGCATATCCTTTTATGAATCGCCTATAATAACCTGTTAATCCCAGAAATTGTCGAATATTTTAAACATTTTTAAGTATGGGATATCCACGTAAAGCTTCTAATTTCTTAGGATAGGGCCGAACTCCATTATTCCCCATTACATGTCCTGAGTACGCGATTTCTCTTTTCAAAAATTTGCATTTATCTGGTTGTATTTTTAAATTTGCTGCTTCTAATCATTTAATTAATTCGCGATATATATTCTTGTGTTCTTTGAGATTGTAGGCATAATTGACAATATCGTCCAAATAAAGAAATAATCCTTTCCCGAGGAGCCCACTTAGCGTGAGGTTCATTGCTCTTTGAAACATCGGAGGGGCGTTCCGAAGGCCGAACGGCATTCTAACCAATTCAAAATGGCCACGTGGAGTAGTAAATGCGGTCTTATGACGATCCTGTGTAGAGACTTCTCTCTGATGAAATCCCGATGCTAAATCGAATACAGAGAAATATTGTGCAACCCCTAATTGATCTAATATATCGTTGATATTGGGTATGGGGTACGCGTCGGCGATCATTTTTTCGTTCTGCGATGGGTAATCGAACACTACTCTCCATTTTTTATTACCCTGAGAGTCGGCTTTCTTGGGAACGACCCAGATAAGACAAATGTATTGTGAGGTAGAGGGTATTATTACTCCTTTAACGAGCATATCCTCTATTTGCTTGCCTATTTCTTCTTTAGTACATTCTGGCCATCTGTAGTGTAACGTAAATTTGTGCTTCAACGCACCACGTTACCTATAGCTGGCCCAAGCTATTTTTCCTTCCTTTAATTTACTCTTCCGAGATGGGCGCCAGGCGCTTACGCGCCGGAAGGAAAAATAACGAGATGTTCGGCCAGAGTCAACCCAGGCTAGCTACAGCTGTTCGAGGCAGAGTGGGTGGTTCGGACGGTCAAGCCAAGAATTATTCTCGAATAAAAGGCAAATGAAATCAATTAATTAAAATAAATCATCAAAGTCAAGGAAGAAAGTCAATCAATAAATATTGTCACTAAATACACCAGACAAGAACAATAATTAAAGTCAGATTAATGAAATAATACCAATAAATAATTTAAACAAGAACAGCAGGTACGGGACTTACAAACTTCTTTATTCGTGGCGAACAAATATTAATTTTCAATAAACATCGATTTAGAATTCAAATAAAATGTCCCGTAAAATTAGTCCCTCTTTTTAACAATTTTCTAAATCTAGTTAGGTATCTTAGTTTTAATCTTTAATTCAGCGTTACCAGTTATCCCGTTCTCTCTCTCTCTCTCTCTCTCTCTCTCTCTCTCTCTCTCTCTCATACACTGTAAATGTTGTATAGCTTATCACGCTCGTTACGAATTTCGAACAAAGAGCACCGACAAAGTCAAATATTCGGTTGTCGCAACGCACAGTTCGCGATACGGCCTATACCGAGCTAATCCCACATACGTACGCGAGCTTCGACTAGTTCGAATCTCCTAGCCCGAAAATCACAGGCAAGCAACTGCTAATAAGTCGAGAACGAAGAATGATTAATAAACCCCCTAAATTATATAAAAAGAAAATGAGAAAGCCCCAATTAAATGACCGACGTCCGAAATAACGATAATAAGACTGTTCAGTTTTCACGCTTACCAAGTACACACTCAACTCATGCACACGCTACAGTCACAATCATCTGACGCCTCGCGTCATGTGGTATAGCTCGCAGGTATGCTATATCGATTTATCGACCGCGCACTCATGCATATTGTCCATCTGCTCACATCCTCGATCGAAGCTCACTCAAGCGGCCAACGCTGTTAGCGTGGCCCTATCGGCAAGACCACTCATAAGTCTCGCCTTCCATCGCTGACAACAAATCACCAGCAAGCTGTGACGCACGTCCGTCTTCTTGATACTCTGCCGCGTGGTCGACGGATGTGGCCATTGTTCTCACTCGAGTCGCTCGCTATACACGTTCCCGCGTAAAGCTCACGGAGATATTCTCTTGTTCTAATCACTCTAGTGCGGATTCATTTCTGTAGTGTACTACATTCTTGCTCAAATCACCCGTGTTTAAACTCAGTGTTTGTGAAACTCATAGCAGATCATCAGAACCACAGAGCCAATCACATAAACGTCAACGGCGTGGTTCGCGCGTTGGCTGCACAGACGCCATTCTGCTCAGCACCGATCGGCGTCAGGACCCTCATCAGACTGCCGTGTGGCATTTTTCGAGCTCTACAGTCAGGCCTCATCATCAGGATCAACCACACGGAATCACCAAGGCAACTCACAGGCCTGAGACCCAATCACCAACAGTACATCAACACACAGGCCAGATCTAATCAATTGTATATTACTCTTTTTACTCACAAGTTATTAATTTAAATATTGTTAAATGATTGAATAAATATTGATTTTTTCTTGTTAAATATTGAGTGCATTTAATTTAGCATACTTGTCACCAGGATCCTTAATATTAACATTCGCAGCTGTCACTCGACTTACTAAGTGCGAATGCATCGACCTACTATCCGTCGACAGCGTAGTAATATTCAATTAGTACAGTTTCACTGTGCAGAGCACTATATTCATTGTTATTTATTATGTTGTACTCAGTCTCAATAGGCGCTTACTCTGCGCACTTGTTAATTCATCTCATAGTGCCTTGCCGCATCAGTTAGTGTCTATCTTAAAGGTTTTTTAATACTTTTGTTGGAACATTATCAAATATTTACAATGTACTCACAATCATTATCATACATTTTTTGGTCCTTCGAGCCGGATATAATTTACTCACACTCATTAACATTACAAAGACTAATAAGCAATACTAACAATAATAACTGAACTAATAAAAGCAACAAACAGTTTAACAAAGTGAGATACGCTACCGTCCGTACAAGTCCCTCAAGACCAAGTACAACAGACGGGACGACGGCCGAACTCGCACTACTTCCGAATGCAAAACAAAAAATAATAAAGTACTGTTCGATAGAATAAGAAACGAACAAATAAATAGAATAAAGTATGTTAAATTTCGATACCTCAGTCTAATTCAAACCAAAACGTTAACGCCAAGCATTCCAAGGGAATAAGATGAATCAAAAACAAATGAACTAAGTCATTGTTACGTCCTGGTTCCCCGTTATATTCTACGTGAAATTAAAAAAAAATTTATTCCATTGTTATAAACTTGTATTTTACGTATCTTATATATGTATATATATTGTAAACACGCATAAATATGTATATATATATATATATATATATATATTACACCAACCCCACATATATGATTTTATACGAATATCGTACATATAATTTAGTTCGTACATTTATACGCATAATTAATACGTACACCCTGTATTTGATGCATGTAAGTATATGTATGATACGTGCATGCACATATACATTAGGACATATTCTCAGACGCTCGTTGGGGTATAAGCGAGAAACGCTGAGCAAAGCATCGCGCGATAACCACCCGTGCGACTTTGTTTAGTTCCACGACTAGAGCCGAGCATAGTTATTGAATATGACTTTGTATTTATCGTAGCAATGCACAGCTTCTCTCGCACCCTAAACGGGATAAGGTTGCTCGCCACATTCCAATGTTATCCATTGGCGAGTAGCCACTTCAAATCTTTAAGCTAACGTAAGCAATCCCACGTACCGGGCCGAGGTGTTTGGTCCAGGCGACCGTCGAACGGAAGCGATAAGCCCGACACCCGGCCGGGTTACGCTGACAGGCCGGTGAGGCTGCTAGGCCCGTTGTTCTGATTCTTAGAATCTAGATAGAGACCCGCGGGACTCGTAACTCTGCACTTTTGAGAGTAGGCGACTGGAGGGGCACTTAGCCACCCAATATACCGAGTCGTTGTCTTAAAAGAGGCAGTCCTCATCGTGCGGGCAATTAGGAACGACGCTCTCAAAATTAGACACTTCGTTTTCGAAATTACATTCGTGTACTGCGCGATCGACAATTAATTTCGGTTAAATAACATTTTCATATATTGTGTATCGTGTAATTAACATTTTGTACTTCGTGCACTGCGCGATCGACAATTAATTTCGGTTAAATAACATTTTTATATATTGTGTATCGTGTAATTAACATTTTTGTACTTCGTGCACTGCGTGATTGACATTTTTGTTCACCAGACATTTTTAATACATCGCGCATTATTTTTGTGCGCGTTGGAATAAACATTTATTACGGTAAGGTGCAAGGAATTCTCGTGGTTTTTATCAATCAACTCACCAAGATTTCCCAACATTTTTCCCGACCCGTCTTCTTTACTGTTTTCTGTCGCCAAGCCGGCCGCAATTTCTCTCTCGTAAGGCCCCCGTGGCTTTTGGCTTTGATTTCTGTCTAGGTGATCTGGAGCGCGACCCTCGTTGCACCTCCAGATCACGTGTTGTTTGGTCCCGCACCTGGTTGCGAGTCTGCAGCACTCTACACCTTGGTGGCGCTTGGAAACTCGCGCCGGGGGATCTTTAACTAGGGAGCGTGGCGTCAACTAACAGTTGCACACCCTTCCGTCCTCTTTATTTCACGAATCCGCCTGGTACCTCAGGGTCCTACACGCGGGTTCCATTGTTCTTCCAAGCGGTTCGCGCGCCCACGCCCAATGTGGACGCCGATCCTCTAATTGTGTATACCCAAACTCCCGCCTACTTTACTGTTTTCTGTCACCAAGCCGGCCGCGATTTCTCTCTCGTGGGCCAGCTACTTTGTATGACGCTTGGTCGTAAGGCCCCTGTGGCCTTTGGCTTTCATTTCTGTCTAGGTGATCTGGAGCGCGACCCTCGTTGCACCTCCAGATCACGTGTTGTTTGGTCCCGCACCTGGTTGCGAGTCTGCAGCACTCTACACCCTGGTGGCGCTTGGAAACTCGCGCCGGGGGATCTTTAACTAAGGAGCGTGGCATCAACTAACAGTTGCACACCCTTCCGTTCTCTTTATTTCACGAATCCGCGTGGTACCTCAGGGTCCTACACGCGGGTTCCATTCTTTTTTCGAGGAAGCACCGTATGACCACAAAGAAAGTGGACAACGGGCTTTCTCACTAACCGATCCTAATTACCTAAACATTAGATTGGCAAAACCCGTAAACGCGCGGGACGACAAATCAGGGAAAAACAGACCCAGCCAGCGGGAATCGACGCTACAACGACCGCGACTCCCGCCCCGGACCCAAACCGCGGGTTATCAAACGTAACGATCGAGTTACGTGATTGGTCAGACGGCAAGGGCGGGCGAACCCTAAAACGGGTTGCCGTGGCTGCAATTCGGCCCATGGTCGTGCAATGCTGCACGATACGTCCCGACGAAGAGCGAACGGAGCCGCAACCGGGACCGTCAACGTCAACGTCGACATCAACTCGCCAACCGCAACAGAAGCCCGCCAATTACTCCGACACGACCGACTCGGAACCAGACGAGGATCGCGTCGTCGTCCTCGATTAATTCGTGCGGAACAGCACCAACTAGTTTTAAGGTGAGTAAATACACTTATTTCCTCGAAAAATAAAGTATTTCGACAGATCGACCGTGCCCCAATCCCGAGGCAGCACATTCTGTCGCAAAATGGGGAAAATAAAATATTATTCCTTCGTCGCGTCTCTTATTTAAAAACCCAGGACGTAACAGTCATATAAATCTAAGTCAATTAATGGGTAAAATCCGCGACGCGGCCTATCCCGTTCAAATCCCACACAAACCAACTAACAAATTCAAAACACACTGGGATAACGGCCTAACGCGCGCACGGTTTAACCGTCCTCAAAACACAATTAAATAATACAGTAACTTTCTCCCGGTTTCTACCAGCTACACGATCTCGAAGTTACACTCTATAGACGCCGCGGTTCCCGATACAAATTAATACTCTGCACGCGGTGTACGAGAGTCGCAGGTGTGACCAAGCTCGAAGAAATTAATAGACAACAAATTGAATGATAAAATAATAAAATAATAGCGAAAGACCGTAGAAGGGAAGAGAGCTCACCGGGACGATGACGATGCAATGTTCTCGTAGTCCGGGAAACCTCGAAAGGACGTCGAAAGATTCTCTTCTTGATTTCCTTTCGTACAGTGGCGGATAGTAAGATGCTCATTTTCCGCCTTGGGTTCGAGAGAGACAACGCTACTCTTCCTCGCCTCGATAATAGTTTGCGTGATGCCAAAAAGTAAAGCGGGACACAGGTACAATATGTGCTACGTCTTGTTCGCTCTACGGTCCCCGGGAAAAAGCCCTGAGGTCCTGCCGGCACGCGTGCCTGTCAACTATGATCCCCACTTAACCCGCCAAACTCGGTTAATTGGGGGAACCTGCGTCGCACGATGACCGCGACTAGCGTCTCAGCTTGTTACGTCGGGCCCAAGATTTAGGGTCTGGCGAACACGGTCGGTCTCGCTTATGCATCAAGGCTTGGCAGCCCTTTACAGCGGGGACGGAGACCTCGCCTTTTCAATTAGAAATAGGAGAATTTTACCTGGTGAGCTTCGGATAGAGTTGGGCTCGAAGGTGTATTGTTGACACTTGTCCTCTTTGTAGTAGTTCTTCTTCCTTGTCGCGTTTCCGATCTCCGTTGCAGGTGGTTCTTTTTGACTCGTACTTCTTTGTTGGTGATGGAAGGAGAAATATTTACTGATCGTAATTAATTAGTTGATTGTAATGTTTATTCCAAAGCGTATCGTACGCAATCCACGAAACACAAATTAAATATACACAAGGTATTACACAATGTCATAAGAAAAGGCAACTTGGCTTATTACAGTTCCGAAGAATGACTCATTCGCGGCACAAGTTAGTTTATATATTGCCAGACAATTACACCGTACGCAATCCACAAAACACAAGTTATAGATATACAATATTCAGAAAGATATCGTGGGAGAGGCACCTTGGCCGTTGTGATTAAAATATGTTACGCGACGCGACCGCGGGAAATAGTAGTAGAAAACTGTACACATACTGAGCGCGCGTGCAGTGAAAACTCTTCCTTATATATCCTAGATTGTAATAGAAATAGTGATTAGGAAAACCCCGTGAACTAGGATGAAACGCTATCCTGGGTTACGAACCCCTTTCTTCAAAGGTTGGTTCTCCCCACCATGTTAGTATGACTCAGTTTATTTACCTTCGCGAAAGGTGATTCCCTTTTCCGAGAGACGTGAGTCATTGGTCTAGTTCTATGACTAACTATTCTCCCCTCTATATTAGCATGACTCAACTTATTTACCTTTGTTAACGAGTTTTCCTTTTGAGCCTATTCCTTATCATATCTCTATTTACCCTTAATGCCGAGTGTCACAATTAGGGAGTTCGCAGAAGACCAGGTGCAGAGGCAATCGTAGAGCTTATCTATTATGACTAATGCCAGTTAGGCGCCACCCGCCGCAAAGAGGGTCGGGTCTGCCTTCTTACTGTCAAACACAAGGATGACTCAAATAGAAAGGATAGCTACCCTGGCTACTTCGCTTACTCATCGTGACCGGCTTATACCTGCAGAATAATAAAGCAAAAGAGAAGGATCTCGCAGGACGTAACACCTCCCCACTTCAAGACGGGTGTTAGTGAAGCTACCACCCGGTTACATGCCCTCGTGTAACTACCTGGGAAAAAAAAATTTTCCTTTCCTCCCCACGCAGTATCAAAAGTTAATCTATTCCTTGGTTACAAAAACACATACATTCAAGAACATTATTGTTTTGAATTTTGATACTACTCGCATATACGCATTAAGTGTGTCACTCTTAGTACATTTCCGTCTGCTAGTTTTCCTTTCTCTGTTCCCCTTTCTTCTTTTGAAATACCCTGTAATACTACAATATAGTTTTTTTTTTATTTTGTAGCGTCGTTAAAGGGTAACAACATAAGATGGATATACAGATCCAGACGAGAAAAGAAGGTTTATCTTACATAATATATATTCGTACCTTAAATTTTAAGCAGGGTAATACATACAATCCACAAAAAAAAGAAAAGATGAAAAGAACGGGTCTATTCTAACATGGCTAATAGTTGGTCCAAGTCTTCGTCGATTGGACTCAGTTCTGGAAGCTCATCATGTGGGGCCGTCGTGAGGTAATCCAGGTATTGGCACATCTCTACTGATAAATCAGCGACCTCGGGTACCTCGGCGACGTCTTCAATTGGCGATGTAGGGCGTAGGGGTATGCTGATCCCGTAGTTGTTTATCAACACAGCTGGGTCGTCATTGGTGTCGATAGGGGTGGCCCCTACTTCCTCCACACGTGGTGGTCCTTCCCAGATGATAGAGACATCGGGAGAAGTGTCGTCGACTGTCGCGGTGCTGGGTGGTGACTGCTCCGTTGTCACTGACACACCGCGCATGCGAAGTTGGTGGATGGACCATCGTTGGTAGTAGTAAGACGTTAATATTTGTCCTACTAGGTCCACAACTTCCCAATTGGTGGTCACCATGAGTTCCCTGAACGTACGGTCTCTGATGCCCTCGGCCGAAAGTAGGACCTCCCGGGAGAGGTGTAGATGTACATCCAAGATGATATTTAACAGTCGGACCACGATAATCATATTGATTGTGACCCATCTGCGGGTGAACCTCACTGGGCAACCTTCGGTATTCATGGTGAAATTCGTAGTTCGAACAAAGGCAAGAAAAATAATATATATATATATATTTTTTTTGTTTTGTGTAACGTTTTATCGACGTTACCCTTTCGCTGGTTCGGAAAACTTCTGAATCGTCCTTGACTTTCGCACTTATATAGTATCCTCCGCTGCCAGCTTCCCTTTCTTCTAATCGTCATTTTTCCTTTTTAAACACGTGAAAGAGTGTATTTTACCGAAAGAGGTGAGAAAGACCTGGTCCTAGGTGCACTTGCGCCAGGAGTCCCTAATTGATGGCTCGGGTAGAGTGACGATCTACCGTCTTCTAGATTTGGCGCGTACGTGTTGCTTGTCGGTTGCAGAGGTTCTTCGCGAGGTTCCGGAGCATTTTGGGTCCTTCCCAAATGCATTAATAAGTGCGTGACTGAACTCCATATTGCTCCGAGTAGATGGATAGACCAGCCATAAATTGAGTGTAGTGCGTACCCGTGTAGGATGGTATTGACGAGTAGCTTTATAGCTCTAAAAATGAGTATGAGGCCCAGTACGGCAGCGCTCGCGGTCCCGAAAGTCATAAAGGTGTTGTACATTCTATTCCAGGTATCCTTAGCCAGTTCGTTCAGAGTGTCGTCGTCCAATAAATTCATGACAGATAATCCTTGGCGCAGGGTCGGTTCTCCGGTAAGGGTTCTGGCCACATTGCTGAGGATAGCGGTTCTTTCGGCAGGAAACATGATTCGATCTCTTAGTTTTTCCAAGTCTGCCTGCGAGTAGATTCCGCTGACTGCTAATTCGCCTGGATTCGTGTATTTCCACGTCATTTTTGTATTTGGCTTTATGGTAGGCGGTGGGACGGTCTCCACCGGTGTTGGCAGAAACTTGTACCATGATTCACCTAGTCGATACATACTTGGTAACATTATATCGCAAGTGATCTGTGTACCTGATTAAAATAGTACGTGTGTTCGTGGAGACAGAAAGTAACTTTCATTTCCCTTGCTCACTGGTAGATGATGATAACATGCTTCTGTGCGGCGCACTGTGGCCTCCACAGCTATACATTTGATTATATGAACGACTTCTCCACCTACTAAGGCCATGTGCCCTGGCCCTTTCATTACTTGGTAAGCGAATTCATCTAGAGCCTGGGTCGCCAGTGACACAGCAGTTTTTAAAGCTTGCCGTTCAACGTTACAAGTTTGCAATATCATATTATAATAGAGTTGATCCAACTGGGTGCGGATATGTCTCTCTATATAGATAAACTTTGAATTCACATAAGTGAGGATATCTAGATTTTCTTTGGCGATTAGCCGTTCAGCCATGTGTCTGTACCCTCTCTGATTGTCTAAAATAAATAACTTAGGATGCTCGGTACGTTGCACTACGTATCCGCACATGTGAAAACTTCCAGTTTTCGTTAAGGCAAACGTAGTTTTCCCTGACTTGACGGTATACACTATCTGAGGTATATTGTCTCGTTCAGCTGTAATTCTGTGACCGATGCCATCGTAAAGTACTCCATATTGTTCGAAATTGCACTCGCCATAAGGTACTGTGTTCCAAAAAGTATGGCCACCTTCTAAGTCCACACAGGTTGCGTCGGATAATTTACATGTTAAGCCCGAACGTAGATTGACCCGATCGCTATTAATATGGACAGTCGCGAGATAGTCCTGCAGGGTGACACGCACTATACCTTGTACTATTACGTCGTCCCATGTTCCGTAAGGATCGGTGTATTGGGTGCCTTTACAAGTACCGTCTCGCCCGATAGTCCCGGCGAGAGTTAATCCGTAACTTCCAGTGGAATTTCCTTTGATTCCATTGATTGAAGCGTGGTCATTGATTTGGACCAAGCCAAAGTTATGCATTTAATTGCATTGTTCCATATTAACCTCTAGTAGATATTCTATTTGACCTTGGGCTACAATCGATGCGTGTGAGTGCATCCCACAATGGCTTATCGTACGCTGTATTACTATTTACCTTGCACTGTTTGACATGCGTTGAAATGAATCCGTTTAATTGAAGCAGGTATAGGTGGACTTCGGTGATGTTTGGTTCTGCTAGTGGTATGTCGCAATCCCCAACGTTAAGTAAGGATAAAGTTGGGACGTTCAGTCTCGTGGATCCACAGTCATATCCGACTAGAGCGTTTATTGACGTCACCATGAAAAGGAGTGACATCAAGGTGGCTACTCGTATTTTCTCCATTCTGGAAAGTGCAATTAGTAATATTGGTTCTCTTCTTTGTTCTCGTTATGTGAGTTTTCGTCGTAAATTGTTGGACATCGTCAAATTTATTAAAGCACGCGTAATCATAGAATAAGACTGATGTATATATCGTTTTAATATTATCATCATCATTATATGTATATATATATCTTGGTATATATATTTTCTTGCGAGATATATATATTAAGGTTGTTTAGTCAGATTCGCTACTGTAATCTGGCTCGATATGTGAGTAACGAAGTCGATTAGGGTGTATCACTCTTACTTCGCGACCGATTTTTATTTTAATATTGCCGTCCCTTTTTACTTTTAATATTTCGTGTGGACCGGTGTAGTGATCCCCAAACTTCCCTTGTTTCCTTCCACGTTGTAAGTATACATAATCTCCAAGTTTGAAGGTTTGCGGTTTTGCCTTTTTATCATAGTATTTTTTTGACTTTTCCTTTGCTGAAATAAGGTTTTCTCTGGCTACCCCTTGTACCTCGTGGAGTTTCGTTGTTAATTCTTCTAAATAATTCGTATATGTTCGTGCTGGTTCTTCATTGGGATAGGGGTCGCTTGAAGGAGTTCGTGCTGGTTTGTCAAACACCAATTCGTATGGTGTATATCTAGTTCCTTCGTGAATACTCGTATTATAAGAGAAAGTAGCTAATTCCAAGAGCTCGTCCCAGTCATCGTCGCGACTCACGAATTGTTTAAGATATTCTACTAATGTATGGTGAGATCGTTCCAAAGAGCCATTTGATTGCGGATGGTAGGCTGTTGTCTTGATTTGCTTAATCCTGAATTTCTTGGCCACCCCTTTCATCAGGTCGCTCAAAAAGTTAGCGCCTTGATCTGTTAAAATTATTTTTAGGGCGCCGAAAATACAAATGAAATATCTGACTAGCGCATCCGCTATATTTGCTGAAGTAGCCTTTGGTAATGCAATCGCGAGGACATATTTAGTTAATAAATCTTGCATTGTGAGGATATATTCGTTTCCTCTTTCAGTAGGTGGTAATGGTCCCACAATATCCATGGCTATTTTGTCGAAAGATGATTCGGGCGTATCTGTGATGACTATTGGTTGCTTAATTTTTACACGGACTAATTTTTTTAATTGGCACTGTAAACAATGTTCGATGAATCCTTGGACATCCGTTTTTATATTTTCCCAAAAGTAGCGCTGACGTATTCGGTTGTAAGTCTTTGTAATGCCCTTGTGTCCACCCAAAGTTGATTAGTGAGCCTCGGTCATGATTTCTTTCCTTGTTTCACTTGGCGGATATTGAATTCTTCCATGGCAAACTATAAGTTTGATAGAGGTTTTACCAAAACTTTTTCGTAGCATTAGTAAAAGATCGTCCCATGGAATACCGTTAACTTCCCGGGTTTTTGCCATGCTAATGGACCGTAGTCCGGCCTTTCTTATACTTTCTGCTGCATGTTCGCAAAGTCCGGAAAATTCCTGTTTATTCAGTAATAAACCATTCTTATCTCTCACTACCATCCCTACGTGATGTTTGGAATTATTTTTTTCGACACAGATCTTTCCCATCCTTAAGTGGCGAAATCGGGGTAAGGCCCGTCTCTGGTGGAGACCTTTCGAGCCGTCGTCGCATGGCTCTCCAATTTCGGAGATAAAGTATAAGTAATTATCCTTCCTCATAAATAATTGTTCTTTCGTATTGACCGGGTTAGGCAGGCTTGCCTGAGTGATTGTTTTACTAGGGTGTTGTATTTCTTCCTGTTCCTGAATCCTGTCTTCGCTTCCGTTGTCTGAACGGTCGATTATCCATTCATCGGACGGTCCAGACAGACTCAGAGATTCTTCGTCCCAAATTAGCGGTCGTTCCATGATGGGTTCCGGGGATCCTTCCAGTAAAAAGGGTTTAAAAGCGCTCGCGATCGGGTGATTGTTGCCCGATAGTGGCTTAGCTTCTCCTTCCTGTTCCTGGCTGCATGATTTACTAGTCCCGGGTATATCACTCCCGTCTGCGCGTGTCTTCTTTTTGTTCCTGAGTTGCGTGGCGATCGGCTGTTCTTTTAACACTGGGTTAAGGAACGGATCAGGTACCACGATCGGTTCCCCCTTTTTTTTCTGTGTTGCGAGGGTCGTCTTGGCTTCGTAGTCTTCTAGCAATAGGTTCGTTGGCTTGTTTTGAGGGCTTCGCTCTCTTGGTTATTGGGAAGACTGCTCTCTTTGAGCAGGTCGCTTCTGTTACTGAGTGAAGGGGGTCGCGAGTCTCGTCACGCGTTTCCTCGGTTCGAGGGAACGTCTCGTCAGGGGGGTTGCGCGACAAGGCATCGGCATTAACGTTGATCTTGCCAGCCTTGTAGACCACGTCATATTCGTATTCTTCCAAGCGGAGTCGCCAACGAGTAAGACGTGAGGTAGGGTCCTTCGAAGTATGCAACCAAACGAGAGGTTTATGATCGGTCACCAAGGTAAATCGCCGACCGTAGAGATACGGGCGGAACTGAGTAACAGAATGTAATATGGCAACAGCTTCCTTTTCATATGTACTATACTTTTGCTCTGCTTCGTTCAACATGCGCGATGTACATGCAATAGGTCTATATTTTCCTATAAGACCCTGGCTTAAAATTCCACCAACAGCTAGGCCTGATGCATCTGCTGTGACAACAAATGGTTTCGTAAAATCTGGATATTACAAGACCGGTTCTTCACATAACCTTTCTCGTAGTGTGTCGAATGCGTCCTGTTGGGGCTGTTTCCAATCAAAGGGGGCATCCTTTTTTAATAGGCTTGTGAGTGGTCTTGCGATGTCGGAGAAGTTCTTGATAAACCGCCGATAGTAATTCGCGAGTCCGAGAAATGGTCTTATATTTTTTGCATTCTTTGGTCGTGGATAATTTTTTACGGCAGTGATTTTTTCGGGGTCGGGCCTGACGCCGTCTTTTCCTATAATATGTCCTAAATAAACGACTTCTCGTCGCAAGAATTCACACTTATCTGGTTGGAGTTGGAGTTGTGCTTCCCTTAAACGGTTCATTAGTCGGTCGACCTTTAATTCATATTCTTCCAATGACGAGGCATGAATTACGATGTCGTCTAAGTACACAAATGCGTCAATTCCTTGTATTCCGGATAAGACTTGGTCCATTATTCTCTGGAAAGTTGCAGGAGCGTTCTTCAATCCGAAGGGCATTCTTGCAAATTCGTAGTGACCATACGGAGTGGAGAAAGCAGTCTTGTGTCTGTCTTCGGGGTGCATTTGAATTTGGTGAAATCCCGATGCAAGGTGGAACATCGAAAAGTATATAGCTCCTCCAAGCTGATCTAGTATTTCATTTATAAGGGGTAACGGATAGGCGTCGCTCACAGTCTTCTCGTTCAGACTGCGATAATCAAGTACCATTCTCCATCTTTTGTTACCTTTCGAGTCTGCCTTTTTCGGCACCATCCACACGGGTGAGTTATAAGCAGACAGTGATGGTCGTATAATCCCGTCGTTCAACAAATCGTCCACTTGTCGAGTAATTTCCTCCTTTAGTTGTGGTGGGTAACGATACTGTCGTGTGTTTATTGGAATCTCATCGGTGGTGATTATACGGTGTTTTGCGGCATTAATAGACTCGAGTGGATCCCCAAGCAGGTGGTATCTGTCTTGAAATTCTTCGATTTGACGTTCGACACACTCCTTCTCCTCTGGATTTAGATGGTCTAAGCGCAGCAACTCCTTAATCCTTTCGACTCGATTCGTAGACTTTGTAACGTAGATCGGCGTGGTTTTTACTGCGTAATAGTTAGTAGTTGCTTCCTTGGCTTCTGATCCGACGTATCGTTAAGACAAAAATTGACGTATTTCGTCATTATTCTCGTGGATACAGCGATTATCATCTTCATCAATATTCTCATAGATACAGTGATTATTAAGTTCCTCATTAGTCTCATGGATACAGTGATTATTGAATTCATCATTTTTCTCGTGGATACAGTGATTCTTAGAGTCTTCATTATTCTCGTGGATACAGCGATTATTGAATTCGTCATTATTCTCGTAGATACAGTGATCATCAAATTCTTCATTATTCTCATGGATACAGCGATTATCGAGTTCGTCGTTATTCTCGTAGATACAGTGATTATCAAATTCATCATTATTCTCGTAGACACAGCGATCATCAAATTCTTCATTATTTTCGTAGACACAGCGATTATCAAATTCATCATTATTCTCGTAGACACAGCGATCATCAAATTCTTCATTATTTTCGTAGACACAGCGATTATCAAATTCATCATTATTCTCGTAGACACAGCGATCATCAAATTCTTCATTATTTTCGTAGACACAGCGATTATCAAATTCATCATTATTCTCGTAGACACAGCGATTATCGAACTCGTCATTATTCTCGTGGAATCTTGATACTTGTTTATCGATATATTTATTTCTTCCGCCGATTTGGCACATTTGCTAATTATCGATTCCATCGTAATTTTCGTCGATTTTTGGTATTGTTCCTTGTATATTCCTTGCGATACTGAGATTTTCTTCTGATTTCTCCCACAGAGTCTTTATGCCAATATTTCATTCAGGATGTTTACAAGAAGCCACTTCGCATGGTTGTAAATTTACTGTTGGGACTGCTATCTGGATATCCTTCTCGGTGGTATTAGTCAAATATAGGTAGGCTTTACCGTCGTTATTCGATACAATAGCCTCCCCGAGGTATATTCCTTCGCCGACTGGTATCCGGAGAATATATCCTTCGTTTATTTTGGGATTTCCAATCCGCACAAAGAAAGTAGTTTTGGTGCGGGCAGGTATCGTCATTACATCTAAATCTTGGAATGGAATTTCGTTCGCTCTCCATTGCAAACTTTTATTTGAGTAAGATATAATTGCATTATGAGACTCGAAAAATTTTGTACCAATCAACCCATCCTCTTCGATAGGGAAATCGCTGTCGACTAGATGGAATGCGACCTTTGTGTCTAGAATTTGAATTTCGACTATTCCAAGAGTGGTGGATGCACCTCCCGTTACACCACATATCTCTATTAATTTTCTTTTGTCTATTTGTATCTTGGGTAAAACAACCTTAAGTTTTATAAAATTTAATGATGAACCAGTATCGACCATTAGTGATACTGGTCTTACGAAGTCCTCTGAATTTAGTCTGACGACAGGAATGTTGCTGGTTTCATCAGATGGGACTATGGATACTCTTTTTACGCGATTATTTATCTCTGGTGGTTCTAAGCGTCTAACCGTTTGTTGGCTAGAGGTACCTGTCGGTGGGGCGGTCATGGGGCTGCTTTGTTGGGATGGCTGTGGATATGATGGTTGGCGGTTAGAAGAATTATAGTGACTTCTCTTGCGACATTCTTCTATCGTGTGACCGATAGCTTTACAATAGCGACATGTGGGCAGTTCATTCCGCGCAGGATTTAGTCGTGAATCATGATTTTGAAAATCACTCGGATAATCGTCTTGAGGATGTTGATATCGTTGATTTTGATATCGTTGTCGCGGTCTAGAGTCGTTATTCTCTGAAAATCTATTGGTTCCGTATGACTTGGTAAATGTGTTGTTTCGGTTGAATCGTTGGAAGCACCGATTGGCCGTGTGACCTGGCTTGTTACAGATTTGACATATTTGGGGCTGTGAATTTACAGCATTAATTTTTTCCCTTCCGTAGTTACGTATTTCGGTATAGTCATTATTTCTAAAATTCCGGTTGTTCCGTAAGTTTTCTCTCGCACGTAATTGGCGTTCAATTTCAATCGCATTTTTCATTGTGTTTTCGAAATTCTGATCGCATCCTATTTTATTTTCTCTTTCGGGTCTTAGGCCATGAATAAATCTACCAATTCAAGATCTAACCTAACTTTTTCATCTTCGCTCAACTCGGCTTGTTGGTTCGATTGGTGAATTTCGAAAATTTTATTTCCAAGATCTTTAGCACGATTTGCATATGACAACGTGCCTTCATTGTCCCTTTGGAATATTCTTCCTAATTCACCTTGTAGTTGATAGATGACTTTGCTGGAGCATATAGCGATTTCAAGAAATCGGTGAATTCTGTAATGGTGGTGAATTTTACGCCCTGTATAGCCCGTCGAGCTTCTCCTCTAAGTTTATTTCGCAAAATCAGTGCTGAGCATCCCGAGGCATCATTTGCTCTGCCTCTTGACATCCTTCCAGAAAGTGTGACAAAGGGACATTATACCCGTCAAATATGGGTACCGCTTCAAGAGCGTATTTAATTGATACTGGTACAACAGCTGCGGCTTGACGTGGTTCATTTATTGGGTTCATGATTTCAATGTTACTAATTAGTTGAATTATATCATCAACTTGATTTGTTAGTCCAGGGGAACTTGACTCGACTATTACTCTGGCGTTGCTGGTATCTATGTTAGATGGTGATTGTTCTGCGTTGGAGTTTAATGGGGGAGTCTATGCTGAGCTAATGCAAGGATCGACTACTGACGGTACTTTATCGCCATCTGTTTTCTTTGAAGGAGTTATACCAAGCGTCATTCTCCATTCCTAATGTGAGGGCGTTATATCCTACTTCTGACACCAAAATTTTTATCTGTGTTACGTCGGGCCCAAGATTTAGGGTCTGGCGAACACGGTCGGTCTCGCTTATGCGTCAAGACTTGGCAGCCCTTTACAGCGGGGACGGAGACCTCGCCTTTTCAATTAGAAATAGGAGAATTTTACCTGGTGAGCTTCGGATAGAGTTGGGCTCGAAGGTGTATTGTTGACACTTGTCCTCTTTGTAGTAGTTCTTTTTCCTTGTCGCGTTTCCGATCTCCGTTGCAGGTGGTTCTCTTTGACTCGTACTTCTTTGTTGGTGATGGAAGGAGAAATATTTGCTGATCGTAATTAATTAGTTGATTGTAATGTTTATTCCAAAGCGTATCGTACGCAATCCACGAAACACAAATTAAATATACACAAGGT
This sequence comes from Cylloceria caligata, assembly GCA_963942595.1. NCBI lineage: Eukaryota > Metazoa > Arthropoda > Insecta > Hymenoptera > Ichneumonidae > Cylloceria > Cylloceria caligata. The sequence continues at coordinate 46,365,722 of OZ012704.1, read as the reverse complement.
ATTACACAATGTCATAAGAAAAGGCAACTTGGCTTATTACAGTTCCGAAGAATGGCTCATTCGCGGCACAAGTTAGTTTATATATTGCCAGACAATTACACCGTACGCAATCCACAAAACACAAGTTATAGATATACAATATTCAGAAAGATATCGTGGGAGAGGCACGTTGGCCGTTGTGATTAAAATATGTTACGCGACGCGACCACGGGAAATAGTAGTAGAAAACTGAGCGCGCGTGCAGTGAAAACTCTTGCTTATATATCCTAGATTGTAATAGAAATATTGATTAGGAAAACCCCGTGAACTAGGATGAAACGCTATTCTGGGTTACGAACCCCTTTCTTCAAAGGTTGGTTCTCCCCACCATGTTAGTATGACTTAGTTTATTTACCTTCGCGAAAGGTGATTTCCATTTCCGAGAGACGTGAGTCATTGGTCTAGTTCTATGACTAACTATTCTCCTCTCTATATTGGCATGACTCAATTTATTTACTTTTGTTAACGAGTTTTCCTTTTGAGCCTATTCCTTATCATATCTATATTCACCCTTAGTGCCGAGTGTCACGATTAGGGAGTTCACAGAAGACCAGGTGCAGAGGCAATCGTAGAGCTTATCTATTATGACTAATGCCAATTAGGCGCCACCCGCCGCAAAGCGGGGTCGGGTCTGCCTTCTTACTGTCAAACACAAGGATGACTCAAATAAAAAGGATAGCTACACTGGCTACTTCGCTTACTCATCGTGACCGGCTTATACCTGCAGAATAATAAAGCAAAAGACAAGGATCTCGCAGGACGTAACAAGCTGGATGATGTATTAATTAGCGACAGAAAATACCAGCGTTGCGTAAGTAGAAGGGGCCCTTTACAAAAAGACAGGGCGTAACCGGCTGGCACCAGGGCGTGTCTAGACTAGCCCCGCCCCCTCCCCACCACTACCCCCTGCTGCTTCCTCATTGGTTGTGCTAGGGAGCGTGTCTACCCCCACTACCCTACCCCGTTTCTGATTAGGCCCCCACAACCCTCACCACCCTCCACTACCCCTCCCCCTATCCCTGATTGGTCCCCACCAGTCCCCACCACCAGCCCACCTATTCTAGTGTTCTGATTGGTGCAGCGTCGCAGCGCCATCTGCCGGAGTTTGACCGGTACTTAATTGCCGATGGGCCATCCAATGTCGGTAAACATGTAACCGACAGTCGGTAGAGAAGATTGTATGTTAGCAGCCGGTCTAGCATAAAATGTATCGGTGATCGGTAAAGCGGATCGGTTGTCAACCGGCGGTATGTAGCCGACCATCGCCACAGCAAATTTGGGATTACGGAAGATAAGTAGACTGGGTCTCGCGGTAAATAATATTCTGCACCCCTTTCACCGGTAAATATGCGCCCCCAGTCGTCGATAACCGAGACCCCTCTGTAGCTTTTTTTGAATTTTTGTTAATCAAAGAAATTTGTTAAGTGAAACGACTATTTACAATAACGGTAAATGAAAACGCTCGTTACTTTTTAGTTCCATTAAAAACTGTTTTATTTCACCATTCTCGTTCAACAAACATGTATTGTTCATCCGTAATTTTCAATGGCACCCGTGGCAGTCACGTCGAGCTGGTGGTCGACCGTCAATTTGTGTTTTTGTACCTGATTTTTTGTAATGTACTTAGCACGGCATGTACGAGCAGACCTCACGGTCAAGCTTCAGCTTTTTCGGTAGTTTGTCGTACAGAATTTCTATTTTTCCGCCCTAATGTTTCAATAGCAGCGGTTTCGGTATGTACGCGAGCTCAGCTTTGGTGAAGTCTCGGGGATCCTTGCAGCAGTCGATCATAAGTATACTGTCAATAGTATTCACTGTGGAAAGAGAGGCAAACATACTTTCACAACGACGTTTTCTTTTCAACTAACTTTTTTTCGCAGCTGTTACCATTAGATATATACATCTCGCGTCGATGGCCAGCATAGTTAAATATGAAAATGTGTATGGTGGGAGTACTTTCGAATAATAAGAGAGGAATCTCAAAATTTCGAATTTATTCATACGAAATTCAAATGGTTCTGCACACGTTTGTATATACGTGTTTTTATTATCATTGTACAAAATTATATAAATAAAGCCATATATTTTTATCGTTTTTACACATATACATATATACAATAATATTCATAAAGAATAAAAATAATTTACAAGGCTGTACAGACAAATGCACACACACACACACACACACTTTATATATATACATAAAACACACATTTGGTGGCGGATAAGGGAACGCCTTTCAGATACAGCAGGTAGGAGGATTCTTCCTCCCGCGGACCAAACAGTCTAGAGGAAAGAACCCCGAATAATAAACCAAAGATGGAGAACACAGAATCCGATAAATCGGTTACGGTGCAGGGGCTCGGAACCCCAGTACCGGTGGCAGGGAGTGAGCAAGCGGGCTCCCCGGCGTCGTCATCCAACAACCGCAGTGCGACTGTGGTGGTCAACTTGACCACAGCGAGCATCAACGCCACAAGGAAAAAGAAGCACGAGGCCTACGAACGGCTCGGCAGCAAGCTGGATGAGCTTGGTCAGTATGTGGAGAACAAGATGAACGTCCACAAAGAGATAAGACGGCTCATAGCTGCATGCCGAAGCAGTTACAGAGCAATGGGAGCGCCAGAAGGTGCGCAAACACAGTCGGTGGTGCAGCAGCCCCCGAGTATGCAGACAACGCAGACCACGCCAAGCCTGGAGGCGCAAAGAGCCAAACGTCGCAGTGGCTCATCTACCCCTCAGAACATCAGACAAGTCGGGAAACGGAACAAAAAACGGAACGAGGCACGAAACATTTCAACACCGCAGGCTGCTAGATCGGCACCACCGCCTGAACAAAAAGCAGCATGAAAGACAGTGCAGAGAAGAAAGAGGCTACCACCACGCCCGAGACCTCCTAGACCTGATGCTCTGGTCATTAAGGCCGATGACGGAAAGTCCTACGCGGATACCTTGCGCCAAATGCGTACAGAAGCGGCAGTGAAGGACATTGCGATTTATGTCGAGAATATCCGGCGAACTGCAGGGGGCGACGTGCTCCTGGTCTTGAGCCGTACAGCTACAAAGCCGACCCATGAGCTAAAAGACTCGATGAAGGCCTTCCTTGGTGAGCGTGCTGAGGTACGAGCGTGGACACAACAAATGCAGCTCGAGATCCGTGACCTCGATGAAATAGCGTGTAAAGAAGAAGTGGCGAAAGCACTAGCTGCGCAGCTGAACGCCAACAGTTTCACAGCCTCGACGGTGAAATCGCTGCGGAAAGCATATGGTGGCACACAGGTGCCGTGGGCAGCCTCCCAACGTGGGCAGCCTCCCAACGGCGATAGCGAGGACAGCCCTGGAACTGGGGAAAATAAAAATCGGCTGGACGGTCTGTCGCATTCGCGAGTGAGACAAGTGCCGCGTGCCCTTAAGGTGCTTCCGATGCCACGACTTCGGACACCTGGGGCATGGCTGTAAAGGTGCGGACCGCTCTAAGCAGTGTCTGCGTTGTGGACAGGAGGGTCACCACGCAAAAACGTGCGAAAAGGCGCCGCCCTGCATGCTATGTAAGGAGAAGGGTGCTGAGAAAGTGGACCACGTAACCGGAAGCAGCCGGTGCCCAGTCTATCTATTAGCCCTCAAGAACTTGAAGCAGAAAAATCGACAATGAGATTTCTGCAAATCAACCTAAACCACTGCAAGGTAGCACAAGACCTGCTCATGCAGACGGTGCGGGAGGAGGACATTGATGTGGTGATAATTTCGGAGCAATATCGGAACAGGGTAGAGTCTTCTTGGAGAGCGGATGCAGCGGGCTCAGCTGCTATTTGGGCTTGTAGAAACCGCCCTATCCAGGAGACCATGAAAACACCTATAGAATATACTTTGTGCGAGTGAAAGTCAACGGTGTACATGTATACAGTTGATATATGCCACCTCGACTGACGCAACAAGAGTACGAGGAGGCCTTGGACCAATTGGTCAACGATGCCAATGACCGATACCCAGTCGTCATCGCCGGGGACTTCAACGCCTGGGCCGTGGAATGGGGCAGCAAACGAATGACAGAGCGGGGGCGAGCTCTTCTGGATGCTTTCTCGGTGCTCGAGCTCACGCTACTCAACGATGGTAGAGTCCCAACGTTCACGAAAGACGAGAGCAGGTCCTTCATCGACCTCACGTTTGTCAGCCCAGGGCTGTCAAAAAACAACTACTGGCGGGTAACGGAGTTTTGCACGCATAGCGACCACTGTGCCATAACATGACTCATACAGCCACCATCGATGTGTGCAAACCGCGTATCGAAGCAGGCCAAAACCATCCGCTGGAAGGCGAATGCCCTCGACAAAGGCTCCCTATGTGCCTGCATGGAGGATGCCAAAATCACCGCAGAGACAGCAGAGGAAAAGACCAAGCAGGTCATGGATGCCGTCGTGAGAGCATCCGATGCCGCCATGCCATGGCGTGGCAATAGAAACTGGCACGCCCCGGTGTATTGGTGGAGCGACACAATCGCAGAGCTTCGCGCCGAGTATAAACATGCCAGAAGACTTGCACAGAGAGCCCGGAAAAGACCAGCCTTTGCACAACTGGAACGGGTCTTCAAGGAAGCACGATCCCAACTCTCGAAAGCTATTAAGATCAGCAAGAGGGAGGGATGGACCAGGCTGACAGCGGAAGTTAACAACGACCCTTTTGGGAGACCATATAAGGTCGCCATGTCAACGATAAAGGCGCGGTCCAGGCAACAGCCAACTTGCCCAACGCAACTGAAAGAGATTGTTGCCGTGCTGTTTACCCAGCAGCATGCATACGACTACCAAGTGCCGCAGGACGGAAGTGAAGTAATCCCTCCGATTACACAAGAGGAACCAGTCTGAGCCGCCAGGAGAGTAGGCAATACAAAGGCACCAGGGCTGAACAACATCACCAACAATGCGCTTAAAGCAGCAATTGAAGCTGCTCCGGAACTGTTCCTGGAGATGTATAACACTTGCCTCTCAGAGGGAACATTCCCGGGACGGTGGAAGCGACAGCGACTGGTGCTGCTCCCTAAAGGCAACAAACCGCCAGAGGAAGCCTCGTCGTATCGGCCCTTATGTATGCTTGACACAGCAGGAAAAATCTTGGAAAGGATTATTTCCAATCGAATCGAGACCTCTGTGGGACATCGCCTCGCGGAAAACCAGTATGGCTTTCGGAAGGGCAGGTCGACTATCGAGGCTATTGGCCGCGTGATCACTATCGCCAAGGAGGCAATCTCCAGAACCCGCGGGAGCCGAGGAGCTCAGAAATACTGCCTGCTGGCGGCGTTGGATGTTAAAAACGCATTCAACTCAGCCAGATGGGACAGTGTATGCAAGGCACTAGACCAACTGGGAACGCCGGCTTATCTCAGAACGATGACCAAGAGCTATTTTAGCGGCAAGCGCTTGATGTACAATACAGAAGAAGGTCCCAGGTACTTTGAAGTCTCTGGAGGAGTTCCCCAAGGTTCAGTTCTCGGACCAGTACTATGGAACGTGTTGTACGACGCCTTGCTGAAGATCCAGCTACCGCAGGGAGCCGAGATGGTGGCGTTTGCAGACGACGCAGGGCTGATCATTACGGCCAAGACCCTCGAAGAGGTCAATTGCAACTTCGGAGAGGCATATGCCAGCGTGAGACAGTGGATGCACTCGGTTGGTCCGGAGCTTGCGCACCACAAAACTGAGGCCGTGCTGTTTACGAGGCGGAAGACGGTCGAAACCATCACTCTGGATGTCGGTGATTGCGAAATCACGTCGCAACCCTATATCAGGTACCTTGGAGTGATGCTGGATACAAGGCTTAGCTTCAAGCAGCATATTGAGACCGTGGTTGCTAAGGGTGCAGAAGTGGGCGCAGCACTGGCGCGACTTATGCCAAATATTGGAGGGCCGAAGCAGGCGAGGAGAAAACTGCTAGCAACAGTTATAACATCAATACTGTTGTACGCGGCGCCGATCTGGCACGAGGCGCTAAATGTTGCCTCATACCGAAGAAAAATGGTGTCGGTATACCGCGGAACTCTCTTGAGAGTTGCTGCCGGATACCGCACCATATCGTACGAAGCAGTATGCGTAGTGGCTGGCATGCCACCGCTAGAAATCCTTGCAGACGAGCGACGCAGGGTGTACAACCGCGGTCGGCAGACTCCAGACGAGAAGGAGAACATTGCCAAGGAGGAAAAAGCAATGTCATTACAGCTCTGGCAACAGCGCTGGGACGACTCGTGTAAAGAGAGGTGGACTCACCAATTGATTCCATCGCTTGAGCAGTGGGTGAATCGCAAGCATGGCGAGGTAGGCTTCTACCTAACGCAGCTGTTGACGGAGCATGGCTGCTTTCGGACATATCTCCACCGATTTAAGCTGGACAATAGTGAGGACTGCCCAGTCTGTAACATAGCGGAAAACGCAAAGCATGTATTCTTTATATGCCCACGTTTTGAGAACGAGCGAGACCAGCTTCAAGAGAGTCTCAGCGAACGGATTACCCCGGATAACATGGTGAAACTCATGCTCGATTCAGCAGACGCATGGAGCAATATCGAAGACTTTGCAACGGTAGTCCTAAAGAAGCTGCGCATTGAAGAACTGCAAAGACATAAGCCACAATAAAACTGTGACGCGGCCGTAGGCGATCCCTTGCCCCGCGAAGTAATGCCGGAAGGTGGTCCCGCGGGGAATAACACAAGGCAGTGACGACGGGAGGTGGTTTTAGTGGGTAAAAATCCCACACTCCCAGGTAACACAGGTCACTTGGGGTCTTTTTGAAGATTTCCACCTACCCTTGAAAAACACACACACACACACACACACACAGAGAGAGAGATAGAGACGAGCGCATCCTATTTACATGTTGATACATATTTACATATTTACAAAAGTTTATGTTGAGAATCCGTCCGGATGAAGCTTGACTGATCTGTGGATATATTGAAAACGGGATGAGAACTCACTCGAGGCAAGAGGAAAATAACCAGACACATAGATGTTATACTGAGAAAGTGGTTAATTGCTGCCTTCCTTTGCAGTATTCAAAACACAATTTCAAACGATACCAGTTTAACAAAATTCCTGAAAATTTATACCAAAAAACTTTAATTTAGAAAAATTGTCCAAAATGTAAATTTAGTTTAAATACAAAATTATAAAATTAAACAACTGAATAGAATTTGGACTCAGAATGTGAGCAGCACACAATTATATTAATTGTGCGCTGAGTTTTAACATGAGAGAGCGGTGCGTGCAACGCAGTGATAACTGCGCAGCACGACCCTCTAAGACCAGTGAGTGTGAAACATGAATTAAACTGGCGAATAGAATTTTGTTGTGACAATGTGAGCAGCACACAATTATATTAATTGTGTGCTGAATGTAATTTTGAGACAGCGGTGAGTGCAACGCAGTCAGGACTACGCAGCACGACACGCCGATGCTACTGAGTGTAATTCACTGCATCCACTCAGCAGTGTATTGCAGAGTGATTACAATGAATTAATGAGAGCACTTACAACTGACGTTGCTTGAGTGCAGTGATTTTGTGTGAAACCAGCTACGCAGTCAGCACTGCGTAGCACAATACAACATAGAATCAGGCTGTACGGTTGAGCAAAAAATATTCACTGTACTTTCCCAGCAGATTTACTGGGGAAAAGTACAGTGAATATGAGGCACATGCTTAATTATATTAATTAAGCCGGCAAAATAACATGAGGAGAACGTGGTACAGCATGTGCTGCAACGCACGCCACAAGTGAGACCCAGTGCTGATGTACCATTTTCTCCTCTCTGACAGTGAATTAATACATAATTATGCCAGAGCACTCTTACCTTGAGCAATGAGTCCTGAAGAGCGAGAGGTTGAGCGAATCCGATGAATAATGTCCGTGGAAAAAGCCTGAGAGTCCTATGGATGCGCGTGCTGTCCAGTGGATGTGTAGCGAAAAAGTGCCAAATTCTCAAGATAGCTGCGAGTATGAAAGTTTCGTTGGGCGCTGGAGTCAGTTGAGCGAGATAGCCGGTGAGCGAAACCGAAGTGAAGCAAGAGAGACATCCTCTCGCTCGACGCGGCGTGCCAACGAGGCACATCCTCGGCTTCGCGAAGCCCATGCCTCGGCTCAACTTCTTCGACATCTTCGACTCAACCGAACAACGCGTGGTAGAGCAGCGCAACAGGTAGGCGCACGAGGATTATCGATAGCCGTGCGCCAGCTGATTTTCCAACAGTTTATATTACAAATAGATGTTACTAGCCATCATCAGCATCGTTATCTTTAAAACCAAACGGTAGTGATAACCGGTGTATAATATGGCAACGTTTACGAGATACGACACGACAAGTTTTGTACATTGTACGGGTGATGACGTTGTGGAGGGGCGTTCTTTGAATTAAATGAAATTTTTTTTTATTAAATACTGTATTACTAAACGACGGTAATTCCGATTTTATGAGTTCACTTATTGAATTAAAATTAATTGATTCCGAGTTTTTATAATTCAAACTTATCCTCTTCACTTTACAAACTGTGTCCACGACCGTTTCAGGATCCTCGGTAGTCGTAACCGTATAACCATAAAATTTCGGGCCACCGGAGACTAACGAGTTGATATAAGCGTTCGGAGCCACCGATATCAACTCGTTGGTCATGTCGCCGAGGAGATTACCTACCGAGGGTTCCCAAGCATCATCACCAGTACTCACGTAAATAACAGAGTCCGTGTCGTAATACAAAACCCGTCTGTCCAATAGCTCGAGGTAGCTATAAAGTTACAGACGGGCCGAGGCCGTTGTAAATGCAGCTATAACCACACTAGTTAAGGAGCTAGGGGTAATAGCCTCCTCGCGAGATATCCAGTTTAAATATAACAAATCGTCGTTAACCGGTAGCAGGCGTTGAATTTCTTTCTCATTGTCGTACATATACAACAATAGCTTTTCGCGAGTTTTAATTATTTCCGTGCGCGTCAGGTTATCCCGCTGACCGAATTTACCCCAGAACGAATTTAAGCAAAGCTTAGCAAATGAGCGTAAGCCCTGATTACGCGTAATGTTGTTAGCGTTCAGCCGGATACCCTCCACGCGTTCGTAATAATCTATATATTCCTCGCGAGATGCTTCGTTGATACAGTGCTCATGCCAACCACTCGCCTCCTGTTTAAATTTCAAAAATGTATTTACATAAGAGGCAAACAGTCCACCCTCGCGTGTAACGGGCTTGTACATTGTTGTTTTGTACGCCCAAATCATCGAAATTTTTAAGATTTCATAGACCATATCTATCGCCTTCCGCACCACATCCGTCACCCAGGTACCGGTGAAAACCCTGTCGTCAGGGTTCTCATGAATGCACGAGAGTAGTATGTGTACACCTTTGCTCCATCCCACTCCTATCCCCACTCCTTCCCCCACCACGCGGCTACCCCCACCACCTCACTTTTCCGCCGCCGCGCTACCCACTCTGCTTGACCAGTGTCGGTAACATGGAGATGTTAAAGTGAGGTGGTGTGGGTACCTTGGTGAACAAGGAAGAGTAGAGATAAGAGTAAGATGGAGCAAAGGTGTACACATACTTGGGAAAATGAATAAAATCATGTACTCACCACCACCGCAGCTGTTGTAGGCATCTACCCTCCTGCCAAAGCGATTTTAAACTCCTGTCTCTCGAATGTACTCTCTCACACAAGCACACACACACACATACACATGCACAGCGTCTTTAATTCATTACTATGTCCTCGTCAAAGCCCTCGTCCACGGCATCGATATCGTAGCCGATATCTATCCCATCACCGAGGGCTTCTATAATAAACGCCGCCCCATCCACGCGTTCACCGTTCGATAAGCGAACCCGCGGAACGCTATCGCCGGCAAGAGGTCGCATCATGACAGCGATCAAGTCATCTCCACCGCACGCTTCTTCGACGAGCTGCTCGATACCTGCAACGTCCACGCGGTCGAGTCCGTATATGGAAAACTCCATGACAAGAACCGGTAGCATACTTGCTAGAGGATCCGGATGAAATAGGTGAGACCAGTCGATGTAAATAGTTTCGCCGAAATCGACTAGCAGCACCTCGCAGTACCCATCAAAGTCCGGGTAAACCACTTCCCCGCGGGCAACGTTATTGAAACGAGGCACAATACAGGACATGCCGATATGCAACTCCCCAAGTTCAATGGATCTTCCACGACGTTCCACTAAATACACACTACGTAGGAGTTCTTCCAGCTCGTCGTATGCATCGCACATTTCCTGCGTACGCAGAAACACACTCATTACACTCTCGACAAACATTAATCGGCACCAAAACGCGTCGCTTAAAATCTCCTTGCCGTATCGTGGATACATATTGCTTTTTATTGTTTCCAAACAGGATGCCAAAGACAGACTAAATGCTCGAGACGCTACTAGAGAGTATCACGGGCATAAAGATAACAGCCTCCTATGAATCATAACTAGGTATCCATCACTTTGAATGCAACGAAAGAGGTTTTCGAGCATGCATAGCCCTGCGCTATGCTCCTCGCAAAGTGCTTGCTCTGCAGTAAAAGATATAGAATATGTTCCCTCACAGAGAGAGAGAGAGAGAGAGAGAGAGAGAGAGAAAGACTTCAATTATTATGCTATAAAAATAAGAGACACAGTAAGATCAGATATTTTTAAATTAACCAATATTTTATGGAAAGCACTTTATACATTTACCGTCGTATGCAACAGCCCTGCAAACACGGTCATCCACGCTCGGAGATTCCTTCACCGTTAATTTTATTTTTATCGCTATATGGAATTAATTTGTATTATCACTCGTAATATTGCTTTTAAATTATTTTTTGCTGTGGACGTTGTCATCATAGTGTACTTCTGAAAAAAAGAACGAAACAACTATTTAATTGAGCGCACTGATCAATAAAAAACATCGTGTACAGAATAATCGATATTGTCTTACCTGATATGCCACGACTCATTATACAAAGTTGGCAGCGTTGATGATCTTCTGCCACCGACGACAACTGCGGATGAGGATGTCGGGTGGCACTTTTCTTTCCTGAAGTTAGCTCTATCTTCCTCTCGCTCTCCATGACACGAATAACGAACCCTCGGTGTCGGCTCATATGCAGGGGCTGCTCGCTCTGCAAAACATTATTTTTTTAATTAAAAATAAATATCACATGATTTAAAATTATTTTATATTTTTTACTTACCAAGCTCCGCTGCTTTGCTGCTAATCGACATTGGCACGTATTCCATGATCTGCTGTGTTAATAAAACAGATGCTTCGGTTTTACGACTGTCTCTCTCTCTCTCTTTCTCTCTCTCACTGTGACTGACATCTGTGTATACTTTATAATATTTCGAGCGAAATGTACACTATATACAATTATTTACAACAGTTTCTTTATCACAAATAGCTGCACATACGTAGAATTATTGCGTTCGCAACGCAACACCCGATGCATGATCAGCGATATGACCACGAAACAGCACAATTATTTCGGACAAAATAATTTTCATAAACTCCGTATCCTCTGGCGTTAGCAAGATCGCGATGTGTTCGAGCGCTTCTTCAAAGAAGTCCTTGGAACCGATGATCTCATACGCTACTGCACGAGTCATTTCACTGGCAACTATCTTTTCACGGACATATGATACCACCTCGTTCATACACCTCTGAATCGTTTCACTTTTGCTCTCTAGAGCCTGCATATGGATATCAATTCTTCCACTTATTTCGACGAGCATATCAAATGTAGACCGCTGAAGAACAATATTTGGAGAGTATTTTCGGAAGCGTTTCCGTTTCGATTCTCCAGATTCCTCTTGATTCGCGTATTCCTCATCAGCGCTACCGCTTATTTTACCGAATGACACAGCTCTGTGCTGGTAACACGAGGTTAAAAGTGTGTAATGCGTTGTGTGCTCTATGCGGGCATTACACATTTTCTCGGCATCAGTCCCATGAGCTTCGAAATATTGCTGTACGCGAGAAAAATCACTTTTAAACACTCGCCGCACCGAGTGTAATTCCGGTAAAAGTATTCGACAATATTTTCACCACCGGTGTAAGCGTACACGTAGAGTTCAACTCGAACCCGGCTACGATTATTTTACCAAATGATTTATTTAAACCGTACATAACGGGGCTCGCTATATACTGCGATATCGCATGAGGCTTAGCACCGTTATTTGCCATTTTTAATGCTTTCCTGTAGACTGTGACTTTTCGAATGAATCGTCGGTGGTGTTCATACTCCGTTTTATACAGATTTCCCCCACCACCTAACTGCATTGCCTCTTCTTTTGATACTGCAAATCATACGCCTGAAAATTATTAGCCCATATCCTTTGATATTTGTCGCATTCTCCTCAACAGCCTAGTAACAGCAGCAGATATATCCCAAAACTCTTGCATACTCGCGCACACTTATGCGCACACGCACACATTGACATACAGATAATATGTACCATGAAAACTAAATAATATTCGTCGGTGAAATTTGATGATTTTCCTCATGGCCGAATGCCTTGAAATTAGATGAAAACAATATGACTTTCATCAGCGAAACTCGATAACTAAGTACACCACCATCGCTAAATATTTCCCTAGGTCTTGCTTTTGTAAAGCGATCGCGTGCGGCCATCTTCTTGGTTAGTCGTATTCATTACATCGTTGCAGTATATGCAGAGAGAGAGAGAGAGAGCTTGTTAAAGGAATATATATAAAAGTGAGCCGCTTTGAAAATTCTCTAGTTAATTGTCTGATTTACTGTGGTTACTGCTACTACTACTCTAACAGCACAATCATGGTCAGAGTGGTAAAGCGCTCATTGATAAGAAAATTGATAGAGTTTATATTGAAGCGTAGACCGTCGTTGCGTTCGCGCTGGGGTAGAAGAAATTTACAGATCACCCTATGGGAACTTCCGACACAGGCGGTTGTTCGTAAAATTCGCGGTATGCTGTGCGAGTGTCATCAGCGCGATTTAGTTGACGCGTATAATATCGGATTGTTTGATAATCAAATAATTATTGATTCGGTGATGCGTGTTATTCGTCGACGAGGTTGGCTGAATGAGACTGCTCTGCAACCCATACGCAATGAAAGACGTAAGTAATATACAGCGCTAATTACTTTTATTTTATTTCCTTTATTTCATAAGATTTTTATATAGTTCGACGGTATGAGGACGCAGAAATGGGATCCGACACTTATGATTTCGATGAAGAGGGTAGAACCGATTCAGATGATCATAGCAGGGACAACGATGGCGACAGCACCGTAGGGAATCGCTGGATAAATTTTACCCAGCCATTCTGCGGTTATAAACCTACAAACGGTCTTTTCATGGCAGGCCCCTCGAGAGAACCAGATGAATCCGTCGCAGGCCCATCGCGACAATACAGTTCAAACGATGATGCCAACAGCAATACAGACAGCGAGGAAGAAGAAGAAGAAGAAGAAGAAGAAGAAGAAGAAGAGGAAGAAGAAGAAGAAGAAGAAGAAGAAGAAGAAGAAGAGGAGGAGGAGGAGGAGGAGCAAGACGTAGACGATGACGACGAGGAGGAGGAGGAAGAGGAGGAGGACCCTGTAGATTCAGGTAAGCTTTTAATAATACAACTACGCTGACAAAAATAAAAAAATTACGCGGATAATAATAGTAAAATGAAAAAGCAAGGTACGAGACGGACCCAAACGTTTTTCGCTTTGCACGATTCACTGTGCCGAGACCGCCGACAATCGAGTTGGTTTACGAAATGCGTCGGCGGTTCCCGGGTGCAGTCGACGGATTCGAGGACTAGAAGCAAATATAAGTTTGTAATTCTTACGTTACACGAATTATATGCATAGTATATAGCCAGCGACAAACAAAAATTTAAAGTAAATTAAATAAAAATTCTAATAAATGGTTTAATTATGCCTGCAGGTGGACAGACCGGCGATGGAAGGACTGCTGCACGGGGTGGTGATATTTTGCCTCCTGGTGAACGTTTCGGTATCGACAACGAGCAGAGACGTTATTTTTCACGCTTTAGGATGCAGGGTCGAGAGACAGATTTTTATTTTCGTCAGCCACCGGTCGGTATCGATCATCTGACATGGTTCGAGGGAGGTGTACGAGGTGTTCTCACACGTCTTACAGAATCGTGCGAAGGACATGATTATGTGGGTATGACTCTGAGCGTACCGTCTCTTGCGCAAGGACCTGTATGGTTATCATTTCGACCAGCTCGTGACATCGTTCCCGACGATATATGGCGACTAATTAATAGTGTAGCTCAGAGCGCGCGCGAATTTCGAATAGACGCTGGTACATGTAGAATGACGACGTGTATAGTACGAGGCGTCGAAGGAGCCGGTGTGGGCACTAGGCTTACACACGAGTCTATAGCAAAAAAGTCAATTTTACGCATAAGTAATCGCGATAATTTGTGTCTACAACGATCCCTTGTCACTGCCCGAGCGCATGCCGAACGCGGTCAAATACGTGCGGGTGTGCTACACAGACGATGGTGTCAAATTCGGAACGGGCTTCGAGGTGCGCAATATACAGCGGCGATAGAGCTCACACGTAATGCAGGGGTAACGACACCGTCTAGGGGGTGTGGTGCGCGCGAAATTCAGCTCTTTCAGGAGTACTTGGTTCACAAGGGTATAGCGATTGTTGTTTATGAATTTCTCACCTTCGGAAAACGCGTTCCGGCTCTGTACGATGGGCGAAAATACGTACTCACTGCAACAGGTAAAATTAATCATACACTCTTTATTCTCTATTACGAGCGTTCTCATCACTATCAACCGATATTAAATCTCGCCGGTGCGCTAGGTAGTCGGGGGTTCTGCACGCAATGTAACTCCAAGTATATTCGAGTACTCCAGCATCGATGTAGCTATCAATGTGCTCGATGTAAATCCACTTATTGCACGGTAATAGAGACTCTCAGCCTGAGTATTGCGCAGACTGTAATCGTTCGTTCTTTGGTGCTTTTTGCCTCGCTCATCACAGAAGTGAGGGCTCCGCGGGTATCACGTCTCGTAAATATAGACGGTACAACGTCTGTAACGCATTGAAAATCTGTAGAGGCTGCTCGCGTATGATTAAAACCACAGATAAAAAGATGCATGTATGTGGTATATCGTTTTGTGCTACATGCAAACAAATCAGATGCGCAAAAGGAGAAGAAAAAAGACAAGTCTTCCACGAGATTTTTATTTTATGATTTTGAGACGCAGCAACACGCGCAATTGCATGATGATAAATCGACACGAATAAACGAGCCGAATTTATGTATCGCACAATGCGTATGTATGGCATGTCTGGATATCACAGATATAGAGATAGATTGTGCTAACTGTGGTAAACGTGAATTCGTGTTTATCGATGATCCTGTTGGGGATCTCGTAAAATTGGCATTATCGCAAAAATTTAAAAAGACCATCTGCATCGCCCATAATGCTAGAGGTTTCGACGCACAATTTATTCTACGGTATTTAATCGAGGTGCAAAAAATACAGCTGCCCTCTCTGATTATGAACGGTACGAAGATTGTCTCGATGAAAATTGGCGATGTCGTTTTTCTCGATAGTCTAAACTATTTACCCATGGCTCTTAGCGCTTTACCTAAGGCCTTTGGTTTTGCTGATGAGGTGGCAAAAGGTACATTTCCCCATTTATTCAACACACCGGAATATCAGAATTACTCAGGTCCTCTGCCGGCCTTGCATTTTTACTCACCCGATACCATGTTCTCAGCGGATCGCGAGCGCTTTTTAAAATAGTATGAGGAAGAATCGAGTCGCGTAGATTATAAATTTGATTTTGCGACGCAATTTGTGCAATATTGTCGTACAGATGTTACGGTTTTGAGACGAGTGTGTTCAGCTTTTCGAGAGTTACTTATACGTTGTGGGAGCGTGTGCCCCTTTACAGAAGCATGCACGATAGCATCAGCATGTATGAGAGTATTTCGAAAGAATTTTCTACAGAAAGATTGCATTGCGGTGTTACCACCAGGAGGATATCGCTGGGGCGATAAGCAATCGCGCAAGGCCGTCGTATGGCTCGTATGGCTCGAGCGTGAGCTCAACTGCGTTATCGCTCATGCTGGACGCACGAGAGAGTATCGCCCTCCGGCCGGCCTACCGGCCGTGGACGGTTACTACGTGGATGCGGGGGTCCATCACGTTCTTCAATTTTATGGCTGCTTTTGGCACGGTTGTCCGCGATGTTATCGCGTGAATAGAGATGCTCGAACTAAATTCGGCGATACAATGGATGAGCGATACGAGCGTACCATTCTTATTTCCGGGCGAATCAAATCGAAAGGGTACACTCTAACCGAAATATGGGAATGCGATTTTGACAGATTACTCGAGAATAACAAGGAAATGTCGATATACGTAAAAAATCACTCCATGGTCAAGCAGGCGCCTCTCGAGCCACGCGATGCATTCTTTGGCGGTCGAACGGAAAATTTTGTAAGCTTGTACGACGTCGCGAACGGGGAGCAGATACGCTATGTGGATGTTTGCTCGTTGTATCCGTGGGTATGTAAGAATGGAAAATATCCCGTTGGACACCCGAAATTGTACGTAGGCGACGAGTGTCGAGAACTCGTAGGACTTGAAAACGATCTAAGTGTCGTCGAGGGTCTCGTGAAGTGTACCGTGCTGGCACCGCGCGATTTGTATATACCCGTACTGCCTGTTCGCATGCATGGGAAACTACTGTTCCCCCTGTGTAGAACGTGCTGTACAGATATGGACACATCCGAGGTTTGTACACACGATGACGCGACTGAGCGAGCGTTTGACGGCACATGGGTCGTGGACGAACTGAGAAAAGCTGTGTCGCTCGGATATAAAGTGACGCGTATCTATGAAATTTGGCAATACGTTGTTACGCAGTATGACTCGACAACGCGACGAGGCGGTCATTTTGCCGAGTACATCGATACATTCCTAAAAATAAAACAGGAGGCGAGTGGTCCGCCAACAGAGTGTAACGATGACGAGGAAGCAATTGAGCGTTTTATAGCATTGTACAAGGAGTCTGAGGGTGTATATCTCGAGCGAAGTGCTTTGCAGCCAAATCCGGGTTTACGTTCACTAGCGAAATTGGCTCTTAATTCATTCTGGGGAAAGTTTGGTCAACGAGAGAATCTCACGAAAACCGTTATCGTCTTCACACGCGCGGAGTTAATGAATTTACTAACGAGTCCGGAGATTGAGGTGAAGGGGATGCTACCGGTTAATCACAAGATTATGTATGTAAACTATGTGAGCAACCGCGATGCTATCCAACCATCACCGACATCAAACGCCGTGATTGCAGCATACACGACGGCACAGGCACGCCTAAAATTATAGAGTTATCTTGAAGGGCTCGGGCGACGAATATTGTACTGCGATACGCACTCCTGTATTTACATGATGCATCCCGGTGGTAACGAGTATGAGCCGCCAATCTGTCAATTTCTAGGAGATCTTACGGATGAATTAAGTGAATACGGGCCTGGTAGTTATATAACTTCGTTCGTTTCGGGTGGACCAAAATTTTACGCATACCTTGTTCGTAAACCCGACGGTACGATTATTGAAAAATGTAAAGTGAAGGGTATCACGCTAAACTTTGCGAATAGCCGTCACGTAAATTATAACGCATTACGATCTTCCGTGACAGGAGCAAGGAGCGTACCTATTATTTTAAAATTCGACGCTATTCGACGTACGGAATTTCATCATGTAGTAACGCGTAAAGAAACGAAATCATGCGAGCCTGTTAACACGAAGCGAAAACGGAACGGGCTGTGCTCTACTGTACCGTATGGCTATTGTGAAATACGCTAATTAGTATAACGCAAAAAAGTATATAGTTTTACGGGTGAATTCGCGATATTAAAAAAAATCTTTTTGTCTAATTTCATGTAACATATTTACAGTGTACAATACATTGAAAAAATTGATTTATCATGTATAAAATCGTTATCGGATCATTCTTTTTGTGCTGATATTCGTAACAGTAGCTGCTATCTCTCTACCGTTCCCTTTTGTGCTGACTTTCTCATTGTTGATTCCTTTTGTCCCGTCTTTCTTATCGAGTGTTTCCTTTTGTTCTGGCTTTCTAGTGCTACATCCGTGGATATAATATTGTTGTTTAGAATTTGATGATTCGTAAAATTTGTATATAGAGATGTATGCATAGTGAAATAAAAATATTGCTTTATTTGTGAGAAATATAAAAATTATCGTTATTTAATATACATACAGCGTAAACGCCAGCTTATACCGCGGGCCCGCGCCTCATCAGCTAGTGCAGGCGCGCCGCGTCTTATCAGCTCTTTAAGGCCGCGAAAATAGCTGATGCCGCGGGGTCGCCGCCGCCGCCGCCACAGCCGCGGCCGCGGTATAAGCTTATTTAAGAGTCTGCTGATTGATTTTGATGGACACTCGTCGATATGGATACACGTTGGAAACATCCGTGGACAGCTGTGATAAGCGGTCCTACGGGATGTGGTAAAACATATTTTGTAAAAAAATTCTTTAAATACATGCGCGAAATGACGGATGTCCCGTTCGAGCGTATACTTTTTTATTACTCAGAGTGGCAGTCCGGGTATTCAGAGTACGGTGATAAAATCGAATTTCGCGAGGGTTTACCGCAAGCAGTAGACTACTCGAATGACGCAAGACCTAAACTTGTGGTCATTGACGATCTAATGCGCGAGGCATCCAACAATACTGTGGTCGATCTTTTCACCAAGGGTAGCCATCATAAAAATCTTAGTGTCATTTTCATCACGCAAAATCTCTTCCATCAGGGTCACGGGCAGCGCGATATCTCCTTAAACGCTAATTATATCGTTGTCTTCAAAAATCCGCGAGATCGTGCGCAAATTCAGCACCTAGCCCGCCAGGTATGTCCCGAGAATCCGCGATTTTTGCAGGAAGTATATTTCGATGCAACAGCCGCACCGCACGGCTATCTATTATTTGACTTGAAACAATCGACGCCTGATAATTGTCGATTTCGCGCCTGTATATTTCCCGATGACCAATACCATTACGTTTACGTGCTTCAAAAAGCAATAAAAGTTTGCGATGCGTCGCGCGATGTACCAGTAATGCGCTTGTAATGGCGTTGCGCGGACCTCTCGATAAAAAGCAGATAATTATATTGCAAGCGTTGTGTTATCTGAAGCAAGAGCAACGACGTGCAATTTTGCGCAAAGCAGATGTAGCGCTTGTTCGCTGTATATGCGAGTGTGCTCTAAACGTTTTACAGGGAAACGTGAGTCTGAACAACGTGCAAAAGAATCATCTTCGGAGGCACGCGACAATTCTTCGGCGACTAGCCGCCAAAAGGGGAAATTGGAGCGGTAAGAGGAAGATCATCGTCGAGCACTGTGTCGGATTTCTCAAGTTGCTTCTTGCGCCTGTCTTGGCCTACGCGAGACATGGAATATGCCAGAAAGATGGTACTTATTCCTCATGATAACATACATCGTCTCGCTGGACTCGCCACTACTGCCGCTGCTGCTACTACTACTACTACTACTAGTGCAGACCCGTTGCCTTCCGTACATACTACCGGTACGCCATTATCGCGCCTCGACTCTGAGCTGAGTGAAATTCTAAACTCTCACTCGTACAAGAGCGAGAGAGAGAAGTGGATAGCGTACCAACAGGTTTTACAGCGTTATCTTCACATGGTCGAGTACGATAATGCCGTACCGAATATTTCATCAAAACGAAAAGTAGCAATACTCGATAGCCACGAGAATAAATCCGACGACGATTTAATGAACAAAGTTAAATCGCGGCTCAATGACACACTTATTATCGATAGCGTACCAAAAAAATTTTAATCTAAAGCAATATCGTTGCTTCGAAATTTGCATCGCAGCGCCGTTGGTAAAAAAATGACATGGGATCGTAACGGCGTTGTTTCCATAGACGGCAGAAGAATTTCAAATTCCAATATCGTTGATCTTGTTAACGATGCTATGCGAGCTAGAAAACGCGAGAAACCCATCGGACGATCTCACTTTGCCAAACTCCTGCGAGCGATACAGATGCCGCGTGAATTTATCGGTAACCCCGCGTTACTACACGAGCCTACACCTACATCATCCTCGACACCACAGCGGCGTCTTATTTTACCGCGCGAAAACGATAGTAGCAGCAGCAGCAGCAGCAACGGTAGCAACAACAACAACAACGACGACGAGGCCGAGACCGCACACTCAAACAGAGATTTAATGCTCACGGCTGAAAACGACATCATCGAGGGGGAGGAGGGGAATGAAGAAGAGGACGAACAATTGCAAAACTTTGCACAAGTAGAATATCGACCACCCACACAGTTAGAAAAGAAAAAGAAAAAGAATCCATTTAACTGGTCATCGCTAAAATTATGAAATTTCTTCAAAAAATCTATTATGACACCGCTCATCCTGCTTCCTATTCTCGAGCAAAAAATTTGGCCCAGGTGGATCGTAGAGTAGCGCGAAAAAATGTTTTACCATGGCTCGAGACACAGGATTCATATAACATGCATCGCCTCGTACGACAACGATTTCCCCATCGTACGTACAGTGTGAGTAATATAGATCGATCTTCGCTCGATAGCCACGTACAACGCTGGGTACGCGTATCTGCTTGTTGTTATTGATGTGTTGAGCAAATACGCGTGGGTCGAGGCTTTGCGTGACAAAACGAGCGCAAACGTGGCCCGCGGTCTCACACGCATACTCGCGCGCAGTAACAATCGTCGCCCGCAACAATTGCAAACTGATCAAGGCAAAAAATTTATCGGCGCACCATTTCAGCAAATTCTCAAGAAAAAGAATATCGATTTTCGCGCTGCTCGTAACCCTGATATAAAAGCCTCGATTGCCGAACGCTTTAATCGAACAATAAAAGAGCGAATGTGGCGCTACTTTACATACACGCGAAATAAGCGTTACATCGATGTTTTACAAAATTTTTTATATGCTTATAATCACACTAGACACAGCGGAACGCGTATTCCTCCGAGCGAAGTAACCCTCGAAAATGCTTCTATAGCCCGAGGCAATTTAGCACGGCGTTACGAGCGTAACGCGAAAAAAATTAAAAAGCCTAAATACAGCGTCGGTGACTTGGTACGTATCAGTACAGCTAAAGCAGCTTTCGTAAAAGGATATGAGCGTGGTTGGAGTAACGATTTATTCAAGATTCAACGAATATCGTTGAATCGAGAGCCATTCGTGTATATTTTACACGATCTGAATAACGAGACTATCGACGGTATTTTCTACGAAGCAGAATTATCACGAGTACGAGTGCCTCCGTCATCTGAGAAGACGAAAGAGAAGAAGAGGACAAAGAAGAAGAAGAAGAAGAAGAACGCTCGGGATCATCGTCCGTGATAAATATGAGCTCCAAGAATAGCTCTTTCTTTGTCGTACTACCGAGCAACAGTAGTATGCAGTATTTTCCGGATAATACAACGACGAAATTTATTACAAAACTACCGCGTCAGATACGCCTGCACGGAGAATGGGCTGTTTTTCTTATGGAAATTGCTTATCCGATGACTCTTTTACATGTTCCTACTGTAGAAAATCTCGTAACTTTTGAGGATGGTGATTATGATTTATCGGGTTTAAATCTTTTAACACGGAGGAGCGTTGATAGAGACCAAGTAGCACCTGGTGTATATCGCTCTATAGACGCTCTTTTGGAGAGTATAAATCAGCTACCTCACGTGGCCGATCATTTGCGCTTTAAATCGCTTCCGAGCGGGCAGGTCGAAGTGGCACGCGTATGCGACGATCTACGCTACCACGACTTGCGCGTATCGCCCGCTATCGCAAGGCTACTAGGATTCTCGGAAGAGGCTTGTAGCCCCGTAATGATAGAACCGCATTGCGAATACACAGGGTCGAGGCCTGCATCTCTCACCGGTGCTATACCGGGCAGCATGTTTTTATACACAGATATCTGCGAGAGCTATATTACAGGCGATGTACAAACACCCCTCTTACGAGTTGTTCCCATTGATACTGATAACTGTCCGTATGGTTCGATAAAAATTAAATCGTTTTCAACGCCACGATATATACCTCTCTTGCGCAATAATTTACACACTATCGAGATCGATATAAGAGACGAATTTGGGGATCCTATACCATTCGAGCAGGGAACGTTGACTGTGACACTACATTTCAAAAGGTCCCACGATTGATTACACCACTATGGATGATATTGACAGTGTGCAGCACGGATGGGGTCGTCGCGGGTACGGTGGTATTAGCCATGTTTATATCGGAACACCTAATCAGCGAGGACACGGTATCCGTAGCTTTCTCGGGGGCCTGTTTCGTCGAGTGTTACCACTTTTAGAGAAGGGCGCTAAAGCAGTTGGAAAAGAAGCGTTGCGCGCTGGTGTAAACGTAGCCGGTGATATCCTCGATAGAAATATAGCTGTGAAAGATGCTATTCGCGAGAGAGCGCGAGAATCAGGCAGTAATCTCAAACGCAAAGCCCCTGAAAAAATTGACACTCTCATGCATGGGTCTGGTTATAAAAAGCGCAAAATTTCACGTACTCCTCATTCATCGAACGAACGTAAACCACGACGTATCTCTCGTAAAAATAAAAGTGTAATAAAGAGAAAAACAATAAAAAAGAAGAAGAATAATAAGAACAATAAGAAGAAGAAGACTCGTCAACGAACAGTTGCAGATATTTTTGGATAGCTGAAACAAGATGGCTTTTCTACATGCGCACTCGTGCGAGTGTCTTAAATCGGAACTTGAATTATTTTCACTCCCACCGACGCAAACTACTATCGAAGGCTCCAATTGGGTGTATTACAAACCAATATCTTCGCTAACAGATGATTCACCGATTGAATTTGTTATTCCCGGACAGGGTGATGAGTATATCGATCTCGCGCATACTATGCTTAGTCTGAGAGTGAAAATAACATCTCCGACCATTACGGAAATTGCCGTGGGCACATCGTCGAAAGTAAGTGCCGGCCCTGTAAACAATCTCTTGCATTCTATGTTTAATCAGGTGGATGTATACCTGAATCAAAAATTAGTTTCACCTCCAAATAACGCCTACGCTTATCGAGCGTACATAGAAACACTTTTGAATTACGGTCCAGCAGCAAAAAATTCGCATCTCACGAGCGTTTTCTGGTACGACGATACACCTGGAAAAATGGATGATATAACATCGGAAAATACGGGACTTGTGAAGAGAAAACAATTTTTACATGTCGAAAAAACTGTAGACTTGCTCGGTCATCTGCATTGCGATATATTCAATCAGGAGCGGTTCCTATTAAACGGTGTCGAGATGCGCCTACGGCTGGTTCGGTCTAGAGATTCATTTTGTCTTGTGGGGGATACAAAGAATGGTCAATGCGGCTCAAAGATTCCCGAGGCATCGCTTCTCGTTCGTAGAACAAAAATAGCTCCTGGTGTGCTGCTCTCACATGCTAGAACTCTGGCAAAATCTACGGCTAAATATCCTCTTACGAGAGTCGAGGTAAAAGCCGTTTCAATACACTCGGGTGTTCATGGAGAGACTATCGATAATATCGTGTTAGGTCAGTTGCCGAAGCGTATAATTATCGGTTTTGTCGATAACAAAGCGTTTAACGGTGACTTCAGTATGAATCCGTTCAATTTCCAAAATTACAAGATAAATTATTTCTCGTTGTATGTAGATGGTGCTCAAATACCTTCGAAACCGTTACAACCTGATTTCACGAAAAATCATCTATATGTGGATGTTTTTCAAACGTTGTTTTCGGGAACTGGAATAAATTTCTTGAACGATGGTAATTCGATCGGTCGCGATAATTATCGCGATGGATACTGTCTGTTTGCTTTTGATTTGACACCCGATCTTTCGGCGAACAGCAATACACATTGGAATTTAATAAAGCACGGTAGTGTGAGAATAGAGGTACGATTTGAGGATGCGCTTGCTTCAACGATAAATTGTGTAGTCTACGCGGAATATGATAATGTCCTTGAAATTGATGCCTCTCGGCAGGTAATGGTGGATTTTACCGAATAAGCGAAAAATGTGCTGATGTTGGCATAAAATTATTTCGTGTTAAGACACGTAGAAGCGTGTCCGCGAGTAACTAATCAGTCGAACTCGGTCATCTGTACGGATTAGACGTGAAAATGGATATCGTCGTGGATATACAGGGAATGCGTGGTAAAGACTCGGAATTTATTCCGAAAGAAATTGCCGTGGTAGCAGTGGATAGACCGTACTCTGCTCATTGGATCGTTGCACCGCCGTGTCACTTTGCCGAATTACCACAGCAATCGAGAAGCCAGAATAATTTTCTCTCAAAATATTTTCACGGTATGGAGTGGTACGAGGGCGATGTGAGCTGTAAACAGGTATACGCTAACTTGCGTGAAATTTCGCAAAAATCAAGACGCATCTATACGCGCGGTCACGAGAAGGCTATACTTCTTTGCGATATCACGAGTCGTGAAATTTCCAACCTGAAGGATGAGGAGGGTGCCCCATCGTACACATTTATGCCGAAATCTTTGCGAAAATGCTTCAGACACGCTATGATAAACGATACAGCGTCTTCGCATTGTGCAATGCGCCAGGCTTTCCAAATAAAAAATTGGCTTCGCGAGCATCCATTTAAAGGAGAATCATACATGGATGTTTGGTCAGCAGACGAAGAGGAAGAGAATAAAAAAGAGGAGAAATCTTCATCATGTGGTCGTGACACGATCGACGACGCTGTGAAATAAATTTTGCATATATATATACGTCTTTCAAAGCGTATCGGTCATCATTTAATCATTGACTATGTGTTCAGCATGAACACTAGACAAATCTACGAGAGCCTGCAGTATCTACCACTTTCAACCGTTGGCGTATACCCGGCTGACAGAATTCCTCGTGTATGGTCGTTACCAGCCGGACTCGTAGTTAACACGGATAACCACGACGGACCTGGAGAGCATTGGATCGCCATGTACGTTAACCATCATGGAAAAGGAATGTATTTTGATAGCTACGGGCTACCACCGGTTATACCGCAACATCTCGCCTGACTACGAAGAAACTGCAAGTTCTATCGGTACGGCCTCAAGCAGCTACAGAGTAATACGTCGGATGTATGTGGACAATTTCGCATCGTATTCCTACACCTTATGTCGTGCGGCTTCACCATGTCGCGATTTAATAATCTCTTTAGCGATAATGTAACGAAAAACGACAGATTAGTGCGTAAATATTACAATGCTTTTGCCTCTCGACGATCAGACAGTGATAAAAATAAATTTAACGGCAGAGGAGTCTCCGAGCGAAGATTACCGTGTTTGCAGGGATGTTGCATACGACGGTAAATATCTGTAAAGTGATTTAAATAAAATATTGATTAATTAAAAACAAATACATCGGTTTACTGTGTCTCTTCTTTTATAATTATATATAAAATATAATCGAGGTCTCTCGCGGCACGGTATCATATTCTGTGTCTTTTACTGCAGAGCATTCGCTTCACGAGAAGCACAGCGCAAAGCGGTACACACGTGCATAACTGCTGACATTGCATTCAAAGCGCTGCACACCTAGTTATGACTCAGAGGGGGGTTTGTTATCTTCAAACACTGTGATCACCGCCAGCCTCATCCGGAGCATTCAGTCTGTCTTTAACTTTGTGATCGTGCAGTCTAAAAGGTTTTTCCGCTA
Source organism: Cylloceria caligata (assembly GCA_963942595.1). Taxonomy (NCBI): domain Eukaryota; kingdom Metazoa; phylum Arthropoda; class Insecta; order Hymenoptera; family Ichneumonidae; genus Cylloceria; species Cylloceria caligata. Next base: position 46,339,938 of record OZ012704.1, on the reverse strand, counting down.
TGTATCCTCGTTATGATGCAAGTATTCTGGGTGTCGCGTTTTGGTGCAGTGTTTTATATATAGACTTGGACATGGTGGTTCATCTGCGAACCGATGAAATGTGGGACGCGTACGAGGAGATGGCGAAAATTCTCCATCGTGTTTTTTACGAGTGGGATCGCGCATCGTTTAGTATCGCCCTGGAGGACCTTTACGTGTGTGTGTGGGTGTGAGTGGGTGCGTGCTCGCGTATATGTGTGTGTGAAAGTGAGAGAAAGAGAGAGAGAGAGTTAAAACCGCCGTAGAAGGAGAAGGATAGTACAGCAGCAGCGGTCAACAACAGCAGAAGTGGTGAGTGCATGAATTTATTTATTTAGTATGTGTACACCTTTGCTCCATCCTGCTCTTATATCTACTCTTCCTTGTTCACCAAGGTACCCACACCACCTCACTTTACCATCTCCATGTTACCGACACTGGTCAAGCAGAGTGGGTAGCGCGGCGGTGGAAAAGCTAGGTGGTGGGGGTAGCCGCGTGGTGGGGGAAGGAGTGGGGATAGGAGTGGGATGGAGCAAAGGTGTACACATACTACTCACGAGGTTTGAGCCATAGACTCTGTACACTTACGGCACAGAGCAAATAGCAGTCTCTCGTGCATTCAAACAGGTAGCACGGGATGAAAGAGGTGGCGCGGAAGCAATACGCTACACTCGACCAAACCGTTGACCGTTGCACCGAGAGCATCGAGTGAACCCCCCAACAAATCGTCACACTCGGTAACAATATATATTTTCGGGTGCCCCGCCGGGAAGCGACCTGTCTTACATAGATAAGGATACAGCGAGCAGATATCGATGTACGATATCTTCTCCTCTGGTGCGACATCGTAGGAGGTGACGATATTACCTGTGCGATTACCATGAAACGCTGCACGAGGGTTCAAAATCTCTGTGGTGCGCCGTGGATGATTTTTGTAAAATTCGTTTACGCGTGGCTCGACTTTTCCGAGTATATTGAAGTTACACTCCCACATCTTCACCAATTCGTAACCATGCGAACAAATTTTTAAACTTATTGCCACAGTACGCTCATATCGAGTGTCCATACTTTCGTTGCCAGCGTGAGACTTTCTCGCGCGATCGTTTGGAAAACATTCACGGCATCCATGCCAGTAATAGCCATGGTATTGATAAACAATACGACGATTGTTTACCTCTAGATAGCCGTCGACACGTGGCCCTTCGGGTAGCTTATATTCACGGGTGCGAGCCGCGTGAATAAGCGCATGACCGAGCTCATGTAGCCTCGACCCATAATAGCCAGTCAACGGCCTGCAGTGAGTGATTTTCCGCACGCATATAACCACCGGCAGGTATAAGACCAATTGTATTGGGTCTTAGAAAATTACGACGGTACACGTCCGAGCAAGCCGATGCTATCGTAGTGGCCTCGGTGAATGGGCATGTATTACCTACATATAAAAATATTTTCCGAAATTCGAAGCAAGCTCGACGGAGTATGTCAACATCCATCTTGCAATACTTAAAAATTTCTTTTTCAAAATCAAATGTTACGGCTTTATCGACTTGTTCAGCGTACCATTCGTAAAATTCCGCGCGGTCTGGTTTACTCATTGTGTCGGGCGAGTAATACGCAGCTGCGGGGAGAACACCATTATATCCTCATGCATCTTCAATGTTGAAGAGGTGCGGGAAATAACCCTTGGTCAGTTGCTCGCTAAACCCGAAAGCTTTGGGTAGTGCACTGAGTCGCATATGAAAATAATTTATGCTGTCTATAAAAGTCGTGCAGCCCACTCGCATTGAAACTATTGAATTACCGGTCAAAATTATACTGGGTGTGGGCATGTTCGTCGAACGTTCTACGATACTTCGCAAGACAAATTGGCTGTCAAATGCCTTGACGTTGTGTGCAATACACACTATGTTACGAAATTTCGTGGAAGGTTGCACGGCCAAATCTACAAGTTCATCTAATGGATTATTTTTTAATAAAAACTCTCGCACACCGCACCACGAGCAACAGCTCAAGGGTAGATGCTCTCCCACTGAAAAATAAAACTCACACAGCTGTTGCGCTACACAATGAGTGACTACGTACTCGAACGAGTCGTCTCCCATATTTGGAGTAATATACGGAGTATCCTGGCGCGTTTCAAAATCGTAAAATATAAATAGCGTTTCAGGGTGTCCGGCGACCGGTTCCAATTCTTTCCGTGGTTTGACAATTTGCATATAGCAACGATCATTGTAGCCATGCGAACTACGACACAAAGGACAAAAAGAAACACCGCATTCGTGAATGTTGTGATTATTACTCATAACTTTATCACAAGATTTACAAATACGGTAAGTCTCGCAAATAGATTTTTGAACCTGTTGCACCTTATAGCGGTTAACCAACGGTTTTAGATGGTTGGCGAAACACAAGGGGCTGTAGAACATTCGTCCACAATCGTCGCACGACTTCTCGCAATTCACAGCGGCGGGCACTGTTTGACTAGTACCCGCCACCGGACCGGGCACGAGCTCTTTATCAGCCGTTGGGACTAACTCTTTGATACAGGGCGGCACATTGAAGCATCGTGGACACTTACTCGTGCAACGATGCTCGAATTGATGACGGTAGGATTTATTGCACGTTATGCAATAATTAGGTTGATGATTGCCGAATAGTGTTTTAAAATAGCACTATACCCTATATTAAAAACCTCAGATGGCCTCTGCATCACGAAAGACGTTTGTCCATCAAAAAGCCGAAGTACACCTGTACCGAGTGACTCCCAATCGTATACCGCGATAGCAATCCTCAAAGGCATGAGTTATCTTTGGAAATTTGATATTTCCGGAATACCACAGCCTTCTAGAGGTATTTGCACACCAGCGAGCTGAACAAGAGACTGCGCTTTTTCACGTTGGTCGAGCGACGCCCCTTGTCGAATACGCGTCCAAGATATTTCCGAGTCTTTGCTACGTTCACGTTTATGTACAGTGTGTTAAGTAAGAGCGTATACAGCATAACTTGCAGTCGGTAAGTGATACGAACCTGAAATTTTTTTTATTTGGATTAGCGAACCTCCGCCTACGGCGCATTATTCGAAAAGTTTAAGTTTTTGTCAATCTTCCGTCAGAGAAACACAGAAACCGCGATGAGTGACGTGTATTCGAAACGTTTTGAAGCCATGGAAAATGACATCATCACACTCGATTGGCCATCACAATCGCCTGATGCTAGTCCTATTGAAAATGTCTGGGCCTACATGAAACAGAAGATTTAAGGGAAACGTCTCTTCACTTTGAAGCAGCTCTCTCGAGAAATTCGACGCATTTGGAAGGCACTCCCCCAAGAATACGCCGAAAATTTGGTAGAAAGTATGCAGCGGTGATGCCCAGCGATTATCGACGCTGGTGGTGATTGGACCCACTATTAAAGCTATTGCGCATTGCACCGAATCATGTTAAACGTGTATGTGTAAAAAAAAATTTGTTGAATAAATATTTCTTGAATAACGCTGTACACGCTCTTACTTAACACACTGTACGTTGTTTGCAAGAGCTACAACGATCGAGCGCGGAAAACACAATTTATCACCGTTTTGTATCATACAAACCACGGATCGACTCTTCACCATTGACACACGGAGCCCCTGACCAGTAGGCACCGCTACATACGTAATGGTGAATCGCAACGTGTCAGAGGCCGCGAGAACCCTCGAGCTCTGATTCACGGCACACATCAAAGCCTATAGGGATTCATCACTGAACCGTGAAATAGGCCTCAATGATATACCCGCTCTGCCGTCTGCCATCCCGTCAGTGACAAAACCCACACCTATTAAATCTGTGTCATCGCGATCCTTTATGAAATAATCGTGAATATCTCGGATGGAGTTAAGGATTCACGTGACCGGATTTATAGATACGGGTGGTTGTACTAACGCTAGATTGATCTGTCGCGCTGAAACCCCGAAACGCCGTAAATATTTATATTGCTCCGCACCCGCGACAACAAAACGATTTCCCGGCGGTAAAATATCGTCCGTATCATCGATGCTAACCGCGGTGTCTCGGATCTCTGTACCTGGGCTATGATTTCCAATATTAACTACGCCTGCTACTACGCGATTAACGCTATTACCCCCGGCACCAGTTAAACCCCTACCTATTTGAATTTCGGGACATACCTCGCGCGATGACGATGCTGATGACGACGCTGTAGAGGCTGGGGGCGCTGATGACGCCGATGACGATAATTCCGCTTCATCCAACGACGAGCACCTTGATGACCCCGACGATGATGACCACGATGATGATGATGATGATGATGATGATGATGATGATGATGATGATGATGATGATGATGACGATGATGATGATGAAGATGATGATGGTGACGACGACGACGACGACGACGACGACGACGATGACGACAAAGAGGACACGGTGGAAGCCAGTGACGGTATTGGCGACAACAGCAGAGGCCAGTGAGCTAGAAAATATCCAGATTTAAGTATTTATTTTACGCTCACTCTTCAGGGGGCCCAAGGCATGCCTCGTACAACCGCACAGCAACAAGATCATCGTCCTCGTCGCAGAAGTCGGAATCATCCCCGACCGTACCATCCGCGTGATAGTAAGGTATCACGCGGGTGCGAATAAACACCGCCTCTTCGTGCAGGGCAATACCTTGCTCGTGAGGCGGTGGTGACTCGGGACTATCGGGGATATTCGCGACCTCGTGCACGACAACAGGTGCAACATCTTGCGGCCGATCATCTATTAGAAAATCAATTTTATTAATTCATCTTCATAAACTAAACTAATACTTAATATTTTAAAAATTATTTCTAAGTAACATCATACGAATCATCCGCGGACTCTGTAGTTGCCTCGTCTATATTTAGAGCCCTCTACGCAACCATCACTGGTTTTTCGTCTTCCTTCATCCCCGGCTGTTCAGGATCCGGGCTAGCCGGACTGCTGGGGACATCATCGTCGGTGGAGCTGTCGCTGTCGTCTTCTTCCTCATCCTCCTCCATAGCCTCATCATCGGCGTCTCTCAAATGCTCGGGTTCCTGGTTGTCGTTATCATCAGCGATGAAGAACATATCGGCCTCGTCACCGTCATCCATCGACACGCCCGACATTGAGGCGCTGTCGTCATCGTCGGGGCTGGGTGAAGCTGTGCACGACGAAGGTGACCCCAAGCATGAGTCGGCGCTGGGAGGACCAGCGTCCTTTTCGCTGCTACTTGACGCAAGTAGCGAGCGCGTAGCTGTAAGGGAAAATAAAAATTGACCATGTTTTTAAAGAATAACATTTTGTTTTTCACTCTTTTGTTTTTTATTTTTTAGTCTAGCTAAAATATTTTTATTATTTTTTCAAAAATTGAATAAAATACATTGCCACCGCTAACGAGTCTACGAAGCAAGTTTAACTGTGATTGATTGATTGACGGAAAGTGTATTAATTTTTGCGAGATAGAGTGAAAGTGGATTAAAAATTAATTCACTTTTCGTCAACCAATTAAAGTAAAACTTGGTTCATACCCTTCCTGGTGTCGATAATGTATTTTATTAAATTTTTTGAAAAATAATACAAAAAATTTGTAATAAAAATTATTTTACGGTTTTTATAAAGTACAAAATTAAACCACTTTCAGTCAAGCGATCGAAGTAAAAACAATAATACAATTTTAAATAATAAAAAAATATTTTTCTAGATTAAAAAAGTAAAGTACAAAAGAGCAAATAACAAAAAGACGATAAAAACTCAAAATTTTTTACACAAATACTCTATAGCTGAATACTGTAAGGGGGGTAATTTTACATGTATCAGTATCTTAAAATAAATGAGCGAGTAAAAATAAAAATGTATCGTCTTTGAAGAAAAACGTTTTGTTTTTATTAAAATTTGTTAATTACGTAAAAATATTTTTACTATTTTTAAAAATTGACTAAAATACATTAGCGACGCCGACGAGTTTAACGAACAAAGTTTTACATTGATTGATGAAAGTGTATTAATTTTCGCGCAGCAAAGTGAAAGTGGATTAAAAATTGAGCCACTTTTCGTCAACCAGTTAAAATAAAACTTGGTTCTCGACGATATGACGCTCACAATGTATTTTTATTACATTTTTTAAAACAATAATAAAATTATTAAATTATAAAAAACTAGTTTTTATCTTTTACTCGTCATTCAATTCAATCATTTTAAGATTGATAAATATTTAAATAATAAAAATTATTTCAATGAAATAAAAAATACAAAATGAAAGTAAAAAAGAACACATAACAAAACTTTTGTCTTTTAAGACGACAAATAAATTTTTTCAAATTGTACTCACCATGGCGATTTTCTGCGGCCATAATCAATTCGTTTAGCGGCCTGTGTAAGAGTCCGCCATGATTGGTAAGATGTTCGACCACATATTGTTGCACAGAACCGGGTGGTCGCCGTAACGGGCCACTCACGTAAGCAGCGGTAATCGATTCTGCATCACCACGCAGCAACACTTCACTGAACTCTGCGCGGAGACGTTGGAACGTAAAGTTCGTGATATTTACGAACCAACGCCGTGTAAAGCGCCGCACCAATCGGGGTTCCCGACGTATGAATACGCGAGTCGTTGCGCGCACTACGGACAGAAGGACACGTCTACGTGAATCCATTTTTAAAAAACGCAAAATAACGATGCTACACTGTCAGGATAATAGTTGTAGAACGTTTGAACGTTGTATAATACGAGAACTACGGTTTCACGGAATTTTATACCTTAACTCGAATACCCCCACTACCCTCTATATATATATTTCGACTTCACCATAAATGCAGAAATCGAGGAAAATTTTGAAAGATAGCAACCTTGAGTCCCTGTACAGTGACAGAGTGTCTTCACAAGGGGTTGAGGGCTACACACAGCCGTGCACTATTTCTTAAAGATAATTTATTTCGTACAACCTCTTTGGAAAGGCTGTAAACATGAACCCATGCACGCCTACCGTTTTCTCTAATAAGCTGCATTGTCTAAACAGACATTCTTCCAACGATAATGCTGCTTCAGTGTCAACCAGCGTAGGCGCCTACTATTTCTTAAACATGATTTAATTTGTACTAGCACTTTGGCTAGAGTGTAAACATGTAGCGCCACACTCCGTCCGTTTTTCTAAGAAAGCTGTATTGTCTGAAACAGACATTCTTAATTTACATTTATATATGCACTTTTGGTATCTATTTACAATATGGTAATACGAAACGTCTGCCGTTTTTATACTAGACTGCATTGACAAAATAGGCAGGCTCCATTTATATATACATCTGTAACACGTGTATACAAGACACTAAACGCAAGTAGAAGGGGCCCGTTATAGAAAGACAGGGCGTAACCGTCTGGCGCCAGGGGCGTGTCTAGACAAGCCCCGCCCCCTCCCCCACTACTACCCCTCCCCTGCTGCTTCCTCATTGGTTGTTCCAGGGGGCGTGTCTACCCCCACTCCCCCACCCCCGTTCCTGATTGGTCCCCACAGCCCCCACCACCCCCCACCACCACTGCCCCCATCCCTGATTGGTCCCCACCAGTCCCCACCCCCAGTCCACCTATCCTGGTGTTCTGATTGATGCAGCGTCGCAGCGCCATCTGCCGGATTTTTACTCGTACTTAATTGCCGATGCGCTATCTACTGTCGGTAAATGTGTTACCGAGTGATGGTAAAGAAGATTGGATGTCGGCAGTCGGTCAGGCAGAAAATTACCGATACGTCATCTACTGTCGGTGATCGTGTTACCGACTGGTGGTAAAGAAGATTGAATGTTGACAGTCGGTCTAGCAGAAAATGTATCGGTGATCGGTAAAGCGGATCGGTTGTCAACTGTCGGTATGTAGTCGGCCATCGCTACAGCTGATTTGGGACTTACGGAAGATAAGAAGATTGGATCTCGCGGTAAATAATATTCTGCACCCCACCATCATTTGGTTTCCCCACCCAGTCCTCGATAACCGAGACCCCTTCACGTAGCTTTTTTTAAAAATTTTTGTTAATTAAAAAATTTAATAATTTAAACGACTATTTACAACAACAGTAAATGAAAAAACTCGTTATTTTTAGTTTCATAAAAAACTGTTTTATTTTACCATTCTCGTCCAACAAACATGTATTGTTCATCCGTAATTTTCAATGGCATCCGTGGCAGTCACGGCGAGCTGGTGGTCGACCGTCAATTTGTGTTTTTGTACCCGATTTTTTGTAATGTACATAGCATGGCATGTACGAGGAGACCTCACGGTCAACTTTGAGCTCCTCCGGTAGTTTGTCGTACAGAATTTCTATTTTTCCGCCCCAATGTTTCAATAGCAGCGGCTTCGGTTTGTACGCGAGCTCAGCTTTGGTGAAGTCTCGGGGATCCTTGCAGCAGTCGATCATGAGTATACTACCAATAGTATTTATTGTGGAAAGAGAGGCAAAGATACTTTTACAACGACGTTTCCTTTTCAACTAAGTTTTTTCACAGCTGTTACCATTAGATATATACATCACGCGTCAATGGCCAGCATAGTTTAATATGAAAATGTGTATGGTGGGAGTACTTTCGAATAATAAGACAGGAAATTCAAAAGTTTCGAATTTATTCATAGTAATTCACAAGTAGCATCCAAATCGATCTGTACAATTTTGTATACATGTGTTTTTATTACAACCGTAGCCCTTAATATTATTGTGTTTTACATTTTTCACACGTTTCTTTCTGCGATTTAAATATTTTACGCGTTTGTAGTATTGTGCAGCTATGCGATCGTTCTTCACTCTGTCAGTCGTAAAATTCTTATGAAAATTATCCAGAGTATAACCACGAGCCATAAAATCAAGAAACATAATACAGTATTCACCGCATACTTTAGACTTGAGTGATTGAAGGGGCTGCGTGTTCCACTCGTAGCTTCGACAGTTTCTGCGTAGACGGTTATGGTGTTGGTTAATGAGTAGGGGCAATCCATAACTATCGAAAAAGATTCCATGTCCATTGTTATCAACGTAAGTGGCAACCCAGTGTCGCCCAGGTAGATTATGCTCATCTGTGTTTAGAACCAATGCTGCGGGTCTAGACCAGCGACTCGGGATGCGATCGGCCGGAAATACTCCTTTCGTCTGAGCAGATATTCGTTGTAGAGCGTCTAATATCTGTAGGCTGTTCATGCTGTTTACACAACTGGTGGTAACGCTTAGAGTGTGATTGACGCTGTCTCTGCTAATGATAATGATTGTTGCGCGTTGGTGGTTGCTCTGGCAGGTGTTTGTTACGTGGGGGCGGTGATGGTTGTTTAGCACTCGGTGAGATTACTTGTTTTTCTCTGTTGCGGAAAAGTACAGTTATTTCATCGTTAGCCGGTGCAGTTCCTCCTTGCAGCGCCGACTCATCACTGTTGCACGATAGTGTGATATCGTTGAATATATACTCTACGCTTTGTGATATATCTCGAGTATTTTCCTCATTTGATGTCTCGTTGTTCGGTTGGCTTTGTTGATTTTTAATAGGTGTTGTTTTATCGACAGGTTGTGAATAAATGTGACTAACCGCGTCGAGCTCTTTAAACAGGAGCCACGAACGTATTTTTGCCACGTTATTTAGAGCATATTTTACATCGTCTTCTTTCGAAATACCATGATGAATACAGTAAACATTGTTGATTGGCATATTTTTTAACGATGGACCCTCGTATTCTTCCAGATTGATGATTTCGCGCCCCAGAACGTCACGTAAAAGCTCGGCTTTTTGCAAGCCTCTTGTGTAAATACGCAAGGCATAACGACACAGTAAGCGTAGATTGGTGTAGATTTTTTTCAACGGTGTATCACCGTCAAGCCATTCCAATCCATGATGAAAACACGTTAGTTTATTGTTGCTCGCGCGTCTACTCCTTGGTAGTTCACCAAAGTCAAATGGTGGTTCGACAAGCCAATGACCATAATGTTCTTCCTGAAGAGTCGTCACAGCAATCTCCTTTGGTAGAAAACGGTTGTTTGCATCGTAGAGCGCTTGAATATCCACTATAACGTCCATTATGAGGGTTTGATGTAGACTGATACCAGGTGTGGTTGCGTAGACGAGTTTAAATATTACAGCGTCGTGTGTGGCGCCCCCCCCCCCCTCACGCACTAAAATCTGTAATGACCTGACGTGTGGAATCTATCTCTATTACATTATCATACTCGGCGTATACCACACAATTTAATGTAGATGTCAGAGCCGTTGCAAAGCGTACTTCGATCCTTACACTACCGTGTCTTACGAGATTCCAGTGACCGAAGCAACTTGCTGATAAGTCCGGTGTCAAATCAAAGACATACAGACAGTAGCCTTTGGGATAGTCGCTCCTGGTAATATCTAGTCCCTCATTCTGAAAGTGTATACCTGTACCGCTAAAGAGCGTGTGATAACTGTCTATCCACTTTTCGTTACCATCAAACACCGGTTGAAGAGGCTTGCTCGGTATTTGTTGACCATCGACATACAGAGAGAGGAAATTTATCGAATGATTATTAAAGTTAAACGGATTTAACATTGTACTGCCATTGAATGCTCGATTATTCACAAAACCAAGAATTATTCGTTTAGGTAATTGGCCTAGAATAACGTTATCCAGAGTATCGCCAATGATACCGCTATGCATCGTAAAAGCTTTAACCTCAACCGTTGTTATAGGATACTTGGCGGTTGTTTTTGCAAGCATTTTGGCGTGAGCTATCAGCACGCCTGGTGCGATTTTTGCTCGACGGACGAGTAATGTAGCCTCGGTGATATGTAGTTTATGTGTCACACCGGCCGTAGGAGTCTCCATAAGACAAAAATCGTCTTTTGAGCGTACAAGCCGTAACCGTACTTCCACACCGTTCAGCAGAAATTTATCCTGATTAAAAACATCGCAATGCAAATGTCCAATCATATCTAAAGTCCGGCCATTCTTTATGTACTTTTCACGATTATTCAGACCGATATTAGGGCTATTCGATGCACCTGGTAGACTGTCAAACGTACCGGGCGTGTCAGCGTACCATAGCGCGGTCGTTAAGTGAGAATTTTTAGCAGCCGGTCCATAATTGAGTAACGTCTCAATATATGCTCTGTAGGGGTATGCATTGTTTGGCGGTGCCACGAGTTTCTGGTTAAAATATACATCCACCTGATTGAAAAGGCTATGCAGAAAGTTATTAACAGGTGCTACGTTGTACTGTGATTCAGCTGTTGGAATAACCCTAACATTTACAATAATCATTGTATGAGCTAAGTCCAGGTATTCTTCACCGTGGCCAGGTATGACAAACTCCAGGAGCCCGTCGTCCGTCAGGGACGACACAGGCTTGTAGTGTATCCATTGTGATGCTTCTATAGCCGTCTGCGTTGGAGGTATGGTGAATAAGTCGAGCTCCGACTTCATACACTCGGAGGAGTGTGAGTGTAAGAACGACATTGTTAAACACCTCCAAAAATATCGTTGGTCTTTGCTCGTTTGCGTCTACTACTTTCGATACCTCGTCTCTTTCTCTTTGTTATCCTTTTCTTTTTATTCTTTGCGACACCACGATGTTTCCCTGCTGCAATGCGTCTACGTCGTGCAGACTTTTTCTTCTTCTTCTTCTTTATTCCTAACGATTTTTTCGAAATACCAGTACGCCTTTTCCTCGTCCTCTTAGGCACGCGTCCCGATAACGACTGTATCATGCGAGCGGTACTCACAGCATTATATCCTGAACCATTCATGAGAAGAGAGATTTTTTCATTGGCTTTTCGTTGTAAATTATCTCCAGATTCGGCTGCGCGTCGACGCAATGACTCCTTGAATGGCATTTTGCGACCGCTCACATCCTCGATAACGTGTAAACCCGTGCGAATGGCTTCTTTCCCTATAGCTTTAGCACCTCTGGTCAACAGTGGTAAAACACTCCGAAATAGACCACCGAGAAAACTACCGATCCCATGACCGCGTTGATGTGGGGAACCCGCAAACACGTTACCTATATAACCACCTCCGCCACCTATTTGATTCTCATAATACGTCGTATAATGAGCACACATATTGTCTAATTGAGTCGCTTGAAATGAAGTGTGAGTGTTAACGTTCCATACTCGAATGCAATAGGATTACCCGGATGATCTCTTATATCCACCTCGATCGTTCTGAAGCAATTGTTGAGTAAACCTATGTAATTTGACGATGAGAAACATTTTACTTGCGTTGTACCATACGTGTAGTTTTTTGTATTTAAATTTACAATCCTGAGTAGTGCTGTCTGTGTATCACCTACTGTATACGGTACACAAATATCGCTGTAGACAAAAAGCTGATCGGGCAGAGCCCTATTTATACACGCGGGTACTCGTCCTACGCGTGGAACGCCTCGCATAAGCTGCAGGTAAATACCCCCTGGGGTTTCTCGGTCAAGCAGCAGTTCTTCGTGTTTCTCAAAGCCCAATATACGTGCTATTTTACCACTCATTCGTAATACTCCAGGGTAGCCTAGAGGTTCAGGACACGACTCTGTTACCTCAGACTCGAGGGCAACGTACCCTTTAGCCTTTTCAACATTTACAATTTTTATGCCTGCTTCTCGTAGCCCCGTTAAATCATTGATATTCGCCACAATTTCTTCGTGATTTTTGTACAAACCTCGAGGTATTCGGTTTGTAGTAACTTCTTTATTCTCACAAGCCATCCAACCGATTATCGTATCTGCTTCTTGTAAATGCGTCATTGTACAGGGTATATGAATTTCCGATAAGCCCACAACCCAGCGACCCTTTAAAGATATTTCACGAGGCAATTGAGTTATAAAATGTGTTGTTGTATTTTCGGGAAAATACTTCATACTGCTGTTGCTCGGTAGAACAAGAAAAAAATTATCCTCGTCATGCATCGTTTGGACAAAATTTCGTTTATTCGAGACCGTGAACGCTTGACGCTGGTATCCACGAGTTAAATTTCGCCGGATATCCCACCCAACTTACGAAAATTTGTTTTTTCGCACCGTGTCCTTTTGTCCGTAAAACTTGATCAATCTTGAATTCTTTATTCTTCTCCATACGCTTCTCATGAACGCTCGTTAATTCTTCGGGGTAAAAGAAACCATCGATCGTTTCGTCTTCGAGATCGCACAACGCATACACATACAGGCCCAGTCTATGTAAAACTTTTTTGATACGAAAAATTTCTTCACTCCAATTTTTCTCGTAACCTTTTTCGAAGGTGCCTTTAGTTCTACTGATTCGAACGTAATCACCGGGTTTGTATTTATACGTTGTGAAACGTCTCTTTTCACGTCGCTTTATCGCGCTAATTGTCATATTGCGCACCGCTGTATCGGCATTATATAGCGTTACGGCGGCCGGTTGCATTTTAATGCTCGAGTGTACAGCATGATTGTACGCATAAACCAATTGTTGTAGTATATCGATGTAACGATGAGTATTACGATGTGTGAAGTAGCGCCACATCCGTTCCTTGAGAGTGCGATTAAAACGCTCGACAATCGAGGCTTTTACATCAGGATTACGAGCAACACGGAATTGTATGTTTTCATCTTTGAGAAATTTTTGAAGTTGACCACCGAGGAATTCTTTTCCACGGTCGGTTTGTAGTGAAACAGGTGTACGACCATCGTTACGCTCGAGAATACGTTTAAATGCCTTTGTTACTTCGCGCACAGTTTTGTCCTGCAAGGGTTCGACCCAGGCATATTTGCTGACAACGTCAATTACCATAAGCAGATAGGAGACGTTGTCGTTATAGCTACTCAATGAACGTAGATCCACGAGATCGGCCTCCCAGACATCGTCAATATTTGTAACATTGTAATACAGTCGTGGAAAGACACGGTGCACGGGTCTATGAATGGTATAACTATCCTGTTGAGTGAGCCAGTCATATACGGTGTCTGCTTTATTTTTGCTACTGATTAAACGTCGCGCACCAGCGTATCCAGCTGGATGCGAAGGATCGTAGTACACTTTTTCGAAAGTCATCTTTCACCGCTCGTTGTACAGCTTGTTCTAAATCTTTATCCACTTTTCAAATACTTTTATTACTTTTGTTTTCCGACGTTTTGAAGAAGTATTCCCAGGGTGTGTATCGTCGTTGTCGTCGTAGTCATCGTTGGAATTATCGCCAATCGCATCCACATTCATAGAATGCGAGTCGTTATGTTGCATCATCTGAATATCTTTTCTTGGCCGCTTAGTGCCTCTAGATACGCCTAAATCCCACAATCTACTGTTGCCTATAAATTCACGCGGAACGCTCTTTGTGCGTAGACTAACGATAAACTCGTGTCTACCTGTTGCTTTAAAGTTTTTTCTAACTCGTACTGCATCGTTTATAAGGTCGACAATATTAGAATTTGGAATGAGGATACTGTCTATTGTTACACATCCTTTTTTATCCCATCTTATGCTTTTTGATTCATCACTCGTGGGTTTGCGTAGAAACTTTAATAACGCAGTCGCTCGGCGTTTATACATATTTGGAACGCTATTAACGATGTCAGCATCGCTCGTGGCTTCTGCATTATCTATCTCAGACGATGTTTCGGGTGGTGCTGGTGAAAACAATGTATTTTTCGTACCAACGAGATATAGATAACGCTGCAGTACTTGTAAATACTCTTTCCATTTACTAGCGTCGTCTTTACCATACTTGTTTGAATAATACGAGAACTACCGTTTCACGCAATTTTATACCTTAACTCGAATACACCCCCACTACCCTCTATATATATTTCGACTTTACCATAAATTCAGAAATCGAGGAGAATTTTGAAATATAACAACCTTGAGTCCCTGTACAGTGATAGAGTGTCTTCACAAGGGGGTTGAGGGCTACACACAGTCGAGATCACTATTTCTTAAAGATAATTTATTTCGTACTACCTCTTTGGAAATGCTGTCAACATGAATCCATGCACGCCTACCATTTTCTCTAGAAAGCTGCATTGTCTAAACAGACATTCTTACAACGATAACGCTGCTTCAGTCTCAACTAGCGTAGGCGTCTACTATTTCTTAAAGATGATTTAATTCGTATTAGCACTTTGTTTAGAGTGTAAACATGAAGCGCTACACTCCACCCGTTTTTTTAAGAAAGCTGTATTGTCTGAAACAGACATCCTTAATTTACATTTATATATGCACTTTTGGTATCTATTTACAATACGGTAATACGAAACGTCTGCCGTTTTTATACTAGCCTGCATTGACAAAATAGACAGGCTCCATTTATATATATACATCTGTAACACGTGTATACACAAGACAATAAACGCAAATTCTGCGATAGCTTTTCCATCAGGGTCTGTGTATTTGCAATCAAACTCTAAAAATACCCAACATTTACATAAACGCTTGTGAACTAGCTTATTTTACATAATTATATTCAGTATAAATTCTTATGATAAATTCATTTTCAAAAATATATTACGAGAAATTTTTCGTTCTCGCTACTCTCTTTACATTTAATTGTATTCATATTTACTTATTCAAAAATGGTATACCCAGGCAAACGTTTCATTATCAATCAACCCTTACACTGCTACGACAATGATAATTATCAGCCTTTGGCGGAAAACTGAAAACCCCACCGAACGCCGTAATAAATTATGTTCCAATGGACAGATGCTAGCTATTGAATTTGTATATGGTCAATATACAATACGGCGCCTGTTTATACATATTTACAATCGGTCGTACTGACGGCGTTGACCATCGAGATGGTCATAGATACTTTCGCGTACAGGTAGACGCACAATATGAAAATTCGTATATTTATTCTTATACGTATAACGTTCAAGTGTTTTCCATCTACCGTAGACTCATTTATAATGCAAAATTCTTTCGACCATCACTGAAACGTAACTACATCAAGCCAGAGGGGGGTTTGCTATAATGTTTCAAATTTTAAGCTATGAAATATCTATTTGTGATGAAATAAACAATTTTTACACTACAATAATTTGTAGTATACAGAAGTATAACTTCTCTTTATGCTCTACTAAGGTTACGTTGGTGGGGGTAAACGCTTGCCCCCACCATTCCAACATATAAGACGATTCACACTTGTCTATAAAAACATTTGTAGAGAGGTTCGGGTGGCAGTCTGACCCGTGATAAGCTACGAAATACAGTTATCGTAGCTTCGTTTCCCTGATCATTTTTTTATTTTTTCCGTGTCGCTCTGTTGTATTTATATCAACCATGGAACATTTTGAAGCACCGTTGTTGCTTGCTATAACATACAATTTGAACTACTCGGAAACAAAGAGGATAACTGTGGGTCTTCAGGTACGCGCAAGCGGTGACGTTACACCGGTCCTTAAGCTGCAGCATAATAACTCATCGGGTGGCATTACCTTTGAATCTACAAAGTGATGTAAACTACAAGATGCCTTGACCGAGATAGCATCATATTTCGGTGCCTGTACGAATTATGGCTGGAAAGCTGATCAACGCATCCGTAAAACACTCAACATCGATGACTGCGAGATTCACTTTGCGTCCTCGTTTGGCCCAAAATCCATTGTTTACGACCAAGCCAAGGACGATGTAGTCGCCGAGGACGTCAACCCTAACGATGAAAATACACAGGTGGAACCATCACCACAGAAGAAGAGGAAGAAAAACATCTACTCACCGAGTATAGTTATGCAAAAGAAATCTTTTGACGGACTATGCATCGTAACACCGTGTGTTGATAGGCGCTTCAGGCGGCTCCAGCGCTACGTCGTTTATGTGAAAAACTGTATCGATGTTCTATGTGCTGAATTAGTTATACATATTCCCGCTAAAGAACTAGTCGAGAATGTGGACCAAGTGCGTATTAAAACTCTTTTAACACAAAATAGCTCTAATCTGTGTGAAGCTGTACGTCATCAAGTGGATCCCTCATTCCTTGCACATTTCGATACATTGTTCCTGGAGTTGCAGATATTTTGTGTTCCGTTCATAACACAGGAGGTGGAAAAATTAATTACAGACATTTCTCTGGTGGCTTCAAAACCGATTGAAGAATGATCGGAGAACGATTGCCCTCAGTTACACAAGAATTAATTTTTCATAATTCACACGATAACACATGATTATGATGACAATAATTAATTTTACCAGTTGTAGATGTTAAGATAATTGTTGCGTTACTTTTCTTAAATGCACACGTGACTCGTCGTCGATAACCCTTCTCACCCATGTCTCGCCTCAGTATAAATTGTAATTATTAATATTTTAAAGTATAATACTCTCTACAATAAAGCAACATGTATGCTATTTAAATGTGTTTTTTACTCACAAGGAAAGGTACTTTGGTGTCCCCCTCCGATTTTAATGCAACTCACGTATGTTGTAGAGCATCGAAAACTAAAACACACGTGTTTTTTTTTATCGGCGGAAAAACATTTTTAAGGGGTGAAATCGCCTTTCAAAAATAGCATGTCGAGGGGTGATTTTGCAGTTTCACCCAGAAGGCGTCAACCGATTTTAATAAAACAAAAACCAAAATACTCCTCATTGAAGACAATCAAAATTTCACGCTAAGTTGAAGAAAAAAATTCATTTGCAGGGGTGAACAACCCCCTGATTTTTCAAATTTCCACCCTACACAAAAAACTAATCAACCAAATTAAACAGAACATGTACTATTTGGAAGGGCAAGTCGAAATAAAGTTGCCGTATTTTTGCACATTCACAGGAAAATGAGTTTACGGGGGTAAACTACCTTGTCTCAGGATGTGTGACAAAACAACGTGGTGGTGGTGGTGGTAGTTGTGGTGGTGGTGGTGGTGGTGGTGGTGGTGGTGGTGGTGGTGGTGGTGGTGGTGGTGGTGGTGGTGGTGGTGGTGGTGGTGGTGGTGGTGGTGGTGGTGGTGGTGGTGGTGGTGGTGGTGGTGGTGGTGGTGGTGGTGGTGGTGGTGGTGGTGGTGGTGGTGGTGGTGGTGGTGGTGGTGGTGGTGGTGGTGGTGGTGGTGGTGGTGGTGGTGGTGGTGGTGGTGGTGGTGGTGGTGGTGGTGGTGGTGGTGGTGGTGGTGGTGGTGGTGGTGGTGGTGGTGGTGGTGGTGGTGGTGGTGGTGGTGGTGGTGGTGGTGGTGGTGGTGGTGGTGGTGGTGGTGGTGGTGGTGGTGGTGGTGGTGGTGGTGGTGGTGGTGGTGGTGGTGGTGGTGGTGGTGGTGGTGGTGGTGGTGGTGGTGGTGGTGGTGGTGGTGGTGGTGGTGGTGGTGGTGGTGGTGGTGGTGGTGGTGGTGGTGGTGGTGGTGGTGGTGGTGGTGGTGGTGGTGGTGGTGGTGGTGGTGGTGGTGGTGGTGGTGGTGGTGGTGGTGGTGGTGGTGGTGGTGGTGGTGGTGGTGGTGGTGGTGGTGGTGGTGGTGGTGGTGGTGGTGGTGGTGGTGGTGGTGGTGGTGGTGGTGGTGGTGGTGGTGGTGGTGGTGGTGGTGGTGGTGGTGGTGGTGGTGGTGGTGGTGGTGGTGGTGGTGGTGGTGGTGGTGGTGGTGGTGGTGGTGGTGGTGGTATTTGTACAGTCGCTCGTAAGCAGCGGAAATATAATTGGAGAGCGAAGAAACGCTTCATAATTCAAAAAGGGGGTGGTGCTTTTTTATACCACTCTTACTGGCTCTAATAATCACAACTTTATTTAGTAAATTTTTCAGTGGTAGTGACGATTGACAAAACGATACTGTGTTAAGGATAAAAATTCATCCTCGTAATGGAGCATGTGAAAAAAATGTTTTTAATGCCAATGTCCGAGGTAAAGGACGGAAAGAGTCATGCAGACGGTCATTACGACGAAATACCTATGGTCGGTTCTGGGAATATGCATGCACCAGCGGCAAACGAGAAAACAGTACAGACCCAGGGTGATCCTGTTTCAAGACTAGACACTGAGCTATACAAAATTTTTTAATCAAACAAGTATGGCAAAGACGACGCTAGTAAATGGAAAGAGTATTTACAAGTGCTGCAGCGTTATCTATATCTTGTTGGTACGAAAAATGCATTGTTTTCACCACCACTACCTGAAACACCGTCTGAAATAGATAATGCAGAAGCCACGAGCGATGCTGACATCGTTAATAGCGTTCCAAATATGTATAAACGCCGAGCGACTGCGTTATTAAAGTTTCTGCGCAAACCCACGAGTGATGAATCAAAAAGCATAAGATGGGACAAAAAAATATGTGTAACAATAGACAGTATCCTCATTCCAAATTCTAATATTGTCGACCTCATAAACGATGCAGTACGAGGTAGAAAAAACTTTAAAGCAACAGGCAGACACGAGTTTATCGTTAGTCTACGCACAAAGAGCGTTCCGCGTGAATTTATAGGCAACGGTAGATTGTGGGATTTAGGCATATCTAGAGGTACTAAACGACCAAGAAAAGATGTTCAGATGATGCAACATAACGACTCGCATTCTATGAATGTGGATACGGTCGGCGATAATTCCAACGACGACTACGGAGACAACGACGATACACACCCTGGAAATAGTTCTTCAAAACGTCGGAAAACAAAAGTAATAAAAGTATTTGAAAAGTGGATAAAGATTTAGAACAAACTGTACAACGAGCGGTGAAAGATGGCTTTCGAAAAAGTGTACTACGATCCTTCGCATCCAGCTGGTTACGCTGGTGCGCGACGTTTAATCAGTAGCAAAAATAAAGCAGACACCGTGTATATCTGGCTCACTCAACAGGATAGTTATACCATTCATAGACCCGTGCACCGTGTCTTTCCACGACTGTATTACAATGTTACAAATATTGACGATGCTGGGAGGCCGATCTCCTGGATCTACGTTCATTGAGTAGCTATAACGACAACGTCTCCTATCTGCTTATGGTAATTGACGTTGTCAGCAAATATGCCTGGGTCGAACCCTTGCAGGACAAAACTGTGCGCGGAGTAACAAAGGCATTTAAACGTATTCTCGAGCGTAACGATGGTCGTACACCTGTTTCACTACAAACCGACCGTGGAAAAGAATTCCTCAATTAGTGCGATAAAGCGACGTGAAAAGAGACGTTTCACAACGTACAAATATTAGGCGCGCAACAAAGTTCCCGCTGTTCTTCAAGAGATGGCTCCAGTAGTAAGTGCTGGTTGATTGGGACATAACCAAAACGTCATTAACCAAGCTTAGACATATGGTAAACAAACCGCTTTGACACATTAGTGATTTCGTTTTTGCGTCATATACTTTTGGTTGTCTGAAAATGTCTGATTTTGTGCCAAATAATCGTCATTCGCGGGAAGTGTTGCTTTTGTTCTTTCATTCGAAGAAAACGGCGGCTGAAGCGCATCGAGAACTATAAAAAGTTTACGGAGATACTGCTCTAAGTGAAACAACATGCCGTGATTGGTTCCGACGCTTCAAAGACGGTGATTTTTATGTTGACGACCGTTCGCGTGAAGGAAGGCCAAAAACCTTCGAAGACGCTAAATTGGAGGCATTGCTCGATGAGGATCCGTGCCAAACGCAGAAAGAGCTTGCTTCAGCATTAGGAGTTACCCGCCAAGCCATTTCCAAGCGATTGCATGCGTTGGGAATGATCCAAAAACAAGGAAATTAGGTTCCTTATGATTTGAAGCCAAGAGACGTTAAGCGTTGTTTTTTCGCCTGTGAACAACTGCTCCAGCGGCAAAAAAAGAATGTTTTTCTTTATCGCATCGTTACGGATGATGAAAAATGGACTTATTACAGCAACCCAAAGAGAACGAAATCATGGGGACTGCCCGGTGATGCTTCTACGTCGTCGTCTCGGCCGAATATTCACGCTGCGAAGATTTTGCTGTGTATTTGGTGGGACCAGGGCGGTGTTATTTATTATGAGCCGGGCACTACGCGAAAAGCGGCCACAATACGAGCATAGGCACGAAAAAGTGTTTCTCCAGCATGACAACGCTCGGCCTCACGTTGCCAAACCTGTTAAAACCTACTTAGAAACGCTCAAATGGGAAGTCTTACCCCACCCGCCATATTCTCCAGATATTGCACCGTCAGATTATTACTTGTTCCGTTCGATGGCACACGGTCTGGCCAATCAGCAGTTCAGCTCATATGAAGACATCGCAAAATGGCTTGATTCGTGGATAGCCTCAAAAGACGAATACTTCTACCGTGTCGGTATTCGAGCTCTGCCAGAAATATGGGAAAAAGTTGTCGCTAGCGATGGGCAATATTTTAAATGATTCATTTGTAAACATTTTTTCACAATAAAGTTGCATTTTTATAAAAAAAAAACAGCGGGAGCTTAGTTGCGCACATATTACAAACCAGGCAATTACGTTCGAATCAGTAGAACTAAAGGCAACTTCGAAAAAGGTTACGAGAAAAATTGGAGTGAAGAAATTTTTCGTATCAAAAAAGTTTTACATAGACAGGGCTTGTATGTGTATGTGTTGTGCGATCTCGAAGACGAAAATATCGATGGTTTCTTTTACCCCGAAGAATTAACGAGTGTTCATGAGAAGCGTATGGAGAAGAATAGAGAATTCAAGATTGATCAAGTTTTACGGACAAAAGGACACGGTGCGAAAAAACAAATGTTCGTAAGTTGGGTGGGACATCCCGCGAAATTTAACTCGTGGATACCAGCGTCAAACGTTCACGGTCTCGAATAAACGAAATTTTGTCCAAACGATGCATGACGAGGATAATTTTTTTCTTGTTCTACCGAGCAACAGCAGTATGAAGTATTTTCCCGAAAATACAACAACACATTTTATAACTCAATTGCCGCGTGAAATATCGTTAAAGGGTCGCTGGGTTGTGGGCTTATCGGAAATTCATATACCCTGTACAATGACGCATTTACAAGAAGTAGATACGATAATCGGTTGGATGGCTTGTGAGAATAAAGAAGTTACTACAAACCGAATACCTCGAGGTTTGTACAAAAATTACGAAGAAATTGTGGAAAATATCAATGATTTACCGGGGCTGCGAGAAGCAAGCATAAAAATTGTAAATGTTGAAAGGGCTAAAGGGTACGTTGCCCTCGAGTCTGAGGTAACAGGGTCGTGCCCTGAACCTCTAGGCTACCCTGGAGTATCACGAATAAGTAGTAAAATAGCACGTATATTGGGTTTCAAGAAACACGAAGAACTGCTGCTTGACCAAGAAACCCCAGGGGGTCTTTACCTGCAGCTTATGCGAGGCGTTCCACGCGTAGGACGAGTACCCGCGTGTATAAATAGGGCTCTGCCCGATCAGCTTTTTGTCTACACCGATATTTGTATACCGTATACGGTAGATAATACACAGACAGCACTACTCAGGATTGTAAATTTAAATACATAAAACTACACGTATGGTACAACGCAAGTAAAATGTTTCTCATCGTCAAATTACATAGGTTTACTCAACAATTGCTTCAGAACGATCGAGGTGGATATAAGAGATCATCTGGGTAATCCTATTGCATTCGAGTATGGAACGTTAACGCTCACACTTCATTTCAAACGATTCAATTAGACAATATGTTCGCTCATTATACGACCTATTATAAGAATCAAATAGGTGGCGGAGGTGGTTATATTAAGACGACATACTCGTCTTATAATTAATATACCGACGAGCCTAAACTAGATTCACACACACCAACTCAGAGATCCATACCACACAGCACGCACACATATAAACAAACTACCGTTACTCAAGATATAGTTATACTGCCAAGCAGTATAACTATAGTCTCCAGATACATTGAAGACTCATCTACAAGCAACACGCCAAAGTATTATCAACCAGAAGAGAGTATTAACGGGACCAAATGGGCTACAGGAGATGGGCTACAGGACGACTAGAAGATATAGTAATACCCTGCTATACCGGCAGATGTGGAAGAAGACCGGGGAAGTCGGTATAAAAGGAGCCGACATACCACAGTCGGGGAGCATTCTGTTTACAGACTTTCGCCAACATCCGGAATCAACCAAAGGAAGACCAGCTAACCAACCAAAGGAAGACCAGCTAACCAACCAAAGAGAGGACCAGCCATCCAGCTAAAGAAGGGCCGCCTAGTCAATCCAAGGAGGAGCACTTTAAATTGCACCAACTCCAAGGACCAGGCCTGATACCTCTGGACCAGGACAAACGAACATCTTCAAAGTCGACTACGGAGGCACCAGTCATCCAAGTAGCAGAACACCTAAACCAACGAGATCTCACAGAAACCAGTGTGGTATGAAAAAACTTGTATTAAATCCATAAGGGACGAACAAACCCCCTAAAAAGTAGCTAGGGACGCTCCTGTGGCATTTCCGATGCGCTGATGCACCAACGATGCACCGCGCGGACGCCTCCACCAGAACAGCGGCGGGACCAGCGAGTAGATCGCATAGCCAGAGGAGGTCGAGTGAGAGCTCCGTCCCCACTACAGTCCACTCGCTATAGATATAGGATAGGGTACCTCCGAACACCGAGGAATAATAACAGAGGCGATATAGATATAGTAACAATAACAAGCTCTCTCTATGTGTAGATACTACACTACCATTTAACTACAGATACGACTTTAATAATTCATAATAAAATCTCCTACTTCTTGCGGACGCGATTATATAGGCATGCGTGAGCCCGGGTTAAATTCTTTTTGTAAAATACACCGAAACTAAGGAAAAAGGAGTGTAGTTCAATTCTCACACCAATAATTTCACGTTTACCTGTTTTATTTATATAAGGTGTAATAAACCATACTTTTACCTAATATTGAAGCCTACATTAATTTCCTCCCTGCTCGAGTCCGAACTAAAACCCTTTTAGGGTGAAGTAACATAAAATACCGTTACAATATAGGTAACGCGTTTGCGGGTTCCCCGCATCATCACGGTCACGGCATCGGTAGTTTTCTCGATGGTCTATTTCGGAGTGTTTTACCACTATTGACCAGAGGTGCTAAAGCTGTAGGGAAAGAAGCCATTCGCACGGGTTAACACGTTATTGAGGATGTGAGCGGTTGCAAAATGCCATTCAAGGAGTCATTGCGTCGACGCGCAGCCGAATCTGGAAATAATTTACAACGAAAGCCAATGAAAAAATCGCTCTTCTGATGAATGGTTCAGGACATAATGCTGTAGGCACCGCTCGCATGATATAGTCGTTATCGGGACGCGTGGCTACGAGGACAAGGAAAAGGCGTACAGGTATTTCGAAAAAGTCGTTAGGAATAAAGAAGAAGAAGAAGAAGAAGAAGAAGAAGAAGAAAAAGTCAACAAGACGTAGACGCATTGCAGCAAGGAAACATTGCGGTGTCGCAAAGAATAAAAAGAAAAGGATAACAAAGAGAAAGAAAAGAGGTATCGAAAGTAGTAGGCGCAAACGAGCAAAGATCAACGATATTTTTGGAGGTGTTTAACAATGTCGTTCTTACACTCACACTCCTCCGAGTGTATGAAGTCGGAGCTCGACTTATTCACCATACCTTGTAACGAATCGTCCCAGTAGGCCACTGGGTCGATATTATTGTTCCAAGAAATAATTCAATCCTCGACGTATCGTGGATTTATCTATGTGATCCCCCACTCCTTGACGTTCAGGCGTATCGAGGTATATTGTAATGAGAGTAATCGGTTTTGCGTTGTTAATAGATAGTTAGTCGCTGCGAAGCAGCTGAGCAGTCCGCTTGCTCCAATTTATTGTAAAAGCCATTAATATTAAGAGCCATAGACATGTACTCCGAAATATATCAGGAGTACAAATTGAAAATGCGGGATTTTTTTCTATTTTTGAACGTTTATTCTGAAAAAATGGTAACAAATGAATTATTCAAAGTATTGTCCATCGCTAGCCACAACTTTTTCCCATCTTTCTGGCAATTTACGGATACCGTCGCGAAAAAATTCGGCCGGCTTGGCTGCTATCCAGTCATCGACCCATTTTTGGGCTTCTTCGTAAGAATGGAAGCGCTGGTCAGCTAGGCCATGTGTCATCGATCGGAAAAGGTGGTAATCGGAAGGAGCAATATCTGGGCTATACGGCGGGTGTGGTAAGACTTCCCATTTCAGCGTTTGTAGGTATGTTTTGACCGGCGCTGCAACATGTGGCCGAGCGTTGTCATGTTGCAAAATTACTTTGTCGTGTCTTTGCTCGTATTGTGGCCGTTTTTCTTTGAGTGCGCGGCTCAAACGCATCAATTGAGTTCGGTATAGTGCTCCTGTGATGGTTTCGTTCGATTTAAATAGCTCATAATACACCACACCCAGCTGGTCCCACCAAATACAGAGCATGAGCTTGGCGCCGTGAATATTTGGTTTGGCCGTCGATGATGATGCATGGCCGGGGTAACCATATGATTTTTTGCGCTTCGGGTTATCGTAATGGATCCACTTTTCATCACCAGTGACAATGCGATGCAAAAAACCCTTCCGTTTTTGCCGTTCGAGCAGCAGTTCGCATGCAAAAAAACGGCGCTCGACGTCTCTCGGCTTCAGCTCATACGGCACCCAATGTCCTTGCTTTTGGATCATTCCGAGGGCTTTTATACGATGGTAAATGGCTTGTTGTGTCACTCCCAATGAATCTGCGAGCTCTTGTTGAGTTTGACACGAGTCTTCATTGAGTATTGCCTCCAATTCAGCATTCTCAAACTTTTTCACTTGGCCCGGCCGCTCTTTGTCCTCAACGTCAAAATCACCACTTCTAAACCGCACAAACCATCTCTCGCACGTTGAAACCGATGGAACATGACTCGGATAAGCCTCGGAGACCAATCGATGTGCTTCAGCAGCACTTTTCTTCAAATTAAAGAAGTAAATTAAAACTTCCCGCAAATGCTGTTTTGTTGGCACGAAACTCGACATATTGAGAGCTCAAAAAAACTATGAATTTGACACTGCGACAAATTGACACATACTGAAAATTAAAGCTATAAGACGTAGCTTTGACATGAACATAGTCACAGTACTGCCTGATGCGTATAGCGTTAGTAACGCCATCTGTTATCAAACCCGCATTTTCAATTTGTACCCCTGATAACTATCCAGTATCTTTTTATTATGTGTAAATATATATATATATATATATATATATATATATATCCTGCAAGCATACATAATTGTAACTGGCTGATTGAACTACTCTGAAGAAATATAAGTGATTCAGAGTTGAGGGTTTTTCGACAAATCGAAATCCTGCAACCAAATTTCTTCCATCAAAATGAAATTTCAATCGAAGGACGAAAGAAATTCGGATTGAATCTGGGGATCTTTCGATGGAATTAAATAACGCAGCAAGACGAGCGAGCGAGAGGGCTTAAGAGTCGAATTTTTACTGTTCTCCAATTCGACCAGTCATCGTTGCATGCCAATGTTCGAGGAGGAACAAAGTGATTGGCCAAAGGAAAGTATACATTGGTGGTCTATAGCAATCTGTCAACCGTCGCAGCGAACGAAGCTTCAGTAGATTCCCCGCACACCTCCTCATCGTCGAAGCGTTGTCGAATAACAACAGCGGGCATCTAAGTTAAGTAAACACTTTTGTCAGATATAATTGTAGAACGCGATTGTATTCCGAATTACTATTCGCGTTATCATTTGCTAGATTTGAGCCTCTCCGAATTGTAATGTATCGCTCATAGAATTTTACTCTGCTGCGAGAATTAACGCCGAAACACTTTCTAAATACATAAAT
This sequence comes from Cylloceria caligata, assembly GCA_963942595.1. NCBI lineage: Eukaryota > Metazoa > Arthropoda > Insecta > Hymenoptera > Ichneumonidae > Cylloceria > Cylloceria caligata. The sequence continues at coordinate 46,313,277 of OZ012704.1, read as the reverse complement.
TATATTTTCTCATCGTTCATTTTTTTTTGTGTTACATCTCCTTATTATGTAAAAATCACTTGCGTGTGATAATTCAATGCTTATTTTGGGTAGCTAGCCAGAAATAGCGCGTGTTTGTACAATTTGTAAATGAGTCGTGTATCTATATATCAATAATCTGATCGCGTGCATTGTTAAACTATAAATGGTTAACCCACATATTTGTCTAATTTGTTGTGTATAAGTTGAAATTGCGAATTTATGTGATTGATGATCGTGAGATTATGATTCGGCTAATTGAACGACACATTAAAGGACACTCCAGTCTATGATTTGAAATGTGATGTTTCGCGCATGCTATGCGTCTATCTGCCTCAATTGAATTACACATTCACCTCCTGAGGATTCCAATATATAAAAAGAATGGTCAAATACTCAGAAATTATATTTTCTAGTTCAAATGAGAACCTTGTTCGATTAGATTGTTACTTATTATAGTATGATAATTAAATATCATCGCCAGTCCATGCTTCGACTCTGTTCGTATTTAGTCTTTTCCCCTCGAACCCCAAATAAAATAAAAACAAACATAAGAAGAAAATATAAATTGCATACAACCTCCAACGCAGACGGCTATAGAAGCATTACAATGTATACACTACAAGCCTGTGTCGTCCCTCACGGATGACGCATCCCTGGAATTTGTCATACCTGGCCACGGTGAAGAATACCTGGACCTAGCTCATACAATGATTATTGTAAATGTTAGGGTTATTCCAACAGCTGAATCACAGTACAACGTAGCACCTGTCAATAACTTTCTGCATAGCCTTTTCAATCAGGTGGATGTATATTTTAACCAGAAACTCGTGGCACCGCCAAACAATGCATATCCCCACAGAGCATATATTGAGACGTTACTCAATTATGGACCGGCTGCTAAAAATTCTCACTTAACGACCGCGCTATGGTATGCTGACAGGCCCGATACGTTTGACAGTCTACCAGGTGCATCGAATAGCCCTAATATCGGTCTGAAGAATCGTGAAAAGTACATAAACAATGGTCGGACTTTAGATATGATTGGACAGTTACATTGCGATGTTTTTAATCAGGATAAATTTCTGCTGAACGGTGTGGAAGTACGGTTACGGCTTGTACGTTTAAAAGACAATTTTTGTCTTATGGAGACTCCTACGGCCGGTGTGACACATAAACTACGTATCACCGAGGCTACATTACTCGTCCGTCGAGCAAAAATCGCACCAGGCGTGCTAATAGCTCACGCCAAAATGCTTGCAAAAACAACCGTCAAGTATCCTATAACAAGGGTTGAGGTTAAAGCTTTTACGATGCATAGCGGTATCATTGGCGATACTCTAGATAACGTTATTCTAGGCCAATTACTGAAACGAATAATTCTTGGCTTTGTGAATAATCGAGCATTCAACGGCAGTACAACGTTAGATCTGTTCAACTTTAATAATCATTCGATAAATTTCCTCTCTTTGTATGTCGATAGTCAACAAATACCACGCAAGCCTCTTCAACCGGTGTTTGATGGTAACGAAAAGTGGGTAGACAGTTATCACACACTCTTTAGCGGTACAGGTATACACTTTCAGAATGAGGGTTTAGATATTACCAGCAGCGACTATCCCAAAGGCCACTGTCTGTATATCTTTGATTTGACATCGGACTTATCAGCAAGTTGCTTCGGTCACTGGAATCTCGTAAGACACGGTAGTGTAAGGATCGAAGTATGGTTTGCAACGGCTCTGACATCTACATTAAATTGTGTGGTATACGCCGAGTACGATAATGTAATAGAGATAGCTTCCACACGTCAGGTCATTACAGATTTTGGAGCGTGAGCGGGCGCCACACCCGACACTGTAATATTTAAACTCGTCTACGCAACCACACCTGGTATCAGTCTACATCAAACCCTCATAATGGACGTTTAAGTGGATATTCAAGCGCTCTACGATGCAAATAACCGTTTTCTACTAAAGGAGATTGCTGTGACAACTCTTCAGGAAGAACATTATGGTCATTGGCTTGTCGAACCACCATATGACTTTGGTGAACTACCAAAGAGTGTACGTAGGAGCAACAATAAACTAACGTGTTTTCATCATGGATTGGGATGGTTTGACGGTGATACACCGTTGAAAAAAATCTACACCAATCTACGCTTACTATGTCGTTATGCCTTGCCTATATACACAAGAGGTTTGCAAAAAGCCGAGTTTTTACCTGACGTTCTGGGGCGCGAAATCATCAATCTGGAAGAATACGAGGGTCCATCTTTAAAAAATATGCCAATCAACAACGTTTACTGTATTCACCATGGTATTTCGAAAGAAGACGATGTGAAATGTGCTCTAAATAACGTGGCAAAAATACGTTCGTGGCTCCTGTTTTAAGAGCTCGACGCGGTTAGTCACATTTATTCACAACCTGTCGATAAATCAACACCTATTAAAAATCAACAAAGCCAACCGAACAACGAGGCAACAAATGAGGAAAATACTCTCGATATATCACTAAGCGTAGAGTATATATTCAACGATATTACACTATCGTGCAACAGTGATGAGTCGTCACTGCGAGGAGGAATTGAAGCGGCTAACGATGAAATAACTGTACTTTTCCGTGGCAGAGAAAAACAAGTAGTCTCACCGAGTGCCAAACAACCACCACCACCCCCACGTAACAAACACCAGCCAGAGCAACCACCGCGCAACCATCATTATCATAAACAGAGACAGCGTCAATCACACTCTAAGCGTCACCACCAGTTGTGTAAACAGCATGAACAGCCTACAGATATTAGACGCTCTACAACGAATATCTGCTCGGACGAAAGGAGTATTTCCGGCCGATCGCATCCCGAGTCGCTGGTCTAGACCCGCAGCATTGGTTCTAAACACAGACGAGCATAATCTTCCTGGGCGACACTGGGTTGCCACTTACGTTGATAAAAATGGACATGGAATCTTTTTCGATAGTTATGGATTGCCCCCACTCATTAACCAACACCATAACCGTCTACGCAGAAACTGTCAAAGCTACGAGTGGAACACGCAGCCCCTTCAATCACTCAAGTCTAAAGTATGCGGTGCATACTGTATTATGTTTCTTGATTTTATGGCTCGTGGTTATACTCTGGATAATTTTCATAATAATTTTACGACTAACAGAGTGAAAAACGATCGCATAGCTGCACAATACTAAAAACGCGTAAAATATTCAAATCGCAAAAAGTAACGTGTCAAAAATGTAAAACACAATAATATTGAGGTCTACGGTTGTAATAAAAACACATTTATACAAACTTGTACAGATCGATTTGGATGCTACTTGTGAATTATGTTGGAGAATCAGCTGGCGCACCGCGATCGATATTCGTCGTGCGCCTACCTGTTGCGGTGCTCTAGCACACGTTGTTCGGTTGAGCCGAAGATAGCCGAGGCAGGGCTTCGCGAAGCCGAGGATGTGCCTCGTTGGCTTGCCGCGTCGAACGAGAGGATGTCTCTCTCGCTTGACTTCGGTTTCGCTCACCGGCTATCTTGCTCAACTGACTTCAGCGCTCAACGTTAATTTCATATTCCTCAGCTATATTGAAAATTTGACACTTTGTTCGCTACACATCCACTGGACAGCACGCGCATCTACTTTGCTCAGGCTTTTCCACGGACTTTATTCATCGGACTTACTCAACCTCTTGCTCTTCCGGACTCATTGCTCAAGGTGAGAGTGCACTGATATAATTCTGTGACAATTCACTGTCAGTCAGGAGAAAAATGGTACATCAGCACTTGGTCTCACTTGTGGCGTGCGTTGCAGCACATGCTGTACCACGTTCTCTTCATGTTACTTTGCCGGCTTAATTAATATAATTAAGCAGTTGCCTCATATTCACTGTATTTTCCCCCAGTAAATCTGCTGGGAAAGTACAGTAAATATTTTTGCTCAACCGTACAGCCTCATTATATGTTGTATTGTGCTACGCAGCGCTGACTGCGTAGTTGTTCTCACATACTGTAACATAGTTACACGGACTAGCACAGGATTTCATGCGATGATTCTCGAGGCGAACAGATGGCTTCGAGCATCGTTCGGTATTTCAAACAGCTCGAGGAGGCAAAATAGATTCGAAATATTGTAGAAGCAGAAAAACACCTGTGCGAAAGGCTCGGTACATGAGTACCGAGGCTTGCGGGCAATAGACCATTACCCCGATATAAAAACAGGAGCCGTTGCCGCTCCGAAATTCCCTCGCTGACCAAAACAGCAGGTCAGCGACCAACCGGCCTTGCCGGGAGGCGAGGGGAAGGCGGTAAGCGCGGCAACGGCGAACCGCAGAAAGAAGGAAATGCGTCGAAATTCCAATTAGGAACGATATGATGACGTAGGGCTAGGCGGAGCGAGGGGAAGGCTATAAAAGGCCGGTGCGGGGAGTGCGGAGGCTCTTGGCTCTTTTGTCTTCTTGGCGTCACTGAACAGATATTGGAGGACCGTGAAAATCGATTACGAGAAATTAGAATTACCAGTGGAAGATTCAGTGTTTCTTTCTAAAAAGTACGATTTGTAGAGTCTGTGGTTGCTCAAAAATAAGAAAACGAGTGAGTGGCATTCAGAGGCCATAAGGAAAAGACAGGCGAGAAATCTCTAGATAATTGATGATCATCAGCGAAACGGTGAGGAAATTGTCAAATCTGGAGATCTAACTAGACTCTAAGTGAATAGAATAGGCGGCTAGGTTTAATTAATACGATTAAGCGTGTCGTTTATAAAAGTTTTGGATTAAGGGAATAGAGTTAAGTATAGGGAATTAAGTGCATCGACTGCGAGTAGTATTTAAGGAAATAGGATTAAGAGGATAGAGTTAAGCGTATAGTGTAGTTGCATCGAATTCAGCGAAAAGATTCCGGAAAAGAAATAAATAAAGCGGATCTTTAAACCAACGAGAGAATTGCGAGACGCAAAATCACATAAGTAGAAAGGAGACCGAGTGCGAGTAAGACGAGAGAGAAAGAGAAAAGAATTGTACATAGAATTTCTACACTCTATACAAGTAGTGCGGGGTGTCTGTGTGTGTGAGGCGACAATACCGAGGCGTCGTCCCATAACCGTAAGTCGAGCCCCGAAATTCCAAGAAGTTGTGCTCGAATAAGCAGAAAAAATAATAACTAAAATCGAGGGAATTCCCTGATTTCCGAGACCGAAAAGATAGAATTAAGAAATATAGAAGATAGGATAATTGTAATTCAATATAGGATAAGTAGCATTAAAACATAGAATAAATAAGACGAGTGGATGAGCGAGAGAAGCGTGAGAGCACAAAGAATTGTGAATAGGGTTCCTACACCCTATAAAAAGAGAGAATGCGAAGTAGCATAACTAGAAAGCGAAATCTCGGTGCGACAGATGTCCGATAATCCCGTGTAACACCGAGCGAGGAAGGAGCACCATTAGAGTTAGAGCGAGAGAATCAGAAAAGAGAGCTGAGACGCTTGACCGAAGAAGTGAGTGCGAGGAAAGATAGCGAGCGGTGCGGTATTGATATAGCGGCGTATTGAACATAGGTATAGTGAAACTGTGCTACGAACCATAACAGACTCCCGAGTAATACCGAGAAATCGCGCATCACCAATAAAATAAATAAATTGCGGAAATAATCGGTTGCATACCAAGTGTAAAGGAAGATCCTCGAAAATTTAATGATTGTAATAAAAAGAAAAGTGAGGTTTGGCTATAAATTATTAGTCTCAAATAAAGCATCACTGTCCACGACCTTGAAGTCTACATTAATTAGTTTTGTGTCGAGCCCAAAACCCCACGAAAAATAAAATTACATGTGAACGGGAGAAAATACCGTTACAATACAGTCACAGCACTCAAGTAATGTTTATTGCAAGTGCTCTCATCAACTCATTCAAACCTCTCTGCAATGCACTCCTAAGAGTTTGCAGTGAATCGCTGATATACACTTTCGCACTCATTATTCACAGCGTGTCGTGCTACGTAGTACTGACTGAGGTACACGCACTGCTCTCAAAGCTCAAGCTATCACCCTCAGCACACAATTAATATAATTGTGTGCTGCTCAATAAGATTCAAAATTCAATTTGTTTATTTATTTTTATAATTGTGTATTTTATCTAAATATATATATCGGACAATTTTCTAAATTAAATCAATTTTGGTGTAAACTTTAATTGCAGTGTCCACGCATTTTCTGTTAAAATTGTATTTCTACAATAAAAAAGAAGGTAGAATGAACCACTTCCTCAATATAACATCTCTGTGTCTGGTTTATTTTCCCTCTTGTATCGAGTGAGGTTTCATTCTTTTTCAATATCTTCACAGATCGGTCGAGCCACATTGGAAGGAATTCTCAACAAATTACTATGAGTAAATTCGAAACTTTAAATTTCCTGTCTTATTATTCGAAAGTACTACCACCATACACATTTTCATATTTAACTATGCTGGCCATTGACGCGCGATGTGTATATCTAATGGTAACAGCTGTGAAAAAAAGTTAGTTGAAAAGGGAACGTCGTTGTGAAAATATCTTTTCCTCTCTTTCCAACCACAATGGATACTATTGACAGTATACTCGTGATCGACTGCTACAAGGATCCCCGAGACTTCACCAAAGCTGAGCTCGCGTACATACCGAAACCACTGTTGTTGGAACATTGGGGCGGAAAAATAGAAATTCTGTATGACAAACTACCGGAGCATCTGAAGGTTGACCCTGAGGTCTCCTCGTACATGCCATGCTATGTACATTACATCAAACCGGGTCCGAAAACAAAAATTGACGGTCGACCACCAGCTCGCCGTGACTGCCGCGGATGTCATTGAAAATTACGGATGAACAACACATGTTTGTTGGACGAGAATGTTAAAATAAAACAGTTTTTTATGAAACTAAAAAATAACAAACGTTTTCATTTACCGTTGTTGTAAATAGTCGTTTCAATTAATAAATTTTTTTAATTACCAAAAATTCAAAAACGCTACGGAGGGTTCTCGATTATCGACGACTGGGGGGGCATATTTACCAGTGGAAGAGGTGCAAAATATTATTTACCGCAAGATCCAGTCTACTTATCTTCCGTAAGTCCTAAATTTGCTGTAGCGATGGTCGGCTACATACCGCCGGTTGACAACCGATCCGCTTTACCGATCGCCGATACCTTTTCTGCTAGACCGGCTGACAACATTCAATCTTCCTTACCGCCTGTCGTTAACACGATTACCACTTGTAGATAGCGCATCGGTAATTAATGTTCTACTAGACCGGCTGCCAATATTCAATCAACTTTACCGACGGTCGGTAACACGTTTACCAACAGTAGATGTCGCATTGGTAATTGATTTTCTGCTGGACCGGCTGCCAACGCCCGATCTACCTTACCGATTGTCGGCAACACGATTATCGACCGTAGATGACGCATCGTGTTGGATAATCAGCTCGCGCACGGCAATCAATATTCGCCGTGCGTCGACCTGTTGCTGTGCTCAAGCACGCAGCGTTCGGTTGGGCGGAGATAGCCGAGATAGGGCTTCGCGGAGCCGAGGTTGTGCCTCGTAAGCATGCCGCGTTGAGCGAGAGGATGTCTCTCTCGCTTGACTTCGGCTTCGATCACCGGTTATCTCTCTTAATTGACTTCAGTGCCCAACGAAGCTTTCATATTCCGCAGCCATATTGGATATTTTGACACTTCTGTGAAAGACCGCCTGGACAGCGCACACATCCTCGGTACACTCTCGGATTTTTCACCAGCTCACCGGATTTTCTCAGCATTTTCAAGCTCAACAGGACTAAAAATACGGTAAAAGTGCACCGTCACAATTCAATGCAATTCAATGTCGGTAAGGAGTAGAAAATAAGTCGGTACATCAACATAGAGGTCTCACACTTTGGCGTGCTCTGCAGCATTGGCTGTACCACGATTTTCATCACTACATTTTGCCTGCTCGATTAATATAATTGCGTATGTGCTTTCGATTGATTGTATTTTCCCCCAGTAAACCTGCTGGGAAAATACTGTGAATATTTCTACTCATTTGTGCATCCTCAGTCTATGTTGTATTGTGCTACGCAGTGCTGACTGCGTAGCTGTTCTCACATTCAGTCACAGCACTCAAGCAGTACAACTGCAAGTGCTCTTACTTATACCCTGTATTTTCTCATATAACTTTATAGAGAATTTACTGAGAATAAGTCAGATTTTTTACACACTTACATTTCTCACACCGTGGCATACTCCGCAGCACTGGCTGCGTCATGCTCGCTCTCAAGCGCACATAGCACACAATTAATATAATTGTGTGCTGGTCCTCATGCAATAAAAGACAGCACAATTAGCATAATTGTGTGCTGGTCTTTCAAGCCACAGTCAATTCAATTTATTTATTTATACATTTTTTACTTCTCTGATTTTTTGATGTATTTATTTTTATAGCATTTTTATTTTTCTAAATTTAACCTAATTTTGTAATTGAAGTCCGGAAGGTGTAAATAAACCACTTTCTCAAGATAACAACAATTGTGTCTGGTTTATTAATCACCCTGTTGGGAGTGAAGTCTCATATTTTTCCATTATATTCGCAGGTTCAAGATCTGTCAAGTTACACCGGATGGATTTCTCAAACACATCGGTAATTAATTTTTTGCTGGACCGACTGCCAACATTTAATCTAGTTTACCGAGTGTCGGTAACACGTTTACCGACATTAGATGGCGCATCGGTAATTAATTTTCTCTTGGACCGGCTGCCAACATTTAATCTACTTTACCGACTGTCGGTAACATGTTTACCGACATTAGATGGTGCATCGGCAATTAAGTACGGGTAAAAATCCGGCAGATAGCGCTGCGACGCTGCACTAATCAGAACACTAGGATAGGTGGGCTGGGGGTGGGGACTGGTAGGGACTAATCAGGGATAGGGGTAGGGGTGTGACGGGGTGGTGGGGGTTGTGGGGGCCCAATCAGAAACGGGGATACCGTAGTGGGTGTAGACACGCCCCCTGGAACAACCAATGAGGAAGCATCAGGGGAGGGGTAGTGGTGGGGAGGGGGTGGGGTTAGTCTAGACACGCCCTAGTGCCAGCCGGCCACGCCCTGTTTTTCTATAAAGGGCCCCTTCTACTTGCGTAGTCCAACAGATGACCCCCTGAGATATATAGATTTCCACGGGTCCACGGCGGCTGAGGATAGAAAGCCGTGTATCAGTTGGTACGTCGCGCGGGACAATGATATATCCCGACCGGGAAAGATGCGAAACATCGGTCGAGATAAAAGACCGAATCCCGAAGCCTTCAGTTGTTGCATGTGTTGCTCTCCTCTTCTTCGTATCTCCGTCCCTCGGTCGTATAAATCGCATTATATATTAAAAAAAATAAAACAAGAAAAAAAATAAAAATAAAGAATAAAATAAAACATGAAAATCATCCCCTACAGCCCTGTGCAATCGTGCTGGTAGCCGTCAAGCGAGGAGGACGTAGCCTGAATATTCTGCCACGTTACAGTAGCCTCGAGTATTTACAGGAAGATCATCAGTAGTAGGAATGCGATGTTGCAATATAGTGGTGCACGTCAACGTATCTCCTGGGATTTAGTATAAATGTGCGCTTTCTTTTAAAAGCGTCTCGACACTTACTTTTTCTTCTTCGTTCAATACGAGTCTTAATAATTCCTTAATTTAATTATAGCGGTCGACCATTAGCGATTCTAATATTACGTAAGATGATTTTTCGCGAATAAAAGGTTGAATTTCGTGAGTGATATTAGCTATACTGAGTTTTTGTGTTAACGGAACGTTCATGATTTTATACGATTTTGGACTATATTTCTCGCTTTTCAAACGAGTCTTTAATATCTAATATATAAAATTCTCGTGTCACAGTTTTCGTTGCCATACTCCTCCGAAACGGCTTGACCGATTTTGATGAAATTTTTTGTGCTTATCCGGTATCTATGAGAATCGGCCAACATCTATTTTTCATCCCCCTAAATGTTAGGGGTAGTCCACCCCTAAATTTATTTTTTTATTTTTTAGACAAAATTTTTAATTTCTATTTTTTTATGATACAACATACAAAAATACATACAATCCTCAATTTTCACCCTTCTACGATCAACCCTTATTTTTTAATAGCCATTTTAGTAATTTAATCATTTTTCCTCTCCGGTCGAAAACTGATCAATCGTCATTTAATTAGTTATCCCCGCCAGATGTCTACAGGTGTCACTTCTGACCCAGTAAACAGCACGGAGTAGGGATGAGAACGAAGCCGGTCTCCTTTCTTTCTCACTCCCTACACAGTTGTCGGCCATCATTATTGTTTATGCATCAAGTGTAGTAGTAACGTTGACAATTATTATTTTGCTATCTCAGTGTAACTCTCATATTAACTTTTAATCATTCCTATTTTATCAATAATAATTAAATTATCAATTTTGAGTGTATTTTGCACGATTAGTTAATCAAGTGATTTTATAACCTCAAAAGTACTCAACACGTGACACGAGCTTCCAATAACAACGGATTTTGTGTTGTAAGTATACTTTTTTTTATTAATATCGAAAATGTTGTTGATCTTATAAAAATGTAATTTTAATTTAATTTTATTAAAAAAATGCAATTGAACAATTAAGATTTTCATAGTTTCCAAAAAATCAATCATTATGAATCTTTATTTTGAAATGTCAATGGAAATATTGGTTGTATGAAAAAATTATAAGAGACAATGTTTTCATAAAATTTAATTTTTTACTTTTGTTTGAAAAATTTTTCCATAAAACTTATATTTTTGTTATAATTTCATAAATTAAAACTAATCATTTCAAAACTGCGGCAAAAATCCTGGCCCTAATTATACTTTTAACATTTTTCATCATTAAATAATTTCATTAATTCTATTTATGTATGTTTTGTACAGTGAGCAATGCCAAGAAAACGCAAAGGGGCTGATTTGAGCCGCAGTACAAGTAAAGCTCGAAACTTGCGAAATAGCAGATCCGAAAGAACGGAAGAACAAATCCAGCAACAAAGTACTGATGCACGTGTCAGAATGGCGCAATTGCATCAAGAAGAGCCAGAAGATACACGAGCTGAACGCAATGAAGTCAGAAGATTAGAACAACGACAATCACGCCGTTTCACAGTCAATAGACGAAGAACAAATGACCAACAACGACAACAGGTACATCGAGCATTTATATCTGATTCATTCCTGCGTCTAGCATTCCAGTATGAGCCCGATATTGAATATTATGCTCATTCAAAAGTGGTAATTGGTGCTATGGACAAGGAATGTCCGCATTGTCATGCTCTGAAATTCAAAAATGAGCCAGCTGGGATGTGTTGCGCGTCAGGAAAAGTGCAACTACCTGAAATTGAAACACCACCTGAACCATTGAACGGCTTACTTATCGGCACGGATCCAGATTCTAACGTGTTCCTGAAGTCAATTCGAAGATTCAATTCATGCTTTCAAATGACATCGTTCGGAGCAACAGAAATAGTTCGAAATACTAATGCAAATGGTCAACAATTCAATTCTACATTCAAAATCAGAGGCCAAGTTTATCATAAAATGGGCTCACTGCTGCCAATGCCAAACGAACCACATAAATTCTTACAAATCTACTTTATGGGCGCCGAGGATTCCGGAAGCGCACTTGCCAATCGCGTGAATGCACGTTGTGATTATAATAACCTTGATTCACTTTATGCCAGGCGCATCGTCAGCGAGCTAGATGCTCTTTTGAGCGAGCACAACGAGTTGTTGAAAATATTCAAATCACATATGCACCAATTACAAAGCGATAATCACGCTATCGTCATTAATCCTGATAAAACACCAGCTGGAGAGCATATTCGTAGATTCAATGCACCCGTTGTTGATGATGTTGCTGGAATCATGGTTGGCGATTGTACAGCTGCACGAGAAATTGTGATTCGTAGAAGAAATAATAATCTTCAGTTCATTGCTGACACACATCGTTCATATGACGCTCTCCAATATCCGCTAATATTCTGGAAGGGACAAGACGGATATTGCATAAACATAAAACAACGAGATCCCGTATCAGGTACTTCATTGATTATTAATTTGATCATTAATCATTTAACAAAACAATTAAATTATTGAACGTAATAAATTTAAATTAATTTTTATGAACAAATATTACAGGAGCTGAAATAAACAAGAACGTTAGCTCAAAGGATTATTATGCGTACCGATTAATGATTAGACGTGGCCTGGACAACGTCATTTTACGATGTCGTGAGCTTTGTCAACAATTCATGGTCGACATGTACGCGAAGATTGAGAGCGAACGACTACGATACTTACGATATAATCAACAAAAGCTGCGCGCGGAAGAGTACATTCATTTGCGAGACGCTATCAACAACAACGCCGACGTCGCCGAAATTGGTAACCATGTCATTTTACCATCATCGTACGTAGGCAGTCCACGTCATATGCAAGAATATATACAGGATGCTCTGACTTTCGTGCGCGAATATGGACGACCATGTTTATTTATCACGTTCACATGTAATCCAAAATGGCCAGAGATTACATCTTTCCTACTGCCTGGCCAAAATGCAATACATCGCCATGACATTACAGCACGTGTGTTCATACAAAAGATGAAGTCTTTAATAAGTTTCATTACTAAATCACATGTATTTGGTCCCACACGTTGCTGGATGTATTCGGTTGAGTGGCAAAAGCGAGGATTACCTCATGCACACATTTTGGTTTGGTTCATCGACAAAATCCGTCCTGAAGAAATCGATAGTATCATTTCTGCGGAAATTCCAGATCCATCCACTGACCAACTGCTGTTTGATATTGTTACAACAAACATGATTCATGGTCCATGTGGTACTCTTAATAGTTCATCGCCTTGCATGGCTGATGGAAAATGTACTAAAAATTTCCCTAAAGATTTTACCAATGATACGGTCACAAATGTCGACGGATACCCAATATATCGTCGAAGAAATCCTGAAAATGGCGGACAATCATTTATTAAAAATATCATCAACACAGACATTGATATTGACAATCGTTGGGTGGTGCCATATTCGCCTCTGCTGAGCAAGACATATAATGCTCATATTAATGTTGAGTTCTGCAGTTCTGTGAAGAGCATCAAATACATTTGCAAGTATGTCCATAAAGGCAGTGATATGGCTGTGTTTAGAGTGGAAAATACTAATGTGAATGCTCCTCCAGTGAATTAAAACGATGAAATAACGCTCTACCAAATTGGTCGGTACATCAGCTCCAATGAAGCTGCTTGGCGTATCTTTGGTTTTCCAATTCATGAACGGGATCCAGCAGTTGTTCAGTTAGCCATCCATCTTGAAAACGGTCAGCGTGTATTTTTCACGAACGAGACAGCGATTGATCGTGCAATAAATCCACCTAAAACTACACTCACTGCATTTTTTGAATTGTGTAATCGTGCGGATGATTTTGGTGCCTTCGCACGAACATTACTCTATTCACAAGTACCACGCTATTTCACATGGACTCAAACAAAAACATGGATGCCCCGCAAGCAAGGCTCACCAGTTGCTGCATGTCTCAATTTATTTAAATCAAACGCCTTGGGGCGATTATTTACAGTCAATCCAAGACACACGGAGTGCTTTTATCTTCGACTGTTGTTGGTTAATGTTACTGGCCCATTATCATTTCAAGATATACGTGAATGGGCAACAATATCCAACGTATAAAGATGCATGCCTTGCACTCGGCTTGCTGGAAGACGACAACCAGTGGGAATGCATGCTTGCTGAAGCTGCATTGAACTGTACAGCAATACAAATTCGTCTACTATTCGCTATAGTGTTGACTACATGTTTCCCAGCCCGAGCACAGATATTATGGGAAAATCACAAAGATTCAATGACTGATGATATATTGCATCAACATCGTATACGGTGCCACGATCTAACCATAACATTCAGCGACGAAATGTACAATGAAGCATTGATTGCTATTGAGGATCTTTGCATTGTCATTGCCAACTTACCACTTAGTAATTTCGGTATGAATTCGCCAAATCGAACTGCATCTGATTTAATGAATACTGAAATGAATCGTGAACTGCAGTACAGTACTGTAGAAATGGCAGCGATTGTTGCCCGCAATGTCCCACTAATGAATGAGGAACAAAGAACCATTTATGATCGCATTATGCTCGCAGTTTCAGCTGGACAAGGTGGGTTCTTCTTTTTGGATGCACCGGGTGGAACTGGCAAAACATTCGTTATTTCGCTAATTCTTGCTGAAATACGATCAAATAATGGCATCGCATTGGCCGTTGCATCATCGGGCATTGCAGCAACTTTATTGGATGGAGGTAGAACAGCTCATTCAGTATTTAAGCTGCCACTAAATATTCAGAATAACCCTGACGCAGTATGCAACATTAAGAAACAATCGTCCATGGCCACTGTGCTGAAACGGTGTAAAATTATTATTTGGGATGAATGTACTATGGCACACAAACATTCACTTGAGGCGTTGAACAGGACATTGAAAGATATTAAAAACAGTGACAAACTATTTGGCGGAACTCTGTTGGTCCTTTCAGGTGATTTCAGACAAACACTTCCAGTCATTCCACGTTCAACATACGCTGATGAGATCAACGCTTGCTTAAAATCATCTCCATTGTGGCGTAATGTTGAAAAATTACAGCTAAAAATAAATATGCGCGTTCAAATGCTTCAAGATCCATCCGCTGAAACATTTTCAAAACAACTCTTAGATATCGGTGATGGAAAAGTTGCTATAGATGAAACTGGATACGTAAAATTACCGACCGATTTCTGCACAATCGCTGATTCGCAAGATACTCTCATTGAACAAATATTTCCCGATGTACACACACAGTACATAAATCATGAGTGGCTTGCAGAAAGAGCGATTTTAGCGGCAAAAAATGTAGACGTTGACAATTTAAATCTGAAGATACAAATGTTGTTGCCAGGGAACTTGGTATCATATAAATCTATTGATACAGTTTGCGACGACAGCGAAGCAGTAAATTTTCCCACAAAGTTTTTGAACTCACTGGATTTGTCAGGCATGCCACCGCATAATTTACAATTAAAGGTTGGATCTCCAATTATCTTGCTTCGTAATTTGAACCCGCCCCGGCTGTGCAACGGTACGCGATTAGTCATTCAAAAATTAATGAAAAACGTGATCGAAGCCAGGATTTTAAATGGCAAGTTCAGAGGTGAAAATATACTTATACCACGGATTCCTATTATACTTACAGATGTGCCAATTCAATTCAAACGTATTCAGTTTCCGATTAGATTGGCATTTGCAATGACTATCAACAAATCCCAAGGTCAAACGATGTCTGTTTGTGGATTAGATTTGAGAACACCATGTTTTTCACACGGACAATTATACGTGGCATGCTCTCGAGTGGGTAAACCATCCAGTTTGTTTGTGTTAGCTAAAGATGGACTAACAAAAAATATTGTTCACGCTATAGCATTAAGAGATTGATATTGTTTAATAGTGTTACTGTCGTAATTGTTTAATTAATGATATATAATTTTAAGGAATAAATTATAATAACTTAAAAATAATGTTTGCCTTTTGTTATTTTTATATTCCCTCATCGTTCACAGCGCTCCATGCTTATTTCACGCATATACCACATTCTTACATACATACAATATACACATTCTAACATACATACATACTTACAATAAGTAAGCTATTTTTTGTCTACACTAGAAATTACTAGGAAATTATTTATATGGCAAAACAACGTTTGCCGGGTCAGCTAGTTTTCTATAATATTTTCCTTTTTTCACGGTTCAAGTATACAAGTTGTTCGTAAATTCGACGGCTCTTCATAATTTAAAAAATTGACAGTTTGATGGCAATGATTCGCAGGCACGGAAGTTTCAACAGGTTTATGGGAAAGTACTTCTTTATTTTCAATCGTTATTACTTCTTTTATTGACTCTGATGCTTTGGAAAAATCTGAATAATTAACATTTACTGATTCAATTTTTTCAATTTTTCTATGCTCTCGCAGTATTCGTTCTTTGGTTAACTTTCTAAATTCCCTATTGTAATTATTAACGTCTTCAAAGGGTTCTGTCCTTTCCATAGGCACAGATATCCTTACAAAATCTGTATCGAGTTTTCGCATATCTCCAACAAGTTCTGTCCGTTCAGTTGGCCGTTACTTCTGTGAAGCTCGAACAATCCGCATAATTAACACAATGAGACTTCCTATCTTCTGCCGATAGTTTTGTGTTTATTGAATTTAAATTAACGACGTTTTCTTCATGAACATAATTTTCATAATCTTAAGGAGTTTCTGTCCTTTCCATAGGCACAGGTTTTCCTAAAAAAATTATCTAAGCTCCCTTAATTCTCCAACGAGCGCTGCCCGTTTCGTCGGCACAGACACCCCTGTCGAGCCAATGCAAGTCTCCTCATTAACACAGTTTACTTTAAAAAAATACGCATTATTTACTTGTACACCTCTTGTACACCGAACATCGCTCGGATTCTGGTATCGGAGATTGAATGGGACCTGTGCTTGCGGTAAATATATTGATTTGGGGAGCTGAGGGTGAACGAGGACATCTATTCGCTATGTGTTCATGATTTTTGCAAAGGTGACAAAACATCGATGTATTGTCCAACTCCTTCCTTTCAGGAGGAAAAATTTTATAACAACGGTAAGCAGTGTGTCCGCGCTTATTACATGTTTGGCATATAGTGAGTGGAGGACGGTCAAAGGTGAGTTTATTGTTATTCAAGGAGGGGAAGATTTTAAGACATTTGTCAGCCGAGTGTCCTGTTTTTTTACAGATCTGGCATATGATAAATGAAGGGGATACGTTTATTGTTATTTGAAGGTGGAAAGATTTTTAAACATTTGTCCGCCGAGTGTCCAGTCTTCTGACAGATCTGACATATACTCGATCCTTTATCGACATTTCCCGAATTTTGTGAAGCAACAGCCAACGCTTGGCTAGTCTTCTGGGTCGAGCATTCTTTAGCATTGTGCCCTTTTTTATTGCACAACTGGCAATATACGTCTTCGCTTGCTACCACGTCTACTCGTTTTACTTCGGGTTTAGGGACCCTTGGACTCGACTTTACTTGCTCACCGCTACGCAAGGCTGCTTGTGACACTAAACTCTTTTCGGTCTACACTGCTAGCTTTATTAATTCTTCCTGATTATTATTGGGAGTTAATCGTTGTTCAATTTCCGGTTTTAAACCGTGTAGAAAGCAAGTTGGAACACTTTGTCTAGTATTATCGATAAATGCGTCAGCCAAGGGATTATCCTCGCTCGCATCAAAATTTTCAAGTATCAAATTTCTCAAATCTCGTACACGATTCGAATATGCATTAACAGACTCGCTATTCTCTGATATATTGATCCCAGTTCACCTTGCAGCTGATATTCGTTTTGCGTTGGTGCATAAATAACTTTGAGAAATTTGCCCAAATCTTCTATCGTTACAAAAGTTTGCCCCTGCATAGTGCGACGGGGATCGCCAATTATTTTTATGTGGACTGCTTTTATTAAATTTGATTCGGCGCCTGGCCCCATAATAGCCAAGGCTTTCTTGCATCCTTGGATAAACATAACCAATGACAAAGTATGACCGTCAAAATGCGGTGTGACAGCCAGGGCATCTCGAGCAGACAACGTTTGGTAATTATTAACCATAATGGGAGGAGGGTCGGGTGCAGGGTCACTAGTTCCAAAAGAAAAATTCACTGGCCGTTTGTTACTGGTTTTTTAATCTGGATTCGACCTTTTTCCCGTGGGGTGGGAGGAGTAACCATCGATAGCAGGTGCGTATTCAGATAGTAGGTGTAAATGTTTCAACCAATTCTGAAGCACAATGTGGGAAGGTTTAATTATTGATTTTTATTTAGAATTTTCACAAGTATTGCTTCTTCCTTTTGGAGTGGACAGTGTTTTATTATGACTTATTAGGGACTGTACACCGATGGGTGAGTAGAATGGGGTAGACCCCCGTGCAGGAGTGTCAAATATGTCGCTGGAGTTGGAAAGGCCTAACGCAGGCGTGGTGCCTACGGAGTTCGGGATAGCTATGACTGGTGTATCTGTTCCTGCTGTCTCGTGTGTAATGGGCTGCAACTCGACACCTTTAACAGTATGTTCGGGGGATGCAGGAAACTCAACTGAAATTTCGTGGAATATGGTATCTTGACGTTAAAGAGGGTCGCGCAATCTGCCTTTGTACTGTCTGAATAGTTTTTATACTCTGCTGCTTCTTCTTCCTCGTGAAGGATAGTTTTATTATTTTTTTCCATTTCAATACTAGGGACTCTAGAATCTTGCTCCTTACATGACTTGCATGCAATTATTGAAACTTGGTGAAGGTCTTTTAAGACTTGTCGTCTTAATTTCTGTACTTGGATTTTCCTTCCTGCTCTATGGATTTTCGGTATGGATGAATAATCCGGACCGATAGCGGTAGGGTAATTGTGAAAATAAGCAAGTGGTATGTGTAGTTATGTCTGTCTCGTTTGTATGATGTGTTTCGTGAACGAAACTTACTAGCCCGGGCCTCACTAATGCGAGGGGCTAAAACAAAGGATTTCTCTTACTAGTCTAATGTATTTTGTGATAAGCCTCGGAGACCAATCGATGTGCTTCAGCAGCACTTTTCTTCAAATTAAAGAAGTAAATTAAAACTTCCCGCAAATGCTGTTTTGTTGGCACGAAACTCGACATATTGAGAGCTCAAAAAAACTATGAATTTGACACTGCGACAAATTGACACATACTGAAAATTAAAGCTATAAGACGTAGCTTTGACATGAACATAGTCACAGTACTGCCTGATGCGTATAGCGTTAGTAACGCCATCTGTTATCAAACCCGCATTTTCAATTTGTACCCCTGATATTAAAAAGTTATTATTTTGGGATCGTTTGCCGATTAGGAGTGGAAACTCGAGTAATTCGTGTAGACGTGAATTTATGTAAAAATAGAAATTTTTTTTATAGACAACGGCTACTTCCCGTTGTGTATTTAAAAGTAAAAAGAGTTCAATACAATAAAACTGTGGTTACGAGACCGTATGAGGAACCAACCTCTCGCGAGTGAATCTACCGTTCGAATTTAATCATTCGCGATCAACCGTTTAGGTTGATGTTCAACTGTAGACTGATTTCGGCAAAGCAGTTAATTTGCCCCATTGAGCGAAATCGAGTGTCGAATGGATTCGTAATAATTTCATAATAATCTTAGCTTGCAAATTCCAAGCTCGAGCTCATTGCAGTCATTGCGGGCAGCTCGATGCTTACGTTTGCACATTGTTCTACTTTGGTGAGCGGTCCTCACGAAAGGAGGACAATGGCGAAATAATGTGCAAAGAATTAGTTCGCGGTACAACATCCCTCCCCCCTTAAAAAGAAAAATTTTTCCTTTATAAAATTTTTCTTCGATTGGTTCCTGTATTTCCTCTTACAATGATATTCTCTATATTGGACAATATAGCAGGCATAATACATAATAATCTCTATCATTTGACAATTTTTCTTTTGCTATTTTTTCTTCATAATCGATCTGGCCATCGCACTCGGCTGACGGGGCGAGTTTCCCAAGCCCTGGTACGCTCGGATCGCGGTCGCTCCTGTGGCTGTTGTCGTCCAAGTGGCTCTAGATTTATGTTCACCTCGGCTGCTGCTGGAGTCGCTGCCTCGGTTGTCCTTGTCAGTGTCCGGTTCCATATGTACCTATAACATTTGAACAGAAGGATGTCGACCAAGGCTATTGGTGCTATTGCACTCATCGTATACAGGTTAATTATGTGGGGAGGCGTCCCGGTTTCGCTGACGTCGAGGGTTTCGAGAGTCATCTCTGCTTGATCCTTGAGTTTCTGTAGCTCCTTTGGATTTTGCAGTACACTTCCTAGTGTAATTTCCTCTGTGGACTGGGTAAGAAGCGTCTGGGCTCCTATTTCCCTCAAATTTAGGTCGTATGGGGGAAGGTAATTCTTCTGGATGATCTGCGATGTTTGTCCTGTTGTTTTAACACTGAAAGTTGGGGCGGTTACAGTACATTCGCCTATCAAAGGCAGTATTCCCGATTTACTTAAAATTTCGTGTTGGAGCGGTTTTTTGTTGCAAGTGACGCTGATGGCCTCAGAGGTCGGTGTGACGTAAATCCACAGCACCGGCTGTTGCAGGGGCATGAGGTGGGTACGGATTAGCCGAATTTCTCTTTTGGCGCAGTTCTTACCGTAGTCCTGGGTGATCTTGGCGTAGATCAACACCTCGCAGGGGGTGTCTTCCAGGAGCAGAATGGATGGGTGTTTCGAAGGGCAAATGTACAGTTTGTTAACAGTTTTGCAGTTTCGTAGGTCCTCCTTAGTCATCTGCAGATAGTTGTGACTTTCTGCGTTGACTACTACTGGATTACCCGTCGTTTCCAAGTAGTAATATTTTCCATCGCTTGCTTTGTTGGTATGGAGTAAGCCCTCTGTATACTGTACCGTTGTTGCTCGATCAACGGTATATCGAGCACGAGTACTATCGCGTTACCCTCGCTGTAGGCCTTTAGGTCAGCCAGTCGCATAAGTGCTGACGCTTGGTAGTGCTCTACAGCAACAGGGAAACTGGTGCCCGGTGGTAGGTGAGTCACAGCGTTAGCGAGGTAACGCGTCAGCGTTCTCGGGGGCAGGGGTATACCTGCTGTGGAGCCTTCGGCTATCTTTGCTATCATGTGCGATAATTCTCGGACATCGCCTAGTAAAGCATCTACCGCTATGCTGATTGCAGTCAAACTCTCGTCCAGGCGTTGGCGTCTCTCTACGCCGTATAGCTGGCTGTTGAATGTATGGTTGATGTGCATTACCAGGGTCAGCAGGGCTTGCTCGTTGGCCTGGATGTGGTGCGCACTCTCATTACACATGCTCAGGGTGGTCCTTACCACTTGCACCTGTTTTTTCAGTCCCTCTTGGAGAGTCTGTTGCGAGGCTTGTATATGGGTTATTTCCTCGTGCAACTTCTGCGCATCATCAGCATCCATGTTTCCGGTTATGGCTTTGATGATGCTTCCCAATCCGTTGATCAGTCCTCTGCGCTCCCGAAGGGGACGTGTACCGAGGAGGTCGTAGATGGTCACCACTCCTGTGTAAATTTTTTGTTGCATTGATGAGACCAAGTCGGCAGTGACGGAGCATAAGTAATTTCCGTAGACGTCCTGGTTGCATAGTTCCAGTAGACGTTCCAGGTTTTTGCTTGCGTCAGCTTCTCGGTGTAATATGGCCGTGACATCTAACCTGACGACCAGCCGCCAGGTGGATTGTACGATTGCGAGGCTTCCGATGTCCTCGAAGTAGAGGCCTGGATTGCTGTCGAAGGTACTGATAACGTAGTCTGAGGAGTGTATATCGGTCTCCGTTGCTCCGCTGGTTGCCGTGATCCACCTGGAATGAGGATTGGAAAGGTTCAAACTCGCGTTTCCGGGTGAATGCATACTTTCATATATTTCTTAGTGCTCGATAAAGAGCTTCAGGCGGTTTGCATGCACTGCCTGAATTTTTCGTCCCTTTCGGATGACGTAATTGACGGGAGGCCTCTTTTCTACTATTTCGGGAGGTCCCGTCCACTTCGGGGTCAGCTTGGCTGACCGCCCCCTGCGCACCGTCTCGTCACGGAGGAGTACGCGTTTGCCGACGCGGTACTCCTGCACCTGTGCGCCTTGGTCATACGTATTCTTTGATCTCCTTTTCGCGACTTCCAGGTTGTCGCGTGCTACTGTCCATGCGGCGCGTAACCGCTCGCGTAGCTCGTGGACGTAATCATCGTAGGCATAGGTGCTGCGGGGCTCCTGTTTCACGGCGGTCGGCAACTCAGCCTCGCGTCCGTACACCAACACGTGGGGAGACAGTCCGGTCCCCGTATGTGGAGTGGTATTGTACGTAAACATTGCGTACGGCAGCCACTCTCCCCAATTTCCCTGATCCTCATCTATGAAATTTTTTAGGTACTCAGCAAGGGTGCGATGTGACCTCTCCAAAGCGCCGTTCGATTCGGGATGATAGGCCGTAGTTTGTATTTTTTAAATTCGCAGCAGTCGACACATCTCTTTGAAGGTCGAGCTGAGGAAGTTCGTACCCTGATCTGATAATATTATTTCCGGCGTTCCGTGCCGGCAGATTCATTCTTCTACTAGTGCTCTAGCGACTGTCGAAGCCGCTTGGTTCGGCAGTGATATCGCTACACTGTATTTCGTGAGCGCGTCCTGGATGGTAAGTATATATTTTTTCCCAGATACGCTTTCTGGTAGCGGTCCTACAATGTCGACCGCTATCTTCTTAAAGGACCTCGATGGGGTGTCGGTTACCGCCATCGGTACTCGTTCCCTTTTCCTGATTTTGTTTCTTTAGCAGGATTCGCAGGACGATATGTAATTTTCCAAATCCCTTCTCAGGCCGGGCCAGTCGTACTTGGTCCGGATTCGATGCAATGTACGCCGTATACCCTGGTGCCCTCCTATGGGGGTGTCGTGGTATTCTTTAATTATTGTCAGGCGGTCATCGGCAGAAGGAATAGCTACGCCACTGCGGCAGTCGCTATACTTTTTATTAACGCTGTCTTCGTCCGTGCTGCTGGAAGTTCGTGGGCTACGGGCCCCGCCGTGCCTCGCATCCTCAGCAGGCCTTTGCGGTGCTGTGTCCACAGTTTCGTTACTCGGTGTGCCCACCGGTAGCTCCGCCGTTGGGTCACTCTCTGTTTCGAGTGGCCTTGCAACGTTTGCTTGTCGCGGCCTTCCGCGCTTCGCGGGTCCGCCATGCTGTGCTGGGCCCGCTCTGTCCTTGTCAGCGGTGCTCGCAGTCTTACCAGTGTCTTGCGTAGGTAGCTTGCGTGGTCTGCCCCTTCCCCGACCGCACGGCTTTTCGGCGGGGCTGTGGGGTTCAGTAGAGCGATCTGCATGCACGCTGCGGATCTCTCTATCATTGTCTGTAGCATTGGCAGGCGCTTTCTCTCACTCTGCCTCGTTGCTGGGTCGGCCCGGGGTATTCTCGGCTCTCCGCTTTGTGCGGCTGTCCGTACCCGGGCGCATGCTGTCCTTTTCCGTCTCCTGGGCGAGCTCGATCTCTCGTTCCGATGAGCTGCCATGGCTGTAAGGGGTATCTTCGGCTCTCCGCTTTGTGCGGTCATTCGCTGTGCCGAGTTGCCCCATCGTGCTGTCCTCTTCCAACTCACGGACTTCGGTCTTAGCTCTCGCTTGGGTTCTCGTAGTAGCGAATATACGGCTTAACGCATCGGCGTTCGTATTACGCTTTCCGGCCTTATATTCAACGTTAAATTCATGTTCGGCCAATTTAATTTTCCAACGCATTAATCTCGAACCTGGGTCCTTTATTCCGAACTGCCAGGTGAGCGGTTGGTGGTCCGTCACTACTGTGAAACGGGTACCACAAATATATGGCCGGAATTGAGCTAGGGCCCATATTATCGCGAGTAGCTTTTACTCCGTGTGTTACTATGTCGTCGAGGTACATATAGCATTTGACGCCCTGTAGTCCGCTAGCATTTTGTCTGTCGGCATCTCCACTTCTCTTTCTCGTGGGCGAGTTTAGCCTCTCGCTTCGACGAGTTATAGTGGTTGCCTTGGGTATCGTTGACGCTCCGCTTTGTGCGGCTGTTCGTGTACCAGATTGCGCTATCTTTCTCTTTCTTATGGGACTTTCTTTCCTGTCCCACTTGGGCTCGTGTGGTCACGTATATGCGACTCAGAGCGTATGCATCTATATTTCTTTTTCCGGCTTTCTGCATTTTACCGCACCCATGCCCCGATTTTACGGTCTTCCCAGGCAAGGATTGCGATCCTAGGTCCTTCGATCCGACCATAAAGGGTGCGCGATACTGCACCCCGTGCGTGCGCTGTCGCTTGTTGCCTCGTAGTTGGAATACATCGTTGTATTCGCACACTATTCCTGCGCGAGCTGCTTGCTTTTCACTGCTGGGGGGTACCAAGTTGGGCTTCCGTTGGCGCTGCACGAACCGTTTGACCTTCTTCCCCGTGCTCTCTGAGCTAACGCGCAGTGCCTTGACCTGGCGGCTACGTACGGTCTTCGTTATCTCCGACGGCTCGCATGTCACCGTCGGCTGTTGCACTTCCCCGTCGTGTTTAGAAACATTTAAACTCACTCTATTGGTTTTTGACGGATTGATATGGAATCTCGCTACTTTGCCTCGGCTGATTCCGCTCCTTATAGGTTGTCCGACAAATTTACTTTCCTTGGCGGCGTCCATGTTAGACCCGTTTCCGGAAGGAAGATTTATCTTTGCAAGCAGGCCTATGTACTTGCATGTGGCGGCAGTTCTACTGCGTGGTGACGAATATATCCTCGTCGCACCGTCCCGTAACGGCATGCAGTGCCCATACAACTTAAGCATCTCGCCATGCAGGATGTCCACTTTATGCTGCTTGATAAAGTAAATTCCTAGCAGCCCATTGACCCCTAGCGGCACATTATTAGGGACTATGTAGAACCAATTTTCCACGTTTAAGGCTGGCGTCCCCAGCACAATTTTTGCTATACCGAGGGGGGTGAATTTTTCACCTGCCACACCCTGCAGTTCCACGGAGCACCTGCTCACCGTGGTTTCGGGCTTGAGGCATTCCTCCTTCAGTATACTGCACTGGGCCCCTGTGTCCGCTTTGAGGGTGAGTACCCCGGTCGTGGCTAACGGTGCATCGATATCGAAGTCACTGGCCGTAGCGCTGGACGCCGGCAGCGTTACCTGCAATAACTGCTGCGTCGTTTTCCTCCTGTGCGCGAGTCTTTGCTGCTCTGTGAGTGTATTTATTCTCATCGTTCCCAGCGGGCTGGCATCGGTATTCGACCGACCTGCACCTGCATTTACCGTAGACCTTTCACTCTTGCCCCCTGAGTCCCTTGGACGTTGGGGATGCTGCGAAGACTGGGCAGGATCACTTTTGTTCTGCGACAATCTTTTCCTGCAGTCTTTCCACATGTGGCCCCTTTTTTGGCAATAGTTGCACACGACGTCAACGTTGTGAATGGATGTATTCTCGCTGGGCATCGGTAGGCTTACTCTTCCCGATCTGCGGGTGCAGTCTCGAGCCACGTGCCCTGGTTTCCCGCAGGTGAAACAATTCTCGCTCTGCTGGGATGGTGCACCTTGGGACCTTCTGGGGTGGCTTAGTTCTCCACCTACCTCTCCCTTTGGCTGCACCACGTTGGTGATCTCGATAGCTCCGGTTACCGACTCGTGGAGAGTGGTGTAGTTACGAGATCTCACCAGAATTTGGACCTGCCCATGCAGTCTATTTTCAAAGTTGGCCTGGGTGCTCTTCCGGGTTATTTTCTCAATGATGCGCATTTCCAACATCGTAGTGGCTTCCTCGCAAAGCTTTTCGATGATATCCACGGTGATACGCTCTGTCCTGGCAGCGTATACCGCGATATCCTCGCCCTGGCCCTGCCGGAGGGAGTTAAATTCCACCTGTAAGGCGGGCAGCGACTTTCGCTTCCCGTACAGGGCCTCCAGCTCGGTCTTAAGCTGCGCTACCGAGAAGATGACCTTGTGTTTCATCTCTCTGGCCACCCTACCTTCGAGCTTGCTGCTAAGTACCAGCTCCAATAGGATCTCGTGGTCACCGGGCGCAGCTCGCTTGAAAACGGTTTCACAGGACCGTATAAAGGCGTCTAGCTCGTCAGCGTTGGTGCCATCGAAGCGCTTTATATTTTTCAAGGCCAGCCCCAGGTCAAGCGTCTGACCCCGGGTTTCCGGTATTCGCGGTTGCTCCCTTTGGAACACAGGATCCGCAGCAAAGTACTCTGGCTCCTCGAATCGCGTTTGCCTCGACCGCGGACGTGGTATCGGGTACTCTTCCAACCCAGTACCTTCCAACCTCCGCAGCAATTCGGCATTCTGCTCCCGTAGGGACCGGATGAGTTCGAACTCGTCCGCACCTACCTCGTTGAGCGTATCTGCCAGGTTCCGTCTTGCCGACGGTGTTTCGGCCTCCCTGAGTTCGCGATCGAGTTCGCGTTGGCCTCGATCGTGCTCGCGCTGGAGCCTTTCGTATTGGCGTCGCGCTCTTTCAATTTCGCGTTGGCTTCGGTCGACTGCCTCCAACCGATCGCGTACCCTTGCCGGTACCGACCGGGCTGTCGCACCGGTAGCTGCAGAGAATCCTACGCGATCTATCGTACGCATACTCTCTATTTCCTGGTCCACCATGTCCTCGGTGACGTGCTCGAGCGTTCGCTCGCTAGTGGCTATATTAAAAACGTCGTCGCTAACATCGCTGTCAAAATCCCCGAACGATGCACCCCTACGTGGGTTTACGCCAAACTGGGCCGTCAGACGGTCTGCAAGGGCTTCTTGTCTGGTCGAGGGGATTCGCCCCGACGGCCAGAGCCCGAATAGCGCCCTGCGCGCTTTATACACGATGTCCCCTACGGCCGCAGCTAATCCGGCTGTGGGGTTTATCCCTGTGCCAGGCAACGTCGTATCTAGCGAGTTGCCCCTGCGACCTGATCGGGCTCCTCTAGATTCCGACATGTTTATTTCCGCAGCGATATTGAAAAATTAGACACTTTCGCAACGCATCCGCTGAACAGCGCACGCACAACAGGACTCTCGGACCGTTTTTCTTTGCTACAATACATCGGACTCGTTCAACTTCTCGCTCACCAGGACTCATAGCTCAAGGTAAGCGTACACTGATATAATGCAGAGAAATTCACTATCAGTGAGGAGGAAAATCGCGGTACATCAGCACTCTTTGTCTCACTTTGTGGCGTGCGCTGCAGCACATGCTGCACCACGATCTGCTCACTTTGTTTTGCCGGCATAATTAATATAATTATGCATGTGCTTCATATTCACTGTAGTTTCCCCCAGAAAATCTACTGGGAAAATACAGTGACTATACTCTGCTCATTTGTGCATCCTCAGTCTATGTTGGACTGTGCTACGCAGTGCTGACTGCGTAGCTGGTCTCACATCTATTCACAGCACTCAAGCAATTTATTTGCAAGTGCTCTCATCTATTCACTGTAATTTCTCTCCGACAAACTGCTGAGAGCTTGCAGTGAATGGTGTACACATTTTACGCACTCATTTATCTCATAGCGTGACATGCTCCGCAGCACTGGCTGCAGCACGTACACTGCTCGCACACACCCAGCACACAATTAATGCAATTGTGTGCTGCTCAAGCTTCATACAAAATTCAACTTAATTTATTTATTTGTAAACTCTCTGATTTCGGTGTATTTATTTTTATATCAATTTTGCATTTTTCTAAATTTAACCTGTTTTTGTATTTTTTTTTCACTTTGACATTTTGCCAAATTATATACAAAACTGTATTTTGTATCCGAGCTGACGGAGGGTAAAATAAACCGCTTCCGCAACATACGATCGACGTGTCTCGTTATTTATCACCCTGTCGTGAGTGAAGACTCATATTTTTCCAATATATTCGCAGATCGGTCAACCAACATCGGATGGATTCTCAAACAAATATATTTCTTCAATCAATTCTTAACTTAAAGTTTTCCCTGCATTCGGAATTCAATAATCTCCTATAAATGAAAAAAAGAATCTCTTCAACTCTTTTAAAATCACAATTTTAGGAATTAACTTCATTTATTAAACTCAGTAGAAAGGAGTGATACATTTTTATTCAGGTAAATTGTATATACTAAAGTAGTAAACAATGATACATTTTCAGTAGTATGTGTACACCTTTGCTCCATCCCACTCCTATCCCCACTACTTCCCCCACCACGCGGCTACCCCCACCACTTCACTTTTCCACCGCCGCGCTACCCAATCTGCTTGACCAGTGTCGGTAACATGGAGATAGTAAAGTGAGGTGGTGTAGGTACCTCAGTGAACAAGGAAGAGTAGAGATAAGAGCAGGATGGAGCAAAGGTGTACACATACTTAGAATAAAATTTTTAACTCACCCTTGTGTTGGCGGCATCTACGACGATTCTCCAGGGTGACGGGCACACACACACGCATTCTCTCTCTCTCTCTCTCTCTCTCTCTCTCTCTCTCTCTCTCTCTCTCACTCACTCACTCACTCACTCACTCACCCTCAATTCAAAAACCACAGCTACGCGCCCGGGTAATGCGATTTACCCGCACCCATGGAGCGTGGGCAACGTCAGGGGTACGCATGCGTATCCCGATCAGCATTTCATTACCGCGCGTTTCATCGATCCGATCTAGATATCCGTCCTCGTCAATTAAATGATCGAGGCCGAATACCGTACACTTTACGAGCAACGCCATTAACACACTAATCGGAGGCTCTGGGTGAAATAGGTGAGGCCAGTCGACGTATATTGATTCCTCGATATCGACAAGCAGCACCTCGCAGCACCCACCACCATCCGTTTCGATAATCTCACCGCGCATAGCCCTTTGATGCCGCACAACTACACAAGCCGCACTAACACACAAGTCCTCGAACACAAAACGACTCCTCTCAATAAACTCCTTGATGTATAACCTGTCCAAATTATCCTCCAGTTTGAGTAATGCAGCGCACATTTTGTCCGTTCGCAGACACACTGTATTGTCACTGGTTCCAAATAACGTCCGACACACGGAAGCTTCGGATAGCTCCTCGTCTAAATACCGCGGATACATTCTGAGTTTTTTTATTTATACCGTCGCTGTGCACTGCTAAAGACAGACTGAATGCTCCGGATGATGCTGGCCGGGATCACAGCGTTTGAAGATAACAAACGCCCCTCTGAATCATAACTAAGTGTGCAACGCTTTAAACGCAATGTCAGCGGTTTTGTACGTGCGTACCGCTTTGCGCTGTGCTTCTCGTGAAGCGAATGCTCTGCAGTAAAAGTCGTAGAATATGATACCGTACCGCGAGAGACCTCGATAATAATATATATATAATTATAAAATAAGAGACACAGTAAGCCGATGTATTTGTTTTTAATTAATCAATATTTTATTTAAATCACTTTACACATATTTACCGTCGTATGCAACATCCCTGCAAACACGGTAATCTTCGCTCGGAGACTCCTCCGCCGTTAAATTCATTTTTATCACTGTCTGATCGTCGAGAGGCAAAAGTATTGTAATATTCACGTACTAATCTGTCGTTTTTCATTACATTATCGCTAAAGAAATTATTAAATCGCGACATGGTGAAACCGCACGACATAAGATGCAGGAATACGATACAAAATTGTCCACACACATCCGATGTATTACTCTGTAGATGCTTGAGTCCGTACCGATCGAACTTGCAGTTCCTTCGTAGTCGTGCGAGATGTTGCGGTATAACCGGTGGTAGCCCGTAGCTATCAAAGTACATTCCTTTTCCATGATGGTTAACGTACAATGCGATCCAATGCTCTCCAGGTCCGTCGTGGTTATCCGTGTTGACTACGAGTCCAGCCGGTAACGACTATACACGAGGAATTCTGCCAGCTGGGTATACGCTAACGGTTGGAAGTGGTAGATACTGCAGACTCTCGTAGATTTGTCTAGTGTTCATGCTGAACACATAGTCAATGATTGAATGATGACCGATACGCTTTGAAAGACGTATATATATGCAAAATTTATTTCACTGCATCGTCGATCGTATCACGACTACATGATGAAGACTTCTCCTCTTTCTTATTCTCTTCCTCTTCATCTGCTGACCAAACATCCATGTATGATTCTCCTTTAAATGGGTGCTCGCGAAGCCAATTTTTTATTTGGAAAGCCTAGCGCATTGCATAATGCGAAGACGCTGTATCGTTTATCATAGCGTGTCTGAAGCATTTTCGCAAAGATTTCGGCATAAATGTGTACGATGGGGCGCCCTCATCATCCTCCAGGTTGGAAATTTCACGACTCGTGATATCGCAAAGAAGTATAGCCTTCTCGTGATTGCGTGTATAGATACGTCTTGATGTCCGCGAAATTTCACGCAAGTTAGCGTATGCGTGTTTACAGCTCACATCGCCCTCGTAACATTCCAGACCGTGAAAGTATTTCGAGAGAAAATTATTCTGGCTTCTCGAATGCTGTGGTAATTCGGCAAAGTGACACGGCGGTGCGACGATCCAATAAGCAGAGTACGGTCTATCCACTGCTACCACGGCAATTTCTTTCGGAATAAATTCCGAGTCCTTACCACTTATTCTCTGTATATCTACGACGATATCCATTTTCACGTCTAGTCCGTACAGATGCTCGAGTTCGACTGATTAGTTACTCTCAGACACGCTTCTACGTCTCTTAACACGAAATAAGTTTATGCCGACTTCAGAACATTTTTCGCTTATCCGGGAAGATCCACCATTACTTGCCGAGAGGCATCAATTTCAAGGACATTATCATATTCCGCGAAGACTACACAATTTATCGTTGAAGCAAGCGCATCCTCAAATCGTACCTCTATTCTCACACTCCCGTGCTTTATTAAATTCCAATGTGTATTGCTGTTCGCCGAAAGATCGGGTGTCAAATCAAAAGCAAACAGACAGTATCCATCCCGATAATTATCGCGATCTATCGAATTACCGTCGTTCAAGAAATGTATTCCAGTTCCCGAAAACAACGTTTGAAAAGCTTCCACATATAGATGATTTTTCGTGAAATCAGATTGTAACGGTTTCGAAGGTATTTGAGCACCATCTACATACAACGAAGAAAAATTTATCTTGTAATTTTGGAAATTGAATGGATTCATACTGAAGTCGGCGTTAAACGCTTTGTTATCGACAAAACCGATAGTTATACGCTTCGGCAATTGACCTAACACGATATTATCGATAGTCTCTCCATGAACACCGGAGTGTATTGAAACGTCCTTTACCTCGACTCTCGTAAGAGGATATTTAGCCGTAGATTTTGCCAGAGTTATAGCATGCGAGAGCAGCACACCAGGAGCTATTTTTGTTCTACGAACGAGAAGCGATGCCTCGAGAATCTTTAAGCCTCATTGACCGTTCTTCGTATCGCCCACAAGACAAAATGAATCTCTAGACCGCACCAACCATGGTCGCATCTCGACGGCGTTTAATAGGAACCGCTCCTGATTGAATATATCGCAATGCAGATGACCGAGCAAGTCTACAGTTTTTTCGAAATTTAAAATTGTTTTCTCTTCACAAGACCCGTATTTCCCGATGTTATATCATTCATTTTTCCAGGGGTATCGTCGTACCAGAGAACGCTCGTGAGATGCGAATTTTTTGCTGCTGGACCGTAATTCAAAACTGTTTATGTGTACGCTCGACAAGCGTAGGCATTATTTGGAGGTGAAACTAATTTTTGATTCAGGTATACATCCACCTGATTAAACATAGAATGCAAGAGATTGTTCACAGGGCCGGCACTTACTTTCGACGCTGTACCCGCGGCAATTTCCGTAGTAGGAGATGTTATTTTCACTCTCAGACTAAGCATAGTATGCGCGAGATCGATTTACTCATAACCCTGTTCAGGAATAACAAATTCAATCGGTGAATCATCTGTTAGCGTAGATATTGGTTTGTAATACACCCAATTGGAGCCTTCGATAGTAGTTTGCGTCGGTGGGAGTGAAAATAATTCAAGCTGCGAGATGCAGGCCTCGACCCTGTGTATTCGCAATGCGGTTCCATCATTACATACCTACAGGCCTCTTCCGAGAATCATAATAGTTACTACTACTACTAGTTAACATGAATCCTCACTCGGAAGCGATTTGAAGCGCAAATGACCGGCCACGTGAGGTAACTTATTTATAGTCTCCAAAAGAGCGTCTATGGAGCGATATACACCAGGTGGAACTTGGTCTCTATCAGCGCGTCTCCGTGTTAAAAGATTTAAACCCGATAAATCATAATCGCCATCCTCAAGAGATACGAGATTTCCTATAGTAGGAACATATAAAAGAGTCATCGGATAAGCAATTTCCACAAGAGAAACAGACCATTCTCCGTGTAAACGTATCTGACGCGGTAGTTTTGTAATAAATTTTGTCGTCGTATTATGCGGAAAATACTGCATACTACTGTTGCTCGGTAGTACGACAAAAAAGAGCCATCCTTGGAGCTCATATTTATCAGGGACGGTGATTCCGAGCGTTCTTCCTCTTTGTCCTCTTCTTCTTCTCTTTCGTCTTCTCAGATGACGGAGGTACTCGTACTCGCGATAATTCTGCCTCGTAGAAAATACCGTCGGTAGTCTCGTTATTCAGATCGTGTAAAATATACACGAATGGTTCTCGATTCACTAATATTCGTTGAATCTTAAATAATTCGTTACTCCAATTACGCTCATACCCTTTCATAAATGCTGCTTTAGCTGTACTGATACGTACCAAGTCACCGATGCTGTATTTAGGCTTTTTAATTTTTCTCGCGTTACGCTCGTAACGCCGTGCTAAATTTTCTCGGGCTATAGAGGCATTTTCGAGGGTTACCTCGCTCGGAGGAATACGCGTTCCGCTGTGTCTAGTGTGATTATAAGCATATAAAAAATGTTGTAAGACATCGGACATTGGAATCGATGTAACGCTTATTTCGCGTATATGTAAAGTAACGCCACAGTTGCTCTTTTATCGTGCGATTAAAGCGCTCGGCAATCGAGGCTTTTATATCAGGGTTACGAGCAACGCGAAAATCGATATTCTTTTTCTTAAGAATTTGCTAAAACGGAGCGCCGATAAATTCTTTGCCTCGATCAGTTTGCAATTGCTGCGGGCGACGATTGTTACTGCGTGCGAGTATGCGTGTGAGACCGCGGGCCACGTTTGCGCTCGATTTGTCACGCAAAGCCTCGACCCACGTATATTTGCTCAACACATCGATAACAACAAGCAGATATGCGTACCCATCGTTGTACGCGGCTATCGAGCGAAGATCAGCTACATCAGCCTCCTATACATCGTCTATATTACTCACGTTGTACGTACGACGAGGAAATCCTCGTCGCACGAGACGATTGTTACGTCCTGACGTAACGTCGCATTTATCTTTTACATTTCGATTACGTTAAAGTTCTTCTGTTTTAGTTTCGCTACAGTAAAAGTAACCTCTCACACTTTTCTTTTATTCTCGAACTTCTTAAGAGGAGAGGAGAGCGATTTTAGCGACAGAGATCGGAACAGGGTGAAGATGCGGCCCTACCGACCGTCTCCCGGGAAGAATTAATCTTGTAAAGATGGAATTTTTCGGCGCTCCCGGTCAAAAGGCAAACTTTCAAACCATGGGATCTACTGCGTAGACCCGGTTATCGACTGCCATTTATGGATCTATGATTCAGCGTGGCCTTACCCTCAATCCTCGACCAGGGGTTCGGCTAGTCGCCGTCGGGGCGTTGTTGGTCATAAGGGAGCGGTTGGAGGGAACGCTATCACGTGACCAAGCGACCGCACCCTTTCTTCTCGCTCTTGCCTGAAATCTTCTCTCTCTCTCTCTCTCTCTTTACAAAGATGATGAAATCACGAAATTATTAACTAAGCGAAACAATTAACAAAAGTGAAGGAACTGTTGATTTAAACGAAAGAGTTATGACTATTAAAATGTTCACACGAATATTGTAGATAAAATATGAGCCGCAAAAAGAACAATTATGTTTCCATATGGAAACTACCCATGGCTGTCACTCGAAAACGAGTACAACCCACATCGAATTAATGAGCTTACCAAGTATAGTCGGGTAATAGAAGAAAGATCAGTATATCAGGATTAATTCCCCTTTTCTCTTGGGATTACATTAATATGTCTCTCGTAAAATATTGGAATTTATAGTAAAAATACCATCATAAATATATAAAACATGTTATGCCTATATATTGACATGTCTCTCGTAAAATATTGGAATTTATAGTAAAAATACCATCATAAATATATAGAACATGTTATGTGCATATAGAAAGGATAAAGGAAATATTAGGATTAATTTATGGTAAAATAGCGAAAAATAGACAGATAAACGAGAAAGAGATGAGACTAAAATTGAGTTGCAATGAAGCTTCTGCTGCAGGAAAGGGAGGCTGGCCGACTCTCCGCGCAACGAAAACGCCTTGCGCGAGGTTTGAACAGCGATCTAGCTGACTTGCGTACGAACGAAATGTACGAGTAACCAAGCTAGGCGAGTCGTTCTCAAGAGAAGAACTCTCTCGCTCTCTCTCGTTTTCATGTATAAAATTACTTGTTTTACTAGTAAAATATATATATGGAATATGTTATACATATATATATAGGATAAAATGAAATGTTAAGATTATTTTACAGCTGAACACCCATAAGTAAGACTAAACGAGAAAGAGAGAAAAACTATAACATGTTTCAACAAATTTTCCTCTGCAGAAAAGCGAGGCTAGGCGACTCTCTGTGCCACTATGAACGCCTTATCGCTAGGGCTGAACGGCGATCTAGCCGACTTGCGTACGAACGAAATGTACGAGTATTCAAGTTAGGCGAGTCGTTCTCAAGAGAAGAACTCTCTCGCTCTCTCTCGTTTCCATGCATAGAAATACTTGTTTTACCATCAACTTATTTATATGGAATACATTACACATATATAGACAGGATAAAATGAAAAGTTAAGATTGTTTTACAGCTAAATACTAAAAGTAAAACGAATCGAGGAAGAGAGAAAACGGTAACGCGTTTCAATAGAGCTTCCTCTGCAGGAAAGCGAAGCTGGGCGACTCTCTGTGCCACGACGAACGCCTTATCGCTAGGGCTGAACGGCGATCTAGCCGACTTGCGTACGAACGAAATGTACGAGTAACCAAGTTAGACGAGTCGTTCTCAAGTAAAATCCTTCTCTCTCTCTCTCTCGCTCTCGTTTCTATAGCATGAGAATAATCGTCTAATTAGCAAATTATTTAAGAAAACTTATTAACTATAAGAATTCTAACGTCTAACCAACAAATTATTTAAGAAAACTCATTAGCTATAACTAGAATAATCACTAATTTAACGAATAACCAATGATGCTTGGAATAAGCCATAACTCAACAAAACCATTTATACTAGTAAGAGATTAACGCAGAAATCAGGTTGCATACGTCGAAGTTAACTACAGAATCTGTAACAAAATTATTACTAGTGGTTTCATGTGAAGGATTTAATCAAGTTCCGTACAAACGCTGAAAAACTAAGCCATTACCATAGACACATCTACATAGAAGCGAGCATAAGGATATTACCTAAACTAGGAAATTTTATCGAAAGTAGGCCAAGAAGCAGGGTGGTAAAAATCGCCTCATTTTCAGGGGAAAAACGCCTCGAACGCGTTCCCTCACCTAATCGCGTGGTCCTCTGTGTAGCACATCGCGCGGACAAATCAGAGCGCGCCATACCGATGCACTTGCATAGATCTATGGCTCTGCATGTCGAGAAGCTACTCTGCGGAGTAAGGGGAATGAATACGTGTATGGTCGAGATGGACCACGGGGAAATTCTTATAATCAGGATAGGGTTTTATCCCTTCTCTTCTTTTACGCGCTTGACGACAAAAATTTTCGACGCTCAGGAGCCCTATAAAAGGCCGCGAAAATCGGCCGTCGACACTTTTTCACGGGGAGTCAAGTAACACAGTTTCACGGGGGGTTAAGTAGAGGACTAATCACTAGCCTGGCAGTCAATAAGTCGCCGGCAGTGAATTAGAATTTTTCCAAGGCAACAAGTAGTACTGTTTGCCGGGAAATAAAGTAGTACAGAACGATAATTTTTCACCACGGCTTCATTTTCACAAAGTAGAGTTTCAAGTAGTACAGAGTAAGAGTACAGTACTTATACAGTACAGTACTTATAATTATTAACGCTTGTAAAATCGGGAATATTGAACGTGCAACATTCAACTACTCATGTAGTTTTATTTCAATAAATAATTATTAATACGCACCAACGCCTACGTTCGATTTTTAGTCTGTCTGACTTCACTAATCTACGTCCATCTAACGTTCAACAGTAAGAACCACAGCAACAAACAACCGTAAGTATAATTTTCAATTACCAATTAAAGTGAAATCTTGCTCCCCGTGAAATTGTCATTCAAGTCCCTCCCCATTATTCGTGAAGTGATTATCCCCAACCAAGAACAAAACGCACTCCAGCCCTATCCCGAGTAATTTTCCGCGAGGTTAGACTCAAAAACGGGCTTGCGTCTTCGGTATTTTCTCGTCGGGTGCGGTAAAGGGAGAATTTATTCTCCTTGACCAGAGCACGGAAAAGATACACCGAAACGTGAAATCTATGTCAAATTCGTGAGTATGTAAGATAGGCCGCGATTTTGACGTAACAAATTCTGGGGGCTCGTCCGGGATCTTAGAGTGTTAGTTTTGTTCAAACTAATATTGTGTAAAAGAATCAACTGAAAAGAAAATATTTTTACTTTGCCCTTTTTACCGTGGTTTTGTAAGCCGATTTAATCCTTGAAAATCGATTTTTTAATTTTTATTGAGTTTTAGTGATTCAATGCATTTCATGAAAATTATCATCATTTATTACTGAGTTTTTAGAAAACGATTTAATTTATAAAATCCACCTTTTCCCTTTTTACCGCATTTTCGAGAATTGATTTATTTTAAAGAAATCGATTTTTACTTTTTATTGAATTTTAACGATTCAAAGCATTTCATGAAAATTTATCATCATTTATTACTGAGGTTTTAGACAACGATTTAATTTATAAAACCCACCTTTTCCCTTTTTACCGCATTTTCGAGAATTGATTTATTTTAAAGAAATCGATTTTTTACTTTTTATTGAATTTTAACGATTCAAAGCATTTCATGAAAATTTATCATCATTTATTACTGAGGTTTTAGAAAACGATTTAATTTATAAAATCCACCTTTTCCCTTTTTACCGCATTTTCGAGAATTGATTTATTTTAAAGAAATCGATTTTTTTACTTTTTATTGAATTTTAACGATTCAATGCATTTCATGAAAATTTGTCATCATTTATTACTGAGTTTTTAGAAAACGATCTAATTCATAAATTCTAACCTTTCCCTTTTTATTGCATTTTTTAGAGTTGCTTTATTTCACAGAAATTAATTTTTTCTTCTTTTTAGTGAATTTCAACGAGCCAAGCCATTTCATAAAAATTTACCATCTTTTTAGAAGAATACCAGCTATTATTCAAGTTATACGGTAAGCCTTCTTCGTAAGTAAATTGACCTTGTGGAAATCAAATGTGGAAACTAATATTCGATAACGACTGGTGAATAAAAAAAAAAAGTAGAGTAGATAAAATTTGTATTGAAAGACATATACGTGGATGTATATATATATACATATATATATACATATTCATAAGTTGTACTCCATTATATGGGACCATTGGAAAAATTATTTGTACTTCAAGTGCGTATAAAGGAACTCGAGGTTCTCGCACAAGAACTCATTGAAGAAGTCACGCTAGAAATTTTCTTAAGTCGACTTGGTTTAGAACGAATAAAACAGCAAGAAAGAATAACTGCTAAAACATACGTGAGGAGAACTACAAGGAAAATAGCTTCTTCAAATATTAATTATAGAGAGTAAGATTATATTTGTTTTAACCAGACAACCATCAGACTTCTTGTGTTGTTTTTATACGATTCGCTCCGTAACATTAACTTCTTGGTACTATCATTTACATAAAATCTGTCAATCTACCAAGCGTTAAAACAATTGGCATACAATTCTGAAAATAGTAGTTAAATTACAAACGGTTCTGTTATTCACTCCTACGTTGCTCATCTTAACAACCCCCTGGAGCGATCACTAGAATCGTTCACCTCCTTCCACCGCTCATAACATTGCACCTCCACCTGCACGTGCTGCTCTTTCTGCCATAGACCTTTAACAAATTCGCCGGCTCGCTTACACCAGCGATCAGCATTCTAAAAACCCTACCTCATTCATTCCGATAAAATCAGCCTTTTAGAAATTCGCCGGCTCGCTTACACCAGCGGTCAGCATTCTAAAAACCCTACCTCATTCATTCCGATAAAATCAGCCTTTTGGAAATTCGCCGGCTCGCTTACACCAGCGGTCAGCATTCTAAAATCCCTACCTCATTCATTCCGATAAAATTAGCCTTTTAGAAATTCGCCGGCTCGCTTACACCAGCGGTCAGCCTTCTAAAAACCCTACCTCATCCATTCCGAAAAAATCAGCCTTTTAGAAATTCGCCGGCTCGCTTACATCAGCGGTCAGCATTCTAAAAACCCTACCTCATTCATTCCGATGAAATCAGCCTTTTAGAAGTTCGCCGGCTCGCTTACACCAGCGGTCAGCATTCTAAAATCCCTACCTCATTCATTCCGATAATATCAGCCTTTTGGAAATTCGCCGGCTCGCTTACACCAGCGGTCAGCCTTCTAAAAACCCGACCTGATCCATTCCGAAAAAATCAGCCTTTTAGAAATTCGCCGGCTCGCTTACATCAGCGGTCAGCATTCTAAAAACCCTACCTTAACTACCCTCTTTTCAACCTAACACATGGGCAAACGTAGAGGTGGTCAAAAAAGGACTATACGCCGTTTCTTTTCTATGTTCAGGGAAATAATTAATACACAAAATCACTCTGCCAGTAAATTTGCGGAAATAGATCATTGCTCTCGCGTCTTGGGCATACCTTTAAGGTTGGACAATATCGCCAGTGTCGAGAGCGAAATCCAAGAAAACCTGTCTCAAAATAAAGGGTGGTTGAATTGTAAGGGCCGATGTTGAATGTGAACCACACCTAAACGTCAAGTTTTTTTCTGCATTTCATTTGACATTTCTCAATTTCAGACTAACTCAATTTGAACCATGGAAAGATACACAATCGAGCAACGCGTTAAAGTTATTCAGGCTTATCATGAAAATGGACGTTCAAATCAAAATGCATATCGTGCACTTCGTGATTTTTTCGGTCAATTTAATCGTCCAAATGTGCGTACAATCGGAAAAATCGTGCAAAAATTTGAGCAAACCGGGTCTGTAGGAGATATTAAAACACCAATGCATGCTCGTACAGCTCGTACTGCAGAAAATATTGCTGCTGTTCCCGATAGTGTGGCTGAAGAGCCGTCCACCTCAACTCGTCGTCGTGCCCAACAATTGCACCTCTCACGCTCGTCGTTGATGAACATTATGCATAAAGACTTGCATTTACACGCTTATAAGGTGCAATTGACTCAAGAACTAAAGCCTCTTGACCATTCCAATCGTCGTCAATGGTCAGAATGCTGGCAAGAAATGGCAACAGTGGATGATCAATTTTCGAAGAAAATCATCTTCAGTGATAAGGCACATTTTCACCTCAGTGGATTCGTCAATAAGCAGAATTGCCGCATTTGGGCGAATCATAATCCAATAGTGATTGTCGAAAAACCAAGAGTGACTGTTTGGTGCGGTTTATGGGCTGGCGGCATCATCGGGCCGTATTTTTTCCAAAATGAGGCCGGTCAGGCAGTTACTGTGAATGGTGTTCGCTATCGTGAGATGATAATGAATTTTTTATGGCCCGAATTGGAAGATATGGATGTGGGCGATATGTGGTTTCAACAGGACGGTGCCACTTGCCACACAGCTAACGAAACAATGGCTCTTTTGCGCGACAAATTCAATGGCCGTGTTATCTCACGTGGTGACGATGTCAATTGGCCGCCAAGATCATGTGATTTGACACCGTTGGACTTCTTTCTTTGGGGTTATTTGAAAGAAAAGGTGTACGTCGGTAAGCCAGCAACAATTCAAGAGCTAAAGGATGAGATAATTCGGCACATTAACGGCATAGAACCTCAATTATGCCTAAGCGTCATCGAAAATTTGGACCATCGGATGGAGGTGTGCCGCCGAGGTCGCGGCGGCCATTTGGCCGATATTTTGTTCCATACATAATTGAACCATACCATATTATCATAATAAAAAGAATTAACAATAATTTCCTAAATAATTTGTGTTTTATTCAAAATCAACATCGGCCCTTAAAATTTAACCACCCTTTATTAAAATTTCAAACGTGCGTTCGTTGCCGCGTATTACCTCCGACGTGCACTACAGCGGTACGTTTGAAAGAATCAACACTGGAGAGGTAGTAACCTTCCACTGGAACCCTAAGATTTTGCAAAGTACTAGCAAGGCCCATTCACAAAACACGTTACACTAGTGAGAGAAATCCTATGTTTCAGCTCCTCGCGTAAGTGGGGTTAAGGCTGGCAAGGCTCGCTCACAACACACATTACACTAGTGAAGAGAAATCCTATGTTTCAGCTCTCCGCGTAAGTGGGGTTAAGGCTGGCAAGGCTCGCTCACAATATACATTACACTAGTGAAGAGAAATCCTATGTTTTAGCTCCTCACGCAAGTGAGTTCGGGGCTAGCAAGGCTCGCTCACAACACATATTACACTAGTGAAGAGAAATCCTATGTTTCAGCTCTCCGCGTAAGTGGGGTTAAGGCTGGCAAGGCTCGCTCACAACACACATTACACTAGTGAAGAGAAATCCTATGTTTCAGCTCTTCGCGTAAGTGGGGTTAAGGCTGGCAAGGCTCGCTCACAATATACATTACACTAGTGAAGAGAAATCCTATGTTTTAGCTCCTCACGCAAGTGAGTTCGGGGCTAGCAAGGCTCGCTCACAACACACATTACACTAGTGAAGAGAAATCCTATGTTTCAGCTCTCCGCGTAAGTGGGGTTAAGGCTGGCAAGGCTCGCTCACAATACACATTACACTAGTGAAAAGAAATCCTATGTTTTAGCTCCTCACGCAAGTGAGTTCGGGGCTAGCAAGACTCGTTCACAAAACACATTACACTAGTGAAGAGAAATCCTATGTTTCAGCTTCTCGCGTAAGTGGGGTTAAGGCTGGCAAGCCTCGCTCACAATACACATTACACTAGTGAAGAGAAATCCTATGTTTCAGCTCCTCGCGTAAGTGGGGTTAAGGCTAGCAAGGCTCGTTCACAAAACACATTACACTAGTGAAGAGAAATCCTATGTTTCAGCTCCTCGCGTAAGTGGGGTTAAGGCTGGCAAGGCTCGCTCACAGAACACATTACACTAGAAAAAGAAACACATTATACCAACAAGACAGACATAACTACACGTACTACTTACTTATCCCAACAATTACCCTACCACTATTGACCCGAATCATTTATCCATGCCTAAAACCCATAGAGCAGGAAGGAAAATTCAAGCGCAGACATTAAAACGACGAATCTTAAAAGAACAGTACCAAGTTCCAACAATTGCGTGCAAATCATATAACGAGCAAGATTTTAGAGCCTTTACTATTGAAATAGAAAGCGATAATAAAATTATTCCTCTCGAAGGAAAAGAAATAACTGAATATAAGAAAGATTGCGACGACACAATTGCAGTACATAACGACTATTCGAGGCAAGAAAGGAATATAATTTTAAATTCTAATAAAAGGAATCGTCCTTTAACAGTAACAGCGAGTGAATCGTATAACAAGCAGAATTTTAGAGTCTCTAGCATCAAATCTACAAAAGATAACAAAGGTATTTTCCTTAACCAAGGAAAAATAACAGGTTTGCAGGGACCTTTAGGTGAACAAACAGAGAAGTATAAAAATCATTCAGACAGTGCAAAGGCAGATTGCACGGGCCTCTCTAATGAAGAGATACCATATTTATTAAGGGAAATTACGTACGAAGCAAGCAGCAGTAAAGTCACACAGGGCGTCGACACAGAAATACCGAGTGGATATAGAATAAAACGCCTTAAGCAAATCCGAGAAATCGAGCGGAAAAATTTTCTAGACGAAGTTGTCGCTGATTACGAAGCTCACTCGATAGAAGGGATACGCTATCATCCAATAGTAACACCTTGCAAGCCTCGTATCACTAAGATCGAATCGTTGAATAAACATGAAGTTATCCTCCTGAAGGAAAAACCACATTTGATTTCACCTCAGCGAAATTTTGAAACAAAATTAAAGGAATAAAGTTCCATAATTTTTCCTCGTTACAAGTAACAAAAAGAAGGTTAGTCCTATTTCCTCCTCCTGCGCAATTTTACTCTCATAATATTCTTATGTATTGTTGTATGTCTCTTTGATACGGTATAAAAAAAAAAAAAAAGAGCAAATATAAAGGGTGGTTAAATTTTAAGGGCCGATGTTGATTTTGAATAAAACACAAATTATTTAGGAAATTATTGTCAATTCTTTTCATTATGATAATATGATATGGTTCAATTATGTATGAAACAAAATATCGGCCAAATGGCCGCCGCGACCTCGGCGGCACACCTCTATCCGATGGTCCAAATTTTCGATGACGCTTAGGCATAATTGAGGTTCTATGCCGTTAATGTGCCGAATT
This sequence comes from Cylloceria caligata, assembly GCA_963942595.1. Classification (NCBI taxonomy): domain Eukaryota; kingdom Metazoa; phylum Arthropoda; class Insecta; order Hymenoptera; family Ichneumonidae; genus Cylloceria; species Cylloceria caligata. Next base: position 46,270,894 of record OZ012704.1, on the reverse strand, counting down.
ATCTCATCCTTTAGCTCTTGAATTGTTGCTGGCTTATCGACGTACACCTTTTCTTTCAAATAACCCCAAAGAAAGAAGTCCAACGGTGTCAAATCACATGATCTTGGCGGCCAATTGACATCGCCACCACGTGAGATAACACGGCCATTGAATTTGTCGCGCAAAAGAGCCATTGTTTCGTTAGCTGTGTGGCGAATGGCACCGTCCTGTTGAAACCACATATCGCCCACATCCATATCTTCCAATTCGGGCCATAAAAAGTTCGTTATCATCTCACGATAGCGAACACCATTCACAGTAACTGTCTGACCGGCCTCATTTTGGAAAAAATACGGCCCGATGATGCCGCCAGCCCATAAACCGCACCAAACAGTCACTCTTTGTGGGTGCATTGGTTTTTCGACAATCACTCTTGGATAATGATTCTCCCAAATGCGGCAATTCTGCTTATTGACGAATCCACTGAGGTGAAAATGTGCCTCATCACTGAAGATGATTTTCTTCGAAAATTGATCATCCACTGTTGCCATTTCTTGCCACCATTCTGACCATTGACGACGTTTGGAATGGTCAAGAGGCTTTAGTATTCTTGAGTCAATTGCACCTTATAAGCGTGTAAATGCAAGTCTTTATGCATAATGTTCATCAACGACGAGCGTGAGAGGTGTCATTGTTGGGCACGACGACGAGTTGAGGTGGACGGCTCTTCAGCCACACTATCGCGAACAGCAGCAATATTTTCTGCAGTACGAGCTGTACGAGCATGCACTGGTGTTTTAATATCTCCTACGGACCCGGTTTCCTCAAATTTTTGCACGATTTTTCCGATTGTACGCACATTTGAACGATTAAATTGACCGAAAAAATCACGAAGTGCACGATATGCATTTTGATTTGAACGCCTATTTTCAGAATAAGCCTGAATAACTTTAACGCGTTGCTCGATTGTGTATCTTTCCATGGTTCAAATTGAGTTAGTCTGAAATTGAGAAATGTCAAATGAAATGCAGAAAAAAACTTGACGTTTAGGTGTGGTTCACATTCAACATCGGCCCTTACAATCTAACCACCCTTTATTATTATACTTATATAAAAATACATCATAAATGGGTTCAACTCGATCAAAGGTAAGAGTTGATGATAATGTAATACATGATTATCCTGAAGACCGGAAAAAGAAATCTCGAATACAGAGCCCTCCTAAATCCCGATTTGAAACAGCCGAAGAATCTTCCGACGAAAGTATTAATAGTTCGCATCCCAAGACTCCCTCCACAACGAATCCAACGGGAGAAATTATTGCGGATACAGAGAAAAGTAGCGACATTAATCAAGAAAATCCGGAATTAATTAAAGTAGACGAAAATAGTCGTATACAATCCTTGGAATTAACGTCAAGTCATTTAATTATTACAAAAACGGAAATAAATTGCGAGGAAGCAAGTGATTCTTCAAGTACTGAAGAAATTTTATCAGACAATCTTGATAATTATAGTACATCAAATAGTCCGTTAAAGATTCAAGAAATTTCAAAGAATTCAGAAAGTTTTGAGCAATTCACGAATCGAGTGCAAGAAACACTTGCAGCGAGATCGGGAAACAATTTATTGTCTGTGGTTGAATTTTTGGAAGAACCTGGTCACCAATATTTACCACTTGTAATATATAGAGATCCCTGTAATGAAATTCCAGTTCAGATCCCCGCACCCCCCGAACATATTGTAAAAGACGTCGAGCTGCAGCCCGCTACACACGAGACGACAGGTACGAATACACCAGTCATAACTACCCCGAACCCCGTAGTCACCACGCCCGCGTTAGGCCTTTCGAACTCCAGCGACATATTTTACACTTCTGCAGGGGGGTCTACCCCATTCAACTCACCCATCGGTACACCGCTCCTCGTGAGTCATAATAAAACACTGTCCACTTCAACAAGAAGAAGGAATACTTGTGAAAAATCTAAATTAAAATCAATAATTAAACCCTCCCACATTGTACCACAGAATTTGTTGGAAAATTTACACCTGCTGTCGGAATACGAACCTGCTATTCGTGGTTGTTCCTCCCACCCCACGGGATAAAGGTCGAATCCAGATAAAAAACCCAGTAAAATACCACCAGTGAACTTTTCTCTTGAAACTAGAGACCCTGTACCCGACCCTCCTCCCATAATGGTTAATAATAACCAAACGTTGTCTCTTCGAGATGCATTGGCTGTCATACCGAATTATGACGGTCATACTTTGTCATTGGGGATGTTTATCCAAGGATGCAAGGAAGCCTTGGCCATGATGAGGCCAGGCGCCGAATCAAATTTAGTAAAAGCAGTACGCATAAAAATAATTGGCGAACCCCGTCGCACTATACAAGGGCAAACTTTTGAAAAAATAGATGATTTGGGTAAATTTCTCAAAGATATTTATGCACTCACGCGAAACGTATATCAATTGCAAGGTGAATTAGGATCAATATAACAGAGAGAAAGTGAGTCTGTTATTGCCTATTCAAATCGTGTACGAGATTTGGGAAATTCAATACTTGAAAATTACGATGCGAGCTAAGATAATCCCTTGGCTGGCGCTTTTATTGATAATACTAAACAAAGCTTTCCAGCTTGTTTTCTACACGGTTTAAAACCGGAAATCGAACAACGATTAACTCCTAATAATAATCTTGAAGATTTAATAAAGCTAGCAGTGCAGACCGAAAAGAGTTTAGTGTCCCAAGCAGCCTTGCGTAGCGGTGAGCAAGTAACATCGAGTCCAAGGGTCCCTAAGTCCGAGGCAAAGCTAGGAGTACACGTGGTAGCAAGCGAAGAAGTGCATTGCCAGTTGTGCAATAAAAAAGGGCACAATGCTAAAGAATGTTCGACTCAAAAGAATAGCCAAGCGTTGGCTGTTGGGTTACAAAATACGGGAAATATCGATAAAGGACCGAGCATATGTCAGATTTGTCAGAAGACTGGACACTCAGCAGACAAATGTTTTAAAATTTTTCCACCTTCAAATAACAATAAATCTAGCCTCGAAGCTCCTTCATTTATCATATGTCAGATCTGTAAAAGAACAGGACATTCGGCCGACAAATGTCTTAAAATCTTCCCCCCTTCAAATAATAATAAACCCGTCTTTGACGGTCCTCCGCTCACTATATGCCAGGTATGTAACAAGCGTGGGCACACTGCCGACCGTTGTTATAAAATTTTTCATCCTGAAAGGAAAGAGTCGGGAAATACATCGATGTTTTGTCACTTTTGTAAAAATCATGGACACGCAGCGAATAGATGTCCTCAATCACCCTCAGTCCCCCCCAAACTAATGTCTTTACCGCAAACACAGGTACCAGTCAATCTCCGATACCAAAATCCTAGCGATATTCGGTGTCAAATATGTAAAAAAGAAGGCCACGGGACCCATATTTGTCCTTATCGTAACAATCATTCCCAGCCTTTAAATAACAATCGATCGGAAAATCGCGCAAATATTAATAATTTGAATAATAATTCCATGAATTCAACAGGACCATGTTTTTATTGCAAACAACCCGGTCATTTTATCCGTGAGTGTCCCGCTCGAAGGGAGAACGAAGCAACATATGGAACTACGGGAAACCGAAGTGGTCTTCCGAGTACGGGTGCGCCCAGGGAGACTCCCCTAAACATGCATCCGATCCGTACTATTTCAATCGCAGCTTCAACCCTCAACCGCGAGTAGTCCGTATCTTTAATATACAATTGCATCGAGAAAGTAGTGTTCCGACGGTTACGATAACGGCATCGGAAGTAATATCCCCTATCACTCTTATGGTTGATACGGGAGCCGGGCCGAATATTTTAAAGAAACAATTTGTAAATGAACATATCGCTATAAATCACGGAGAAATTTTACAACTTAATGGAATAACAACAAATTCAATTTTTACTTTGGGTCATATTACAATACAAGCTTTCGGACGTTTCGCTACTTTCCATATTGTAGATAATAACTTCCCCATAAAGAAAGCTGGTAATTGGGTTCGGTATACCTTGACGGCAATAGCGTGAAAATTGACTATGAGAAAAAACAATTGAAAATGCAGAATGTAAGAATACCATTTGCCACTCAGGAAACTATTGTTATCCCTGCAGAGTCCACCAAATTGTGCTTCGTGAGAGTAAAGAATTTGGATTTACGGGAAGGTTATCTGCCTCCCCTGGATGCAGGTGAAGGTATAAACATAGAGAGCGGGTTTGTCATTATTAATAATGGTAAAGCTCACATTTATGTGACAAATAGCAATAGGTATTCGGTTCAAGTCCAGGTACCAGTACTAGAGTTAATGTCATCGGAGGAATTAACTTACAGTACAGGAATAAGAGAATCTACTGATGATTCAAAGACGAAAAAAGAACAACAGGTAACAAGTAAAGTTGAATTAATAAAAGAAAATAAGTCCTCGGACGGACTGAGTCATGAAACTAATAAAGATAAACTCAATTCAAGTGAAAATATTGGGAAAAATTCATTCCGACGGGAAAAAATGCGTTTTTATCAGAGACACTATCTCGCGGAGATTCTATGGTTGATTTTGTGAAAAAAATTATAAAGGAAGAAATAAGAAATTGTTCAGAAATTATTAAAGAAGTTTACGAAAATCGTGTGAAAAATGAAAAATCAAGTAAAGAAATTGGTAAAGTAAAAATAGAAGATAAAGTTGAAAAATTGCAGTCTAGTTCGCGAAATTTTATGGAACTTTGTACGTCGGATTCGAGCAAGGAGAGCACTTATATTGAACCTGTAGAGAATATTGTATCTAGAGAAAACGTTGTCTATCCGAATTCGATAGAGACGAAAGTAAACTGTGTTAATGAGGAGTCTTGCCTTGGCTCCACAGGTGTGTCTGTGCTGTCGAAACGGACAGCGGTCGTTGGAGACTTAAGGGAGCTCAGCTCAAATTTTTCGGGAAAATCTGTGCCTATGGAAAGGACAGAATCTTTTCAAGTATATGAAAATTATGTTCAAGAAGCAAACGTCGTTAATTCAAGTCCAATAAAAACTAAAATATTGGCAAGAGATAGCGAGTCTAATTGTGTTAATTATGCGAGTTGTTCGAGCTTCACAGACGTAACTGTGCCGACTGAACGGACAGAACTTGTTAAAGATATGCGAAAACTCAATCCAGATTTTATAAGGATATCTGTGCCGATGGAAAGGACAGAACCCTTTGATGATATTAATAATTACAATGAGGAATTTAGAAAGTCAACCGAAGAACAAATACTCCGAGAGAATAGAAACATTGAAACAATTAAATCAGTAAAAGTCAATTATTCAGATTTTAGCAAAGCATCAGAGTCAATAAAAGAAGTAATAACGATGGAAAATAAAGAAGTACTTTGTCAGAAACCTGTTGAACCTTTCGTGCCTGTAAATCACTGCGGTCAAACTGTCAATTTTGAAAATTATAAAGACCCGAAGAATTTACGAACAATTTGTACATTTGAACCGTCAAAAAAGGAAAATATTATAGAAAGTATTAAAGATAATGATACACGTTTGAGAAGCGAGGAACATAGTCCGAAAACGTATAAAATCTTGAACGTTTCGTTAACACAAAAACTCAGTATAGCTAATATCACTCGCGAAATTCAACCTTTCATTCGCGAAAATTCATGTTACGTAATATCAGAATCGGTAATGATCGACCGCTATAATCAAATTAAGGAATTATTAAGACTTGCCGAATTGAACGAACAAGAAAAAGCAAGTATCGAGACGCTTTTCAAGAAAAGCGCACATTTATACCAAATCCCAGGAGATACGTTGACATGCACTACTATATTGCAACATCGCATTCCTACTACCGATGAACTTCCTATAAATACTCGAGGATACAGATGGCCAGAATGTACTGAAGAAGAAATCGGCAAACAAATAGAGGATATGCTCGGTAAAGCAGTAATAATACCCTCTACCTCGCCATACAATTGTCCTGTCTGGGTCGTTCCCAAGAAAGCCGACTCTCAGGGTAATAAAAAATGGAGAGTCGTGTTCGATTACCGATCGCTGAACGTAAAAACGATCGCCGACGCGTACCCCATACCCAATATCAACGATATATTAGATCAATTAGGCGGTGCACAATACTTTTCTGTATTCGATTTAGCATCAGGATTCCATCAGATAGAAGTCTCTCCAGAATATCGTCATAAAACCGCATTTACTACGCCACGTGGCCATTTCGAATTCGTTAGAATGCCGTTCGGCCTTCGGAACGCCCCTCCGACGTTTCAAAGAGCAATGGACCTCACACTAAGTGGGCTTCTCGGGAAAGGACTATTTGTTTATTTGGACGATATTGTAATTTATGCCTACAATCTCGAAGAACACGAGAAGATATATCGCGAATTAATTAAACGATTAGAAGCAGCAAATTTAAAATTACAACCAGATAAATGCGAATTTTTAAAAAGAGAAGTCGCGTATTTAGGACATATAATCGGGAATAATGGAGTCCGGCCCGATCCTAAGAAATTAGAGGCGGTACGTGAATATCCCGTACTTAAAAATGTTAAAAATATTCGATAATTTCTGGGATTAACAGGTTATTATAGGCGGTTTATAGAAGGATACGCCAAGATATCAAAACCCCTCACGACTTTATTACGCAAAGAAAATATATTTGATTGGGGACCCGAACAACAACAGTCATTCGAAATTTTAAAGAATAAACTTTGTACGGCTCCAGTTTTGCGATATCCTGATTTTTCCAAGCCTTCTATTTTAACGACAGATGCATCGGGTTATGCTATCGGTAGTATACTTTCACAAGGAGAAATTAACAACGATCATCCATGCGCTTACGCCTCGCGAGCTTTGAGTCTAGTCGAAGAACGATACGATACCTACGAAAAGGAAGCATTGGCTATAGTATACTCTATACTTCACTTTCGGCCATATCTGTATGGGCACCACTTCACTGTAGTAACCGACCATAAACCGCTGTAGTGGTTCCGACTGGCTACAGATGGAAACCCTAAAATCTTGCGCTGGTGACTGAAACTCGCCGAGTACGAATACGATGTAGTGTACAAGGCCGGAAAAACTAACGTTAACGCCGACGCGCTCTCAAGAAACCCCATAGAGTCATTGACTACCACAGACGATATTTACATGGTTCGGTCGAATCCTCCAAAAAGTCACAGTAAAAATAATCAACGCATCTCATCAGACACCGATATAGCTCGACTATTAGAAGAAGATTCCGAAGAGGAAGAAAATCTAAACAACGATGTCCTTGGAAATTTCGGTTATCTTAACGATGTAGAAGAATGTGACCAAGTACGTGAGTCGGTTGATCCTTTCGAACAGCTGGAAGACATAACCTCTCCATACAAATCAACGACCACTGGTCACGAAAACAAAATTTTTCAGACGCCTGCAGCGAACAAGGCACCACTAAAGAAACCGACCGTAAAAATAAAAGCTAATATGCCTCGGGAGACACGCAAGAATGAAAACATTGAAACTAAGACTAAACAGGTGACCTACAGTGTTGAGAACTTTCCTCTGCCCTCTGACACTTCTTCAGATCGACCAAGTAGCCAAACATATGTGCCGTTACCGGTCCTATCCCACAACGATGTGCCTCTTAAGAACAACGAATCTAGCGACGAAAGCGAACTCGAGGACCATAACCCTCGGGAAAACTCAAGCAGAACAATACAAGGAAAACATGCACGTGAACTCTTTCAAGGTAGCGAAACAGAACCCTTAAGCGACAACATGTCCGACGTAGAACCCGAGAATTCACTTATATTGCCCGCCACCATCCTACATAAAATCACGAAGGGTAGGATTATTGCTTCCAACGTCAAACAATCACGAGATTTATTTCACACTCGAAAAGATAATTTAGTTTATTTTGTTTCCTCCGACGTGCCGCACGTGTGGAGCGACACGCGACCCAAGGGCAGGAGACTACACATCAGTACGAACCGCAGAGCGATCCCTGATGCGTTCAACTTACAAATCCTAACGCACTATTGGCAACCAGATGTCGAAGGCCAAACAGGCATTTGGGTCCCCCCCCCCGAATGGAGAAGCCTCACCCAGAAAAAAAATGTCCTCATGGATCCAGACTGCAATCTCCAGAGCACCAGGAAAAATCGAATTAGGAGGTGTATCATATTCCTGGATCGGTAAAACACTAGCACCTGTTACACAACACCCTTTCGGAATCCAATACGAAGCGATTCGGGAAAAGGAAACAAACCCGCCAGATCTTCAGGGAAACACACCCCAGTCTTCGAATCTCTCGAACCCTTTACTCGAAGAATCTTCTGAAAATATTTTACCTCCAGTCACCCAAATTGCACATTGCACAACAATCACTTCAAATACTCCTCCGTCTTATTACTCAGTCCCACCCCCTTCCGTTTCCAAAGCCTGGAAAACCAAAAACCTTAGCAGTATTGATACTCAACAGACGATATCTCCTGGCAACTGTACGACAGATCCCAGAAACATTTTAACACCCATAGAAACAACGGATACAGAAGAAGACTCCAACAGCATCCTACTCGCAAGTATGATTCCTGGCCCTGTCACTAGAAGCAGGACCAAGATACCCACATCTTCTAATTTAGAAAGACCAGTCACTAGTCCCACCGCTGTGTCTCCAATACCTCCCCTTCCTATTCCCAAAGCCCCCCGTAGTACCGAACACATTACGATCCAAAACTTGGTGGATTACTTGTTGGAAAGCGACTCTACATTACGCCACCAGCCACAAGCCCCCACCGACGACATTCACTCTCTTATCAACAAGTCGTGTGACTGTTTAAAAACGCCATAATGGGACCCTGGTAACACTTTCGTTACACAAATGGTAAATATAAAAAAAAAAAAAAAAAAAAAAGCATAAGCAAAGAATAATGCAAGGAAAACTTCTCCCAACACCAAATACTCACGTAAGTAAATCTATTTTGAGTTAAAACTATATAACTATACCCTTACATATATATTTTGATTCATAATACACAGAATTATTTTATTTATGCCTTTTTGCACTCTAAAAAAAAAAAAAAGGGGTGTTGCATTTTTCTCAGAATAAGAATAAAAAGAAAAAGAAAAAAAATATATATATATATAAATATATATACTTAAAATAAAACAAAATAATATATAAAAAAAAAAGGCAAAGAAAAAAAAAGATATATCATATAATAATAATAATAATCGTTAATCACACTATGATATCGCATATTAGTAATGCACATTATGTTTCACAGACACAAGAGCTTACAAGTCATTCATTCCGAGGGCCACCGTACTGCCCTGGATATCTCAACCAAACATTTACATCTCCTCAGAGTGAAGGGAAGCATTCGTTTTATACTAGACGATCGTTGAATCCTTATACCAAATCTCATGGAGCCAACCATCATGAAAACGAGACAATACGAGAATCCACACGAACGTCCAGCATTATATGGACAAAAATTTTAAGAACTTCACGAACACCAACAACTCTAAAGAAACTTCACGAACGCCAAGAACTTCAAAACGCTTAGAACATCAAGAACTTCAAAACGCTTAGAACGGCAAGAACTTCAAAACGCTTAGAACGTCAAGAATTTCAAAAGGGCTAAGAACTTCAAGAACTCCAAGAATTTCACGAACTTCAGAAACCAACGTCCACGAGCTATTGAATTAACACCAAGTCTGTATGAGAAAATTCATACCTACATATTCTTACACACGTCAGTTGCTATTATTAAAATCAAGTTAACCACTCCGATGTGTGGTATAAGAAAAGGAGAAAAAGGATATTTTAACCGTGTCATTAGACATAAATAATATTTGAGTTACAAAAAAGAGAGAAAGAGCAAATACTCTAACGAAGCAAATATTTGGATAAAGATTACGAATTATAAGAAGAAGTAGAATTAAGAACACATACACTGTAACCAGGAAGTCACGTTCAATATTTACCGTTATTTAATCATAAGTAACATTTAAGAAAAGAATTCACTTAGCCTATTGTACGGTTGCAAGAAAAAAAAGGGGTTAGACATTTCAAAGAAAAGAAAATACAACAGTAAAATCAAGAAGCGAATAAACAAAGTAAACAAGCGAAGAAAATATTATAAAAGGAAAAGAGAGAAATATAAATGCCCATAAATGAAGGGACACATGTATAAGTACAATAACATAACACCTTTTGTCGGGAAATATGAAGCAACGAAATAATTAAGTTAAAAATTAGAACCATATAATATTCCTACTAAGCATAGTACGGACAAATCCGAAGAAATATAATCGCACATATACATACACTTAACGTAGAACAATATTTAACCAAAGCAAGAATAGCAATATGGCCAAACCGTTGCCAATCTAATATCCTTTCTCTATTAAAAGTAACGTTTTGTTTGTGTTTAACGAATTCGTCATGGTACGAACTAAAAGCTAGTACCACATACAGATTCCAAGATCTTGCAAGAGACAAGTCGTTAAAGGAAAAAGAATAGTACGACAAGCATAATTGGAAAATTGTTAGCTTCACCCTCGGATTCGATTATTAGGCTTCTCCTAATAATCGTTTTAAGGGGGGAGGTGTTACGTCCTGACGTAACGTCGCATTTATCTTTTACATTTCGATTACGTTAAAGTTCTTCTGTTTTAGTTTCGCTACAGTAAAAGTAACCTCTCACATTTTTCTTTTATTCTCGAACTTCTTAAGAGGAGAGGAGAGCGATTTTAGCGACAGAGATCGGAACAGGGTGAAGATGCGGCCCTACCGACCGTCTCCCGGGAAGAATTAATCTTGTAAAGATGGAATTTTTCGGCGCTCCCGGTCAAAAGGCAAACTTTCAAACCATGGGATCTACTGCGTAGACCCAGTTATCGACTGCCATTTATGGATCTATGATTCAGCGCGGCCTTACCCTCAATCCTAGACCAGGAGTTCGGCTAGTCGCCGTCGGGGCGTTGTTGGTCATAAGGGAGCGGTTGGAGGGAACGCTATCACGTGACCAAGCGACCGCACCCTTTCTTCTCGCTCTTGCCTGAAATCTTCTCTCTCTCTCTCTCTTTACAAAGATGATGAAATCACGAACAATTATTAACTAAGCGAAACAATCAACAAAAGCGGAGGAACTGTTGATTTAAACGAAAGAGTTATGACTATTAAAATGTTCACACGAATACTGTAGATAAAATATCAGCAGCAAAAAGAACAATTATGTTTCCATATGGAAACTACCCATGGCTGTCACTCGAAAACGAGTACAACCCACATCGAATTAATGAGCTTACCAAGTATAGTCGGGTAATACAAGAAATATCAGTATATCAGGATTATTTCCCCTTTTCTCTTGGGATTACATTAATATGTCTCTCGTAAAATATCGGAATTTATAGTAAAAATACCATCATAAATATATAAAACATGTTATGCCTATATATTAACATGTCTCTCGTAAAATATTGGAATTTATAGTAAAAATACCATCATAAATATATAGAACATGTTATGCCTATATAGAAAGGATAAAGGAAATATTAGGATTAATTTATAATAAAATAGCGAAAAATAGACAGAAAAACGAGAAAGAGATGAGACTAAAATTGAGTTGCAATGAAGCTTCTGCTGCAGGAAAGGGAGGCTGGCCGACTCTCCGCGCAACGAAAATGCCTTGCGCGAGGTCTGAACAGCGATCTAGCTGACTTGCGTACGAACGAAATGTACGAGTAACCAAGCTAGGCGAGTCGTTCTCAAGAGAAGAACTCTCTCGCTCTCTCTCGTTTTCATGTATAAAATTACTTGTTTTACTAGTAAAATATATATAGGGAATATGTTATACATATATATATAGGATAAAATGAAATGTTAAGATTATTTTACAGCTGAACACCCATAAGTAAGACTAAACGAGAAACAGAGAAAATCTATAACATGTTTCAACAAATTTTCCTCTGCAGAAAAGCGAGGCTAGGCGACTCTCTGTGCCACTACGAACGTCTTATCGCTAGGGCTGAACGGCGATCTAGCCGACTTGCGTACGAACAAAATGTACGAATAACCAAATTAGGCGAGTCGTTCTCAAGAGAAGAACTCTCTCGCTCTCTCTCGTTTCCATGCATAGAAATACTTGTTTTACCATCAAGTTATTTATATGGAATACATTACACATATATAGACAGGATAAAATGAAATGTTAAGATTGTTTTACAGCTAAATACTAAAAGTAAAACGAATCGAGAAAGAGAGAAAACGGTAACGCGTTTCAATAGAGCTTCCTCTGCAGGAAAGCGAGGCTGGGCGACTCTCTGCGCCACGACGAACGCCTTATCGCTAGGGCTGAACGGCGATCTAGCCGACTTGCGTACGAAAAAAATGTACGAGTAACCAAGTTAGACGAGTCGTTCTCAAGTAAAATCCTTCTCTCTCTCTCTCTCGCTCTCGTTCCTATAGCATGAGAATAATCGTCTAATTAGCAAATTATTGAAGAAAACTTATTAACTATAAGAATTCTTACGTCTAACCAACAAATTATTTAAGAAAACTCATTAGCTATAACTAGAGTAATAACCAATTTAACGAATAACCAATGATGCTTGGAATAAGCCATAACTCAACAAAACCATTTATACTAGTAAGAGATTAACGCAGAAATCAGGTTGCATACGTCGAAGTTAACTACAGAATCTGTAACAAAATTATTACTAGTGGTTTCATGTGAAGGATTTAATTAAGTTCCGTACAAACGCTGAAAAACGAAGCCATTACCATAGACACATCTACATAGAAGCGAGCATAAGGATATTACCCAAAACTAGGAAATTTTATCGAAAGTAGGCCAAGAAGCAGGGTGGTAAAAATCGCCTCATTTTCAGGGGAAAAACGCCTCGAACGCGTTCCCTCACCTAATCGCGTGGTCCTCTGTGTAGCACATCGCGCGGACAAATCAGAGCGCGCCATACCGATGCACTTGCATAGATCTATGGCTCTGCATGTCGAGAAGCTACTCTGCGGAGTAAGGGGAATGAATACGTGTATGGTCGAGATAGACCACGGGGAAATTCTTATAATCAGGGTAGGGTTTTATCCCTTCTCTTCTTTTACGCGCTTGACGACAAGAATTTTCGACGCTCAGGAGCCCTATAAAAGGCCGCGAAAATCGGCCGTCGACACTTTTTCACGGGGAGTCAAGTAACACAGTTTCACGGGGGGTTAAGTAGAGGACTAATCACTAGCCTGGCAGTCAATAAGTCGCCAGCAGTGAATTAGAATTTTTCCAAGGCAACAAGTAGTACTGTTTGCCGGGAAATAAAGTAGTACAGAACGATAATTTTTCACCACGGCTTAATTTTCACAAAGTATAGTTTCAAGTAGTACAGAGTAAGAGTACAGTACTTATAATTATTAACGCTTGTAAAATCGGGAATATTGAACGTGCAACATTCAACTACTCATGTAGTTTTATTTCAATAAATAATTATTAATACGCACCAACGCCTACGTTCGATTTTTAGTCTGTCTGACTACACTAATCTACGTCCATCTAACGTTCAACAGTAAGAACCACAGCAACAAACAACCGTAAGTATAATTTTCAATTACCAATTAAAGTGAAATCTTGCTCCGCGTGAAATTGTCATTCAAGTCCCTCCCCATTATTCGTGAAGTGATTATCCCCAACTAAAAACAAAACGCACTCCAGCCCTATCCCGAGTAATTTTCCGCAAGGTTAGACTCAAAAACGAGCTTGCGTCTTCGGTATTTTCTCGTCGGGTGTGGTAAAGGGAGAATTTATTCTCCTTGACCAGAGCACGGAAAAGATACCCCGAAACGTGAAATCTATGTTAAATTCGTGGGTTCGTAAGATAGGCCGCGATTTTGACGTAACACGATGCATGTTATATGAATCCTGTGTCTCGAGCCATGGTAAAACATTTTTTCGCGCTACTCTTCGATCCACTTGGGCAAAATTTTTTGCTCGGGAATAGGAGGCAGGATGAGCGGTGTCATAATAGATTTTTTGACGAATTTTCATAATTTTAACGATGACCCGTTAAGGGGATTCTATTTCTATTTCTTTTTCTTTTTTAACTGTTTGGGGGATCGATATTTTACTTGTGCGATGTTTCTCCTCCCCCTCGATGATGTCGTTTTCAGCCGTGAGCATTAAATCTCTGTTTGAGTGTGAGGTCTCGGCCTCGTTGTTGTTGTTACTACTGTTGCTGCTGTTGCTGCTGCTACCATCGCTATCGCGTTGTAAAATAAGACGCCGCTGTGGTGTCGAGGATGATGTAGGTGTAGGCTCGTGTAGTAACTCCGGGATTGCCGATAAATTCGCGTGGCATCTGTATCGCTCGGAGGAGTTTGGCAAAGTGAGATCGTCCGATGGGTTTCTCGCGTTTTCTAGTTCGCATAGCATCGTTAACAAGATCTACGATATTGGAAATTGAAATTCTTCTGCCGTCTATGGAAACCGACCCGTTACGATCCCATGTCATTTTTTTACCAACGGCGCTGCGATGCAAATTGCGGAGCAACGATATGGCTTTAGATAAAAAATTTTTTGGTACGCTATCGATAATAAGTGTGTCATTGAGTCGAGATTTAACTTTGTTCATTAAAACGTCGTCGGATTTATTCTCGTGACTATTGAGTATTGCTATTTTTCGTTTTGATGAAATATTCAGTACTGCATTATCGTACTCGACCATGTGAAGATAACGCTGTAAATCCTGCTGGTACGCTATCCATTTCTCTCTCTCGCTCTTGGACCAGTGAAAGTTTAGAATTTCACTCAGCTCAGAGTCGAGGCGCGATAATGGCGTACCGGTGGTCTGTACGGAGGGCAACGGGTCTGCACTAGTAGTAGTAGTAGTAGCAGCAGCAGTGGTGGCGAGTCCAGCGAAACGATGTATGTTATCATGAGGAATAAGTACCATCTTTCTGGCATATTCCATGGCTCTTGTAGGCCAAGACAGGCACAAGAAGCAACTTGAGAAATCCGACACAGTGCTCGACGATGATCTTCCTCTTACCGCTCCAATATCCCTTTTTGGCGGCTAGTCGTAGAAGAATTGTCGCGTGCCTCCGAAGATGATTCTTTTGCACGTTGTTCAGACTCACGTTTCCCTGTAAAACGTTCAGAGCACACTTGCATATACAGCGTACGAGCGCTACATCTGCTTTGCGCAAAATTGCACGTCGTGGCTCTTGCTTCAGATAACACAGCGCTTGCAATATAATTATTTGCTTTTTATCGAAAGGTCCTCGCAACGCCATTACGAGCGCATTACTGGTACATCGCGCGTCGCATCGCGAACTTTCATTGCTTTTTGAGGCATGTAAACGTAATGGTATTGGTCATCGGGACATACACAGGCGCGAAATCGACAATTATCAGGCGTCGATTGTTTCAAGTCGAATAATAGATAGCCGTGCTGTGCTGCCGTTGCATCGAAATATATGATACCTGCTGCAAAAATCGCGGATTCTCGGGACATACCTGACGGGTTAGGTTCTGAATTTGCCCGCGATCCCGCGGATTTTTGAAGACAACGATATAATTAGCGTTTAAGGAGATATCGCGCTGCCCGTGACCCTGATGGAAGAGATTTTGCGTGATAAAAATGACACTAATATTTTTATGATGGCTACCCTTGGTGAAAAAATCGACCACAGTTGGATGCCTCGCGCATTAGATCGTCAATGACCACAAGTTTAGGTCTTGTATCATTCGAATAGTCTGCTGCTTGCGGTAAACCCAGGCGAAATTCGATTTTATCACCGTACTCTGAATACCCGGACTGCCACTCTGAGTAATAAAAAAGTATACGCTCGAACGGGACATCTATCATTTCGCGCATGTACCAGGTCTATAAATATGGAACCGGAATTTTTGTATAGAAAATACACGTTTATTGTATGAAAATGATAAAAAATATTTTATTCGAAGTATTACCCATCACTAGCTATACATTTTTCCCAACTGTCTGACAATTTGTGGATTCCATGCCAAAAAAACTGTTGCTTTTTTTAGGCAAACCAGTCATCGAGCCGTTTTCGTAAATTTTCGTAAAAAGTAAAACGCTGCTTAGCAAGTGCGTGTCCCATCGATGCAAATAAATAGTAATCGGATGGAGCCAAGTCTGGTGAGTAAGCCGCATGCGAAAGTATTTCCCAACTAAACGCCTCAATCTTTTCCTTGACCAGTTTTGCTGTGTGTGATGGTGCATTATCATGAAGCAAAATCACTTTGTGTTGCCTTTTTTGAATTATGGTCGTTTTTCACGCAAAGCTTCATTCAAATTGATCATTTGTTGTCGGTAGCGTTCAGTATTAACGGTTCCGCCAGGTTTTAGCAGCTCATAATAGATCACACCCTTCTGATCCAATCAAACACAGAGCATTGTCCGTCCATAGCGATTTGGCCTTGCAGTCGATGTCGATGGTTCGTCTGGAGTTACCCATGATCTTTTACGCTTAGGATTCCCAAAATATATCCACTTTTTATCGCCAGTCACAATTCGATGGAGAAATGACTTTCTTTTGTACAGACTTTCTTTTGAGCAGCATTTCGCGAGTGGTTTTTCGGTTTTCCTGCTGTCTTTCTTTCAGTTCATGTGGAACCCATTTTCCCATCTTCTGGATCTCTCCCATGGCTTTCAAACATATGGAGACGGCTTCTTGTGTCACATTTAATTAATCCGCGAGTTGTTTCTGCGTTTGAGCGTCATCCCCATCCAACAATGCTTGCAATTCGCTGTCTTCAAACTTTTTCGGTGGTCTTCCACGTTCTTCGATTCTCACGTCAAAATCGCCACTTTTGAATTTTTTAAACCACTCAAAGCACTGTGATTTACTAAGAGCATTCTCACCGTAAACTTCGACAAGCATTCAATGCGATTCTGCAGTAGTTTTCTTCAATTGGTAACAGAAAATCAATGCTGTCCGCAACACATAGTTTCCAGGCACAAAATTCGACATGTCCAACGCTATTACAAACTATGCTGTTGTATGAAACTTGTATTGTTGTGAGTTGAAAGTCTTTGTCAGTGAAGTCAACAAGGAAATGGCACCAATGACGCGGTTTGAAGGTAACTACATTGACAGCTAGGGCCATATATGGGCAAATGCCGGTTTCATATATATAGACCTGGTAATTAAAGAATTTTCTTACAAAATATGTTTTACCACAACCCGTAGGACCGCTTATCACGGTTGTCCATGATTGTTTCCGACGTGTATCCATATCCATGAGTGTCTATCAAAATCAATCAGCTGACTCTCAAGTAAGCTTATACCGCGACGGCTGCGACGGCGGCGGCGGCGGCGGCGACCCTGCGGCATCAGCTATTTTCACGGCCTTAATGAGCTGATAAGGCGCGGCGCGCCTGCACTAGCTGATGAGGCGCGAGCCCACGGTATAAGCTGGTGTTTACACCATATGTAAATTAAATAACGATAGTTTTTATATTTCTCATAAATAAAGCAATATTTTTATTTCACTATGCATACATCTCTATGTGCAAATTTTACGAATCATCCAATTCTAAACAGCAATATTATATTCACGGATGTAACATGAGAAAGTCAGAAAAAAAGGAAACACTCGATAAGAAAGACGGGACAAAAGGAATCAACGATGAGAAAGTAAGAACAAAAGTGAACAGTAGAGAGATAGCAGCTACTGCTACGAATAGCAGCACAAAAATAACGAGCCGACCACGGATTTATACATAATAAATCAATTTTTTTTTTAATGTATTGTACACAGTGAATATGATACATGAAATTCGACAAAAAGATTATTATTAAATATCGCGAATTCAACCGTGAAACTATATACTTTTTTGCGTTATACTAATTAGCGTATTTCACAATAGCCTTACGGTACAGTAGAGTACATCCCGTGCCACTTTCGCTTCATGTTAATAGGTTCGCATGATTTCGATTCTTTACGCGTTACTACATGATGAAATTCCATGCGTCAAATAGCGTCGAATTTGAAAATAACATGTACGCTCCGTGCTCCTGTCACGAAAGATCGTAATGTGTTATAATTGACGGCTATTCGCAAAGTTTAGCGGGATACCCTTTACTTTACATTTTTCAATAATCGTACCGTCGGGCTTATGAACAAGGTATGCGTAAAATGTTGGTCCTCCCGAAACGTACGAAGTTATGTAACTAACAGGCCCGTATTCGCTTAATTCATCCGCAAGATCTCCTAGAAATTGAGCGATTGGCGGCTCATACTCGTTACCACCGGGGCGACTCACGTAAATACAGGAGTCCGTATCGCAGTACAATATTCATCGCCCGAGACCCTCAAGATAACTGTATAATTTTAGGCGTGCCTGTGCCGTCGTGTATGCTGCAATCACGGCATTTGATGTCGGGGATGGTTGAATAGCATCACGGTTGCGCACATAGTTTACATACATAATCTTGTGATTAACCGGTAGCATTCTCATCACTTCAATCTCCGGACTCGTTAGTAAATTCATAGGCTCCTACGAGTTCTTGACACTCGTCACCTACGTACCATTTCGGATGTCCAACGGGATATTTTCCATACTTACACACCCATGGATACAGCGAGCAAACATCCACATAGTGTATCTGCTCCCCATTCGCGACGTCGTACAAGCTTACAACATTTTCCGTTCGACCGCCAAAGAATGCATCGCGTGGTTCGAAAGGCGCCTGTTTGACCATGGCGTAATTTTTCACGTATAACGACATTTCTTCGTTATTTTCGAGTAATCTGTCAAAATCGCATTCCCATATTTCGGTTAGAGTGTACCCTTTCGATCTGATTCGCCCGGAAATAAGAACGGTACGCTCGTATCGCTCGACCATTGTATCGCCGAATTTAGTTCGAGCATCTCTATTTACGCGATAACATCACGGATAACCATGCCAAAAGCAGCCGTGAAATTAAAGAATGTGATGGACCCCCGCATCCACGTAGTATCCGTCGACAGCCGGTAGGCCGGTCGGAGGGTGATTCTCTCTCGTGCGTCCAGCATGAGCGATAACACATTTGCGCTCACGCTCGAGCCATACGAGCCATACGACGGCCTTGCGCGACTGCTTACCGCCCCAGCGATACCCCCCTGGTGGTAACACCGCAATGCGATCTTTCTGTAGAAAATTCTTTCGAAATACTCTCATACATGCTGATGCTATCGTGCATGCTTCTGTAAAGGGGCACACGCTCCCGCAACGTATAAGTAACTCTCGAAAAGCTAAACACGCTCGTCTCAAAACCGTAACATCCGTACGACAATATTGCACAAATTGCGTCGCAAAATCAAATTTATAATCTACGCGACTCGATTCTTCCTCATACCATTTTAAAAAGCGCTCGCGATCCGCTGAGAACATGGTATCGGGTGAGTAAAAATGCATAGCCGGCAGAGGACCTGAGTAATTCTGATATCCCGGTATGTTGAATAAATGGGGAAATGTACCTTTTGCCACCTCATCAGCGAAACCAAAGGCCTTAGGTAAAGCGCTAAGAGGCATGGGTAAATAGTTTAGACTATCAAGAAAAACGACATCGCCAATTTTCATCGAGACAATCTTCGTACCATTTATAATCAGAGAGGGCAGCTGTGTTTTCTGCACTTCGATTAAATACCGCAGAATAAATTGTGCGTCGAAACCTCTAGCGTTATGGGCAATGCAGATTGTCTTTTTAAATTTTTGCGATAATGCGAATTTCTCGAGCTCCCCAACAGGATCATCGATAAACACGAATTCACGTTTACCACAGTCAGCACAATCAGTCTCTATATCTGTGATATCCAGACATGTCATACATACGTATTGTGTAACACATAAATTCGGCTCATGAATTCGTGTCGATTTATCATCGTTCAATTGCTCGTGTTGTTGCGTCTCAAAATCATAAAATAAAAATCTCGTGGAAGACTTGTCTTTTTTCTTCTCCTTTTGCGCCTCTGGTCTCTTAAGAGGTGCTATAAAGCACGCATGCGTAGTCGGTCGCGTTTGCTTGCATGTAATACAAAATGATATCCCACATACATGCATCTTTTTATCTGTGGTTTTAATCTGTAACGTGGCAGAATATTTAGGCTGCGTCCTTCTCGCTCAACGGCTACCTACACGATCACACAGGGTTGTAAGGGGGATTTTCAGGATTTATTTATTCTTTATTTTTATTTTTTTGTTTTATTTTTTTTTATATATAATGCGATTGATACGACCGAGGGATGGAGAGGGAGTACGAGAGAGAGGAGACCAATGTGAACAACTGGAAACTTCGGACCGATATTTTATGGTTTTCTTGGTCGGAATATGCCACTTTCCTGACGACGCACCAAATAGTACGCGGCCTTCCATCCTTAGCTCCACCCGTCGACTCACGGGAATCTATGTATCGAGAGTCATCTGCTGGGCTACGCAGCGTTGGGATTGTCTGTCATTAAGTAATATATTGTCCAGCTGAGGCGCTAGTCGCGGTCATCGTGTGACACCGGTTCCCCCAATTAACCGAGTTTAGCGGGTTAAGTGGAGATCATAGTTCACGGGTACACGTGCCGGCAGGACCTCAGGGCTTTTTCCCGGGGACCGTTGAGCGAACCAGACGTAGCGTACATTCTATTTGTATCCCGCTCTATTTTTCGACCTCCCGCGAATTATTATCGAAGCGAGAAAAAGAGGGTGGTTCTCTGAGCCAACATCCGAACATACTACTGTACCATCAGCTATCGTAACCCAAGAAAAACCAGGGAGAATAATTCAACATCTTTCGAAGTTTCCCGGATTTCGAGGAACGTCATGGCAGCATCGTCTCGGTGAGCTCTCTTCCTGTCTGCGGTCTTTCGCTGAGATTTTATTATTTTATCATTTAACTGGTTTATTCTAAATTTATTCGAGCTTAGTCACCCCTGCGGCTCTGGTACACTGCGTGCAGAGTGTTAATTTGTATTGGGAATCGCGGCGTTTAATAAATGTAATCTCGAGATCGTTCAACCGGTAAAGCCGGAGAAAAGTCATTGCGTTAATTAATTGTTTTTTTCGCTAATAGTTAAATCGTGCGCGAGTTAGGCCGTTATTTCGAAGTGTGTTGGTTTGTGTGGGATTAGAACGGGATAGACCGCGTCACGGATTTTAACCAGATTATAGACTTTGGATTTATGGGAGTGAATTTGAGTTTTTTTTCGTTTCGATTCCGAAGGTCGTGCGCGCGTTAGTACGTCATCCCGTTGTGAATTTGATGTGAAAGAGACTCGCACGTTATAGACCGCGTCGCGTATCATTGAAATTAATTGGAGTTTCTCTGTCTTATTTATTTATTCATTTATTTATTTATTATTTTTGGACTTTGTTTTAACGTCATCTCAGAGTCGCGGAGAGCGTAACCGGCCGTCGTCCCGTATTTTAAACGTGGATTCGTGGGACGTGTACGGTCCGAGGTGTATCTCGCGTAGTTAGATTGTCCATTACGTTTTATTTTATTTTATTCGACAAACTAATTATTATTCGGACGTTAATTATTTTATTGTTGTTATTATTATCATATGATACTATATCTTTTTGTTATTATTTAATTATTAGTCGTTATTTATTCGTTTATTTATATTTTATGATCTGCTGAAGATTTCTGTGTTCCTGTCTTTTACATGGTATATGAATTTCAAGATTGAAATATCGAGCCGTTGGTAGCTTTGCGTACGTGACCTCCCACGCACAGTGGGGCCGATTCCCGAAAAACTGGTCAAAGTCGAAAAATGAAGTTTCATTTTATACCATTTAGAGTACATAGGTGGATAGAGTAATGTTTAAAGAATTTAATGGAACATTTTATAAGGGCTAGTGAAGTATACCTGGCAAGTATAAGCCAGTACAAAAGAGACTTTCGCGCAAGTAATAGCTCGATCGTTCGAGCTCATAATCAAGCGTCATATTAAAAAATTCGTAGAAAATCGTAAAATTGGTGTTTATTAATTCTGCAAAATGGAGGTTTCAGGTTGAAGAAAGTAGTTTATTATCATATGCGTCGAAAATTATAACAGATACATGTAAATTAATAGCTAAACAATGTCTAAAGTAGAAAAAAATGAAAAATTATTTGCAATCATTTTAGAAAAACAGGGAAAAAGTTAAAAGTTCCGCAGTGTTCCGCAACGAAACAAGTTTTAAATTAAAGTTTGTACTGTTATGTAACAAAATTAGTAAAAATCAGCTGCAGCTAGCTGCAACTTTGTTTTTAGTGCACATTTGAATATAAAAAATTACAAATTCACATGCACTACTTGTTGCACGTTTTTTTCAAATGAATATAATTTTATGAAACTTGTTACTCGGGGGTTTTTGGGGTCGCTGAATACGAATCCGGTGTCAAAAAAACTAAATTCAAAATGCAGGATCCAATATGGCGGACGCAATTTTCGAAATCGATTGGATTCGCTTGAAACTTGTTACTCAGGGGTTTTGGGGGTCGCTGAATACAAATTCGGTGTCAAAAAACCAAAATTCAAAATGGCGGATCCAATAGGGCGGGCGCAATTTTCGAAATCGGTCGGATTCGCTTGAAACTTGTTACTCGGGGATTTTTGGGGTCCCTGAATACGAATCCGGTGTCAAAAAAACAAAATTCAAAATGGCGGATCCAATATGGCGGACGCAATTTTCGTGTTCCTTATTACACTTTCTTATATATTTGAATTATACATTTTTCAATATTTTTATAAATGATTAAAAGTGTAATTACTTATCTGAAATATGTACAAGATATTTCTTTTAAACAAGAAAATCATTACTCTGTAATCCAAATACATTTATTTTAAAACTGTAAATCAAATTATTATACAGTAATCTTAAAAAATGTTTACTTAAACTAAAATAATTATAAATTAACTGTTTGAACATGTTAATTTTATTTCACAAAATCTATTTTGTTTCAGAAAATAATTTTAAGAAATATGTGCTTCAAAGAAAAAATTACTTGCATGTAACTGAAGTACATTCACTTCAATAAAAAAAGGAAATGTAACTTGTAAATAGTATAAAATAAGTCTTTCAAAAGTGATTTTAATCAATACAATTATAGATGTAAAAGTAGATGTTTTATTATTTTTTATCAAATATATAATTTACTTACAGATTTATAAAAAGTTAATAAATTTTTATAATCGCTATTTTGGATCTGCCATTTTGAATTTTGTCTTTTTCACATCGGATTCATGTTCAGCGACCTCAAAAACCCCCGAGTAACAAGTTTCAAGCAAATCCGGTTGAGTTCGAAAATTGCGTCCGCCATATTGGATCCACCATTTTGAATTTTGTTTGTTTCACACCGGATTCGTATTCAGGGCCCTCGAAAACTTACAGTAACCAAGTTTCATGCAAATTCGATAAACACTCCGTATTATAACTGAGTATTTTTGGTTTACTGTCGCCATTTTGAACCCGCCATTTTGTTTTTTTACAATTTTAACTTCAGATTCGTAATCAGCGACCCCAAAACCCTTATATACTATATATCAAACAGAATGAACTACGTTTTCGACTTTTGACCAGCTTTTCGGGAATCGGTCCCACTGTGCGACGTCCCGTTGTTATGGTTTTTTTGGATGTACGAGGGATTAGCTCGGGATAGGCCGTATCGCGAACTGTGCGTTGAGACAACCGAATATTTAGCTTTGTCGGTGCTCTTGGTTCGAAATTCGTAACGAGCGAGATAGGCTATACAACATCTACAGCGCATGGGAGTGAGTGAGAGAACGGGATAACGGCTAGCGTTGAATCAGGTATTAAAATTGAGATACCTGACTAGATTTGGAAAATTGTTAAAAAGGAGAGACTAAGTTTATGGGACATTTTATTTGAATTCTAAATTGATGTTTATTGGAAATTAATATCTGTTCGCCAGAAATAAAGAAGTTTGTAAGTCCCGTACCTGCTGTTGTTGTTTAAATTATTTACTGTTATTATTTTATTTATTCATTTATTATTTATTTATCTGACTTCATTTATTATCTCGCTTGGTGTATTTTTTGACAATATTTTATTATTTGACTTTCTTTATTAATTTCAATGACTTATTTTAATTAATTGATTTTATTCGTATTTTATTTTTGACTAATTAGTGACTTGACAGTCCGAACCACCCACTCTGCCTCGAACAGCTGTAGCTGGCCTGGGTTGAGGCTGGTCATCCAACTCTGTATTTTTTGCTTCCGGCGCGAAAGCGCCTGGCGCCCATCTCGAAAGAGAAAATAAAAAGGAAGGGAAAAATCATTTGGACCAGCCATAGATAACGTGGTGCGTTGAGACACACATTTACGTTACAAATTTGCCGCCCAACGTGGGGCCAGGCTGTCAAGTCTTTTATTTAAATTTAAAAAATATTAATTAATTTTCTTTTAATTCAAGTTTATTTCATTTATTTTATTGTTTAACAATTTCAATTTCTGTAATTATTCTAGATTCTTTTATCCTGAATTTTATCATTTAACATTAGTAGTTTTTTTTATGTCTGAATATTTTAACAATTTTCAAAATTATTTTTATATGTATTTTTCTTTAAAATTTTCATTATCCGCAAATATTGCTCTGGGTTTCTCGTCAATTGCGACGAGTAATTATCAAACCCTTGAGGAACTATTGGTATTGTAATATTCGGCAGTGCAGTTATCCTGCTACGCACTGTAGCAAGCCTTTGTGAGGCACCTAGTAGACCAAGCTCGCTCGCATTGTCTAGTGCCGCGCTCGAGGCCGGCCGTGTTTACGTTTTTTTGTTGTGTGTCGCCGAGTGAGTAGCCGTCTTCGATGTTAGAAACTGGTACTCCCGGCCAATGTAATATTATTTCTTATTTAACATAGAACCCTGAAATATTATTTGAAGTTATCTATATGGTATCGAAATAATTTCAACCGAGTCGAGCAGATTTACGAGTCCCGGGCATATATCGTTTGATTATTTGAGTCCAGGATATTTTTATCTATATATCTATTATGCATTAATTAGCTAACTGATAATATATTTATTTGTTAATTTATTAATTTTTCATATTATTTTTTTTTTTTTTTTGAACAAATCGTAGACCGGGCCAAGTCCCGCTACGTGAATATAATTTTTTTTAAATTTATCCTTTTCTCTGGTTAGCCTTATATTACTATCCCGTTTGTTTTGTTTTGTTTGTTGTAGCCTTATATTACTATCTCGTTTGTTTTGTTTTGTTTTTTTTAATTATTATAGTTACCCAGCAGTCATTTGTTTATTTATTTAGTCATTTGTTTTATTTTGTTTTCATTTATTATTTACTTCTGTTTTCCTTGTTTATAATATTTTCTATAGTTTCCATTATTGTGCTATTAGTTTATTTGTTTTTTTGGTCTTATCTATTTATTTTTGTTCTATCATTTTTTTATTTGTTTTTAATAATTCTATTTATTTATTTATTATTTCCTCTCTAATTTACAGTTTGTTTTGTTGACTTTTTGCGTTTTCTTTGAAGCTATATTGTGGCAAGATATTCGTTTATTTAATTACTTTATTTATTTTGGGTTATCTATTTATTTTTGGGTATTTTATTATTTCGTTGGTCTGATTGTTCATTTATTTGTTTCTGTTTTCGTTTTGTTTATTTATTTATTATTTATTATTTATTATTTTATTACTTGGATTTGTGTATTTATTTCGCGTACTCCTGTCTTGGACCCTCCGCTCCTTGTTTTTCATATTATTTGGGTTTTTCTGACTTCCCGTTGGCATAAGAATTACAATTTGTGAGCAAACCGGATTCGTTCAAATCTTTTTTCGAAATAGCCTCGCTTACGGAGGATGAGGTCAAGGCCGAACTAGCCTCCAGAGGGTTGCCGATAGGGGGTACTTCCGCTGCTATGCGGGAAAGGCTGTATTTTTCGGGGATCTTAGCAAACCCCAACGATTCCGCTACCGGGTTAGTCACGGTACAGGAAGAAAACAACCCCCCTGCACAGAATGATGCCATCCCGTTGGCACCCGTGGAACATGATCACGCGATGATCACAAATCCTTTCCACCATTCGTCCCCGGTCAGAACCCATCATTCGCATTCCCGTCACTCGACTTCGGCAATCACCGCGTGCGACATTTTGAGAAAATGGAACGTGTCGTTTTCGGGTAAACCAGGCGAGGAGGTGGACGAATTTCTCGCACGCGTTGAGGATAGTCGGGGCCTTGTAGCCATTTCGAACCAGGATCTAATGAATTGCCTACCCTTGTTCGTCAAGGGGATAGCATATTATTGGGTCAAACTAGAACGTTCCCGGTGGGCTTCATGGGAACAATGCAAGGAGGCCTTCCAGCAACGCTTTGGTCATCCCAAATTTCAATTTACGCTACGAGAGCAAATCCAAACGCGAACGCAGGGTGCAGAGGGACGGGTGGCGGATTTTTTCACCTGCATGTGGAATCTATTCATTAGAGTGGTAGCACCGTTCTCCACAGAGGAACAGGTTAAGATCACTTTCTGGAACCTGCTGCCTAGACTCCAGGTAGCCCTAACCCTTACCGACACCATGGACCTTAAGGGTTTGAAATGAATGGCAATCCGGGTTGAGTGTAGCTATTCTGCCGCCAGCGCATATCATGCACCCCCAGCTTCGGAGAGATCGATGCTCCCAGAGTTCGCGTATCATCCACCAGGGAGGCCAAGGAACCGCGTCACCTTTGGAATGGTGGATCCGAGTCCGATGCCAACTGGCGAGAACCTAGCTTCGCGGGGGTTTATCAACCCTTTCGAGGGAGGACGTTCCAAAAATTTTATGTCCACTCTACCTCCTAGGACCAATTGGGTGCGTCAGCCGGGTGGAGGCTCTGCAGGGAGTTACCGTGACCAGTAAGTACCGGTGCCATCACGACCAGCTATACGACCGGAGATGGCTCCAATACCAAGAGTAACCGCAACCAGCACTAACCCATTCCTGCAGGAACCTGCGGTACCGAGAAAAAATCTGTCACAACTGCGGGATCGCAGGCCACTTTGCCAAGGGATGTGCGGTACGGAAAGTGGTTCGCTACTACCGTTGTGGCAAAGAGGGTGAGACTACCCGAACAGCCCACCACTGCACGGGAAAGAGATATGGGAGTCGCCGTTGAGGGGAGAGACGACTTCCTCGATTCAGAGAAATTCCCCAGTAACAATCCCGGAATATCTATGTAGTCCAGTCGGAGACAACAGCCAGGCCCGACAGGTCCTAGTTATTTGCCTCGAGGTTTTCGGGCGACCACTGCCCGCGTTGGTGGACTGCGGGGCAACTAGCTCCTACGTCAGCACGGAGGGACTGTTGGAGATGGCCAGGCTGGGATATTCTCGACGGCCAACACCCGAACACCATAGCACCATCGCCAATGGACAGCAGATTACGTGCACGGAGGGAGTGGAGTTCAGCGCAACGTTGAAGGGTCGTTGGAGTAGGCTCACTGCAAGAGTCTATCCCGACCTCCCGGTCCCGTTGCTATTGGGCCTCTTTTCCTGCTAAGGATTGGAGTGGATCTTAGGAGGCGCAAATGGTTTTTTAGCGGCGAAACCACAGAGTTCGACCTCGAACCGGTAGAGGTAATAGAGGACGATAACACAATGCTGCCAATTACGGACTTGACGGAGGCCGAAATCGTTCGCTTGGAGGAATTCCTGTCCATCCAAGTTCCAAGACTGAAACCGGCTCCCGGGGTCACTAACTTGGTAGTCCACCATATCGATGGTGGTGATGCCAGACCCATCGAACAGCGATGGTATCCATTCACTCCCGTTATGAGGGAAGCGATGGATCAGGAGGTTGATCGTATGTTGGAAGCCGATGTGATCGAGCCTTCCACCAGTGAATGGAGCACTCCAATCGTGATGGCCGCAAAACCGAACGGCACCTTCCGGTTTTGTTTGGATTTCCGAAAGGTAAACGAGATCTCTAAGAAAGACGCATACCCCATGCCGTACATGAGTCATATCTTAGATTGCTTAAGGTCGGCCAAGTACATTTCTACACTGGACCTGAGTCAGGCCTTCCATCAGATCCCGTCAGACCTGGAGTCTCGAGAAATGACAGCATTTACAGTTCCCCACAGAGGACTATCTCAGTCCAAGAGGATGCCGTACGGATTGACCACCGCTCCCGCTACATTTCAGAGATTATTAGACCGGGTTATTAGTCCCGATATGCAACCCCATGCGTTTGCCTATCTGGACGATATTGTCATTGCCACCGACACGTTCGAGGAACACCTGGAGTGGCTGAGACGGGTTTTCGAGAAGATCTTGGCAGCAGGATTGCTGATCAACCCTGAGAAATGTAAATTCTGTCGAAAAGAGTTGAAGTACTTGGGCTTCTTGATAAACCGCGAGGGGATGTTGGTCGATCCGGGTAAAACATCGGCTATCCTTGAGATCCCAGTCCCGAGGACGGTTAAACAAGTCCGACAATTCCTGGGAGCTACTTCATGGTACCGACGATTTATTCGCGAGTATGCGAAGGTAGCGGAGCCTATCACCAAGCTCACACGAAAGCGACAGAAATGGTTCTGGGGCCAGGAACAACAAAGTGCTTTCGATCACTTAAAGAAAGCTTTGACAGAGGCGCCGGTGTTAGCACGTCCTGACTACACAAAAAAATTTGCGCTCCATACTGATGCAAGCCTGACCGGTTTGGGAGCTGTGCTCACCCAAGAACAGGATGGGGCAGAATATCCTATTGCCTACGTGAGTCGTAGCTTAACCAGTGCGGAGCGTAACTACGACGTTCGGGAGCTGGAGTGCCTGGCGATCCTATGGTCAGTCGAAAAATTTGAACCCTATCTGAATAGGTATCGTTTCACAGTCATCACCGATCACGCGAGTTTGAAGTGGTTACTGTCCTAGAAGGAACCCAAGGGGAGAGTAGCCCGATGGACATGGAAGCTGATGAATTCAGACTTCGATGTGTTACATCGGAAGGGCTCACAAAATCAACTGCCCGATGCTCTGTCCCGAATGTTTGAATCTACTCCTCCTGGGAACGATACCGAAGAAGATGACTGGCCTAATGTGGCAGGGTTACCACCGCAAGCCTCTGTTAACATGTTGCTCACACTGCCTCCTGGAGAAAGGGATCTCTGGTATGAGACACGAGTCAAGGACGTACGGGAGAATCCAGCGCGCTATCACGACTGGAAATTCAGGGATGAGAAATTGTTCCTGCGACGGAGAATGTCCCGTCTAGACTGGCCGGACACCGTCTGGAAACTTGTAGTCCCGCGACACCAGAGACCAGCTATTCTCTATGAGAACCACGATGTCCCGCAAGCCCATCTGGGGATTGACAAGACCTTCAAGAGGATAGTAAGCGCGCATTATTGGCCTGACTTGTATCGAGACGTCACTGGATACGTACAACGCTGTGACACCTGTCAGCGTACGAAGTCCCGACAGGGGCCACCGATGCACAGTGGACGCAGAGCCCGAAATCGTGGCAGTAAATACAAATAACCTCCGATCGGAATGAAAATTGGTATGCAGGGGTTTTTAAGGTCGCTGATTACGAATCTGAAAGCTAAATTATTGTAAACAAAATGGCCGATCCAATATGGCGGACATGGATGTTAAAAAGGTGTCCGATCTTGACAAAAATTGGTATATGCGGGTTTTTAGGGTCGCTTATTACGAATCCGAAAGCCAAATTATTGTAAACAAAATGGCCGATCCAATATGGCGGACATGAATGTTAAAAAGGTGTCCGATCTTGACAAAAACTGCTATATGTGGGTTTTGAGGGTCGCTCATTACGAATCCGAAAGCCAAATTATTGTAAACAAAATGGTTGATCCAATATGGCGGACAAGTATGTTAAAAAAAATTTCAAATTTTCAAAAAAACTCCCTCCTGCCGTACCACTCAAAAAAGGATGAAATAATTTACTTATTTAGTATGACGTTTTCGTATACAATGATATATAACTTGCATTAGTTATTTAAATTTTAATTATTATAATTGAATTGAACAAAATTGATATACGCGGGTTGTGAAAGTGACTGATTGCGAATCAGAAAGCCAAACAATAACGTAGCGAAATTATCGTTCAAATTATCCTTTATAATAGGATATAATTCTTTCCTCGTCAAATGTACTCCTTCGTAATGGGACCCTGTAATAAAGACATAAAATTTTATAGAATTTGTGTTGAAGGATCAGATTAAAATTTTTATGAATTTTAATTATTGTAACAAATAAGTAGCCGCAATAATTATTCGTATTTTTTTTTGAAAAGTACATAAAAAACAACAGTTATGAAAAAAAAATTGAATTTAGACTATTATGAAAGAAGTTATGAGCAAAAAAACATAAACAAATATTTTTTGAACGGGTGACCAAAAACATCTCAAAATGTACCAGAAGCCGATTTTTGATGAGTACATGAAAATATGACAAAATCAAGGGAAAAAAAATTGAACTGTCCGATTTGGCGTGGAATGCCCCATATATACCTATATATATATAATAAAAATGTATCAAATATAAATAAAATGTGACGATTCAAATTAATTACTTTAGTATATACTTACATATATATGTATTGTTGTATGTCTACAAAAATAGATATATAAATGATTTACTTGAATTTGTATTTTGTATATATATATGTATATATATATATATTATATATGGTATATGTATGGATATAGTCCTATTGCTCAAGTAGCAGCTGTTCAATGGCCCCATGGCATGGCGTATGGCGCCGCGCGCGCGTGCACGGTCGGCAACCGCCTGTTTTACGTTGCCAAAAACCATAACAGACAAAGTTAGGCAGCTCTAGGCAACTAATTCCTGTTAATTTCGCAAGCTTATATAATAAACTAAAGGCCTAGACATTAGCTGTCGCAGAATATGGCAGAAAGTATAACTTTTCGGATAGTTGAAAATATAAGTTTACAAAATTCTTTCACTTTATTTATGCAGTAGTTTATACTACACTTCAATAATTTACATATTTATTTTAAACTCAACCAATGTAAAAATATCTTCTACATACCTCCAGAAGTCGTATCCATGTCTCCGGATTGATTTAAAACACTTCACTTTAAAGTTATCGATTTTATAAGTCACGGTAGTTTTCGCTCGTTCAGCGCGCGATGCGAACACTCGTCTTGAAGGCTAACTTCCAACTGACGCAGCGACGAAGGTATACGGTGAAAAAGGTTCCCCTTTTACAATTTAACGCAGCCATTAGTCCTCTATCTGACTGCCTGCTCAAATATCCCGATTGTAAAAATTTTTTTCTGACTTTTCTGCCACGATTTCGAGCTCTGCGTCTACTGTGCGATGGGACTGATGGGCCGTCGGATGGTCGAAGAACCTTGGACCGTCGTGGCAGCAGACATCATGGGACCTTTTCCACCCAGTCGGTCCGGGTTTGCCTATGGTCTGGTAATCCAGGACCTATTTACCAAGTGGATGGAGTGCTGTCCGTTATGGAAGGCAACGGGAAAAAAGATCAGGGAAGCATTAGAAGAACCGGTATTTTCCCGGTGGGGGGTACCGGAGGTGCTTCTGACGGGCAACGGTACGGAGTTCGTTAACATCAACCTGCGACAAGTAGTGGCCGAGTATGGTATTTTCCACACTACTACCCCTCCATACCATCCTCAGGCCAACCCCGTGGAACGGGTGAACAGGGTCCTCAAGACCATGATAGTGGCATCCCTCGAAAATGATCACAGGGAGTGGGACCTGCATTTGGCCAAGTTTCAATTCGCATATAATACTGCCTTCCACTCCTCTATTCACACTAGTCCCGCGTTCTTCAATTTCGGCCGAATGCCTACCGGAGGCAGTCTCTTCAGTATAACAAACATCAGAATCCCGCCACCTTCAAGGTGGGGGATGAAGTGCTGCGCCGTCAGCGGGTATTGTCCTCAGCTTCGCAAAACGTAGCAGCCAAACTGGTTCCCAAATCTCAGGGGCCGTATCATATTAGTCGGGTTCTGTCACCAAGGGTTTACGAGCTGAAAGATCGGGAGGGGGGCATAGTTCGGAAGGTTTCGATTGACGATTTAAAGCTCTATCGGTCCCGTGCTCCGTTCCGCCTTCCAGGGGAGCCCCATCCTACAGCTGAGGTACCTGGTACGGCGGTTGGACCAGGCAGGCGAGGCTTGCGTGTCGAGGGGCCGGGAGGCTCTGTGGGACTGGACTCGGGGGTGCACGGTTCTAGAGAACCGTGTGCGTTCCCGTCCGGTGTTCGGGACACCTCTTCTCCAGCTTCCGATGTAGGAAACAGGGAGGGCGCTGGTGGTACTCCGCAGGATCAGGTGGTGGCTGAGGTCGGAGGAGCCACGTGGCAAGGCCGACAGCGATCACCCCGGTTGCACGGATGTCAGGGCGAAGGAGGAAAGGGCGAAATTGTTGGGGCGATGAATAAAATATGATTGAGCATGGACCTTCCCACTTCCTTGCATGTTTCTCCTGAGTCCCGGTCATAGGAATCCAAGGGATGGGGCGGATACCCCTTTTGTTGGTGGGGATGTTGGAATAACGGCGTTAACCGTGAGAAGCGGGAATCAAGAGCGGTCCGCCATTGAATAGACCCGTGCAAGCCTGCGAGATCGTGGGGTACTGAGGCCGGACGGATGACCGGAATTTAATTTATCAAAGATCGCAGGGGGGGGAGGACGAGTTTTCCGGCCGAGGGCGGCCGTGTCTAAGGGGGGGGAGTGTTGTAACGTGGCAGAGTATTTAGGCTGCGTCCTTCTCGCTCAACGGCTACCTACACGATCACACCGGGTTGTAAGGGGGATTTTCAGGATTTATTTATTCTTTATTTTTATTTTTTTGTTGTATTTTTTTTATATATAATGCGATTAATACGACCGAGGGATGGAGAGGGAGTACGAGAGAGAGGAGAGCAATGTGAACAACTGGAAACTTCGGACCGATATGTTATGGTTTTCTTGGTCGGAATATGCCACTTTCCTGACGACGCACCAAATAGTACGCGGCCTTTCATCCTAAGCTGCCGTCGACTCACGGGAATCTATGTATCTCCGAGAGTCATCTGCTTGGCTACGCAACCTTGGGATTGTCTGTCGCTAAGTAATATATTGTCTAGCTGAGGCGCTTGTCGCGGTCATTGTGCGACACCGGTTCCCCCAACTAACCGAGTTTAGCGGGTTAAGTGGGGATCATAGTTCACGGGCACGCGTGCCGGCAGGACCTCAGGGCTTTTTCCCGGGGACCGTTGAGCGAACCAGGCGTAGCGTACATTCTATCTGTATCCCGCTCTATTTTTCGACCTCCCGCGAATTATTGTCGAGGCGAGGAAAAGAGTGTGGTTCTCCGAGCCAACATCCGAACATACTACTGTACCATCAGCTTTCGTAACCCAAGAAAAACCAAGGAGAATAATTCAACATCTTTCGAAGTTTCCCGGATTTCGAGGAACGTCACGGCAGCATCGTCTTGGTGAGCTCTCTTCCTGTCTGCGGTCTTTCGCTAAGATTTAATTATTTTATCATTTAACTGGTTTATTCTAAATTTATTGGAGCTTAGTCATCCCTGCGGCTCTAGTACACTGCGTGCAGAGTGTTAATTTGTATTGGGAATTGCGGCGTTTAATAAATGTAATCTCGAGATCGTATAACCGGTAGAAGCCGGGGAAAAGTTATTACGTTAATTAATTGTTTTTTTTTTGCTAATAGTTAAATCGTGCGCGAGTTAGGCCGTTATCCCGAAGTGTGTTGGTTTGTGTGGGATTAGAACGGGATAGACCGCGTCACGGATTTTAACCAGATTATAAACTTTGTATTTATGGGAGTTAATTTGAGTTTTCTTTCGTTTCGATTCCGAAGGTCGTGCGCGCGTTAGTACGTCGTCCCGTTGTGAATTTGATGTGAAAGGGACTCGCACGTTATAGACCGCGTCGCGTATCATTAAAATTAATTGGAATTTCTCTGTCTTATTTATTTATTTATTTATTTATTCATTTATTTATTTATTTTTTCTGGACTTCACGAGGAACGTCACGGCAGCATCGTCTTGGTAAGCTCTCTTCCTGTCTGCGGTCTTTCGCTAAGATTTCATTATTTTATCATTTAACTGGTTTATTCTAAATTTATTGGAGCTTAGTCACCCCTGCGGCTCTAGTACACTGCGTGCAGAGTGTTAATTTGTATTGGGAATTGCGGCGTTTAATAAATGTAATCTCGAGATCGTATAACCGTCAGAAGCCGGGGAAAAGTTATTACGTTAATTAATTGTTTTTTTTGCTAATAGTTAAATCGTGCGCGAGTTAGGCCGTTATCCCGAAGTGTGTTGGTTTGTGTGGGATTAGAACGGGATAGACCGCGTCACGGATTTTAACCAGATTATAAACTTTGTATTTATGGGAGTTAATTTGAGTTTTCTTTCGTTTCGATTCCGAAGGTCGTGCGCGCGTTAGTACGTCGTCCCGTTGTGAATTTGATGTGAGAGGGACTCGCACGTTATAGACCGCGTCGCGTATCATTAAAATTAATTGGAATTTCTCTGTCTTATTTATTTATTTATTTATTTATTCATTTATTTATTTATTCTTTCTGGACTTCACGAGGAACGTCACGGCAGCATCGTCTTGGTAAGCTCTCTTCCTGTCTGCGGTCTTTCGCTAAGATTTCAATATTTTATCATTTAACTGGTTTATTCTAAATTTATTGGAGCTTAGTCACCCCTGCGGCTCTGGTACACTGCGTGCAGAGTGTTAATTTGTATTGGGAATCGCGGCGTTTAATAAATGTAATCTCGAGATCGTATAACCGGTAGAAGCCGGGGAAAAGTTATTGCGATAATTAATTGTTTTTTTTTGCTAATAGTTAAATCGTGCGCGAGTTAGGCCGTTATCCCGAAGTGTGTTGGTTTGTGTGGGATTAGAACGGGATAGACTGCGTCACGGATTTTAACCAGATTATAGACTTTGTATTTATGGGAGTTAATTTCCGTTTTCTTTCGTTTCGATTCCGAAGGTCGTGCGCGCGTTAGTACGTCGTCCCGTTGTGAATTTGATGTGAAAGGGACTCGCACGTTATAGACCGCGTCGCGTATCATTCAAATTAATTGGAATTCCTCTGTCTTATTTATTCATTTATTTATTTATTTATTATTTTTGGGCTTTGTTTTAACGTCATCTCAGAGTCGCGGAGAGCGTAACCGGCCGTCGTCTCGTATTTTAGACGTGGATTCAAGGGACGTGTACGGTCCGAGGTGTATCTCGCGTAGTTAGATTGTCCATTACGTTTTATTATATTTTATTCGACAAACTAATTATTATTCGGACGTTAATTATTTTATTGTTGTTATTATTACTATACCTTTTTGTTATTATTTAATTATTAGTCGTTATTTATTCGTTTATTTATATTTTATGATCTGCTGAAGATTCCTGGGTTTCTGTCTTTTACATGGTATATGAATTTCAAGATTGAAATATCGAGCCGTTGGTAGCTTTGCGTACGTGATCTCCCGACGTCCCGTTGTTATGGTTTTTTTTTGGATGTATGAGGGATTAGCTCGGGATAGGCCGTATCGCGAACTGTGTGTTAAGACAACCGAATATTTGGCTTTGTCGGTGCTCTTGGTCCGAAATTCGTAACGAGCGAGAAAGGCTATACAACATCTACAGCGCATGGGAGTGAGTGAGAGAACGGGATAACTGCGACGAATATTATTTAGTTTTCATGACACATCTTATCTGTATGTCGAGGTGTGCGTGTGCACATAGGTGTGCGAAAGTATGCAAGAGGTTTGGGATATATTTGTTGCTGCTGTTACTAGGCTGTTGAGGAGAATGCGACAAATATCAAAGGATATTGGTGAGCAATCTTTAGCCGTATGATTTGCAGTATCAGAAGAGGCGATGCAACTAGATGGTGGGGGAAATCTGTATACAACGGAGTATGAACACCACCGACGATTCATTCGAAAAAATACAGTCTACACGAAAGCAATAAAAATGGCAAATAACAGTGCTACGTCTCACGCGATATCGCCATATATAGCGAACCCCGTTATGTACGGTTTAAATAAATCATTTGGTAAAATAATCGTCGCCAGGCTCGAGTTGAACTCTACGTGTACTCTTACACCAGTGGTGAAAATATTGTCGAATACTTTTACCGGAATTACGCTCAGTGCGGACGAGTGGCGAGTGTTTAAAAGTGATTTTTCTCGCGTACCACAGCATTTCGAAGCTCATGGGGCTGATGCCGAGAAAATGTGTAATACCCGCATAGAGCACACAACGCATTACACACTTTTAACCTCGTGTTACCAGCACAGAGGTGTCTCATTTGGTAAAATAAGTGGTAGCGCTAATGAGGAATACGAGAATTAACAGGAATCTGGAAAATCGAAACGGAAACGCTTCCGAAAATACTCTCCAAACATTGTTCTTCAGCGGCCTACATTTGATATGCTCGTCAAAATAAGTAGAAGAATTGATATTCATATGCAGGCTCTAGAGAGCAAAAGTGAAACGATTCAGCGGTGTATGAACAAGGTGATATCATATATCCGTGAAAAGATAGTTATCAGTGAGATGCCCCGTGCAGCAGCGTATGAGATCATCGGTTCCAAAAAATTCTTTGAAGAAGCGCTCGAACACATCGCGATCTTGCTAACGACGGAGGATATGGAGTTTATAAAAATTATTTTGTCCGAAATAATTGTGCTGTTTCGTGGTCATATCGCTGATCATGCATCGGGTGTTGCGTTGCGAACGCAATAATTCCCCATATGAGCAGCTATTTGTGATAAAGACACTGTTGTAAATAATTGTATATAGTGTACATTTCGCTCGAAATGTTATAAAGTATACACCGAGGTCAGTCACGGAGAGAGAGAGAGAGAGAGAGAGAGAGAGAGAGAGAGAGAGAGAGAGAGAGAGAGAGAGAAAGTCCTAAAACTGAAGCATCAGCAAAGGTCTGCGATAGAAAGAAGACGGAGCGCACGTCTTCGTTCCATTAACACGTTGAGCGCCGCGTCACCCAGATCCGGGTGATGGGCCATGTTTTCGTAGGTAATCTCGTCAAACTGGGCGCTCAACGTGTTAACACAGCAGATCATGGAATACGTGCCAATGTTGATTAGCAGCAAAGCAGCAGAGCTTGGTAAGTAAAAAATATAAAATAATCTAAAAATCATGATTTACAATCATGTCATATTTACTTTTAATTATAAAAAATAATGTCTTGCAGAGCGAGCAGCCCCTGCATATGAACCGACACCGAGGTTTCGTTATTCGTGTTATGGAGAGCGAGAGGAGGATACATATACTGTACAGATAAAACTAACTTTAGGAAAGAAAAGTGTCACCCACCATCCTCATCCGCGGTTGACATCGGTGGCAGAAGATCATCAACGCTGTCAACTTTGTATAATGAGTCGTGGCATATCAGGTAAGACAGTATCGATTATTCTGTACACGATGTTTTTTATTGACCAGTGCGTTCAATTAAATACTTGTTTCATTCTTTTTTCAGAAGTTCGCTGTGATGACAACACCCACAGCGAAAAATAATTTAAAAGCCATATTACGAGTGATAATACAAATCAATTCCGTAGCGCGGTAAAAATAAAATTAAAGGTGAAGGAATCTCCGAGCGTGGATTACCGTGTTTGCAGGGCTGTTGCATACGATAAATGTTGCATACGGTAAATGTGTAAAGTGCTTTCCATAAAATATTGATTAATTTAAAAAATGCCTGATCTTACTGTGTCTCTTATTTTTATAGTATAATAATTTGAGAATTATACTTGAAGTCTTTCTCGCTCTCTCTCTCTCTCTCTCTCTCTCTCTCTCTCTCTCTCTCTCTCTCTCTCTCTCTCTCTCTCTCTCTCTCTCTCTCTCTCTCTCTCTCGTGATACTTTCTAGCAGTATCTCGAGCATTTAGTCTGTCTTTGGCATCCTACTTGCAAACAATAAAAGCAATATGTATCCGCGATACGGCAAGGAGATTTTAAGCGACGCGTTTTGGTGCCGAGTATTGTTTATTGAGAGTGTGATGAGCGTGTTCCTGCGTAAACAGGAAATGTACGATGCATACGACGATCTGGAAGGGATCCTGCGTAGCGTGTACTTAGTAGAACGTCGTGGAAGACCCATCGAACTTGGGGAACTGTATATCGGAATGTCCTGTATTGTGCCTCGTTTCAATAGCGTTGTCAGCGGCAAAGTGATTTACCCGGACTTTGATGGATACTGCGAGGTGTTGTTAGTCGATTTCGGCGAAACCATTTACATCGACTGGTCTCACCTATTTCATCTCGTCGAAGAAGCGTGCGGTGGAGATGGCTTGATCGCTGTCATGATGCGACCTCATGCTGGCGATAACGTTCCGCGGGTTCTTTTATCGAACGGGGAACGCGCAGACGTGGCGGCGGTTATTATAGAAGCCTTCGATGATGAGATAGATATCGGCTACGATTTCGATGCCGTGGATGAAGGCTTTGACGATGACATAGTAATAAATTAAAGACACGACGCTGCGTGTGGGTATGTGTGTGTGTGTGCGTGTGTGTGAGAGAGTACATTCGAGAGACAGGAGTTTAAAATCGCTTTGGCGGGCGGGTAGATGCCTACAACAGCTGCGGTGGTGATAACATAATTTTATTCATTTTTCCAAGTATGTGTACACCTTTGTTCCATCCTGCTCTTATCTCTACTCTTCCTTGTTCACCAGAGCACCCACACCACCTCACCTTACCATCTCCACGTTACCGACACTGCTTAAGCAGAGTGAGTAGCACGGCTGTGGAAAAGTGAGATGGTGGGGGTAGCCGCGTGGTGGGGGAAAGAGTGAGGATAGAAATGGGATGGAGCAAAGGTGTACGCATACTACTATTTTCATTGAGTCGTTAAAACTCATTAAAAAGTAAAAAATAAATTTCTATGTTTTAAATCAACTCTCAAAAAATGCGGTAAAAAGGAAAAAGGTGGATTTTATGAATTAAATTGATTTATAAAGGCTTAGTAGA
This sequence comes from Cylloceria caligata, assembly GCA_963942595.1. Taxonomy (NCBI): domain Eukaryota; kingdom Metazoa; phylum Arthropoda; class Insecta; order Hymenoptera; family Ichneumonidae; genus Cylloceria; species Cylloceria caligata. The sequence continues at coordinate 46,231,895 of OZ012704.1, read as the reverse complement.
AAAGAATGATCCATTTTTATTGAATCGTTTAAATTCAATAAAAAGTAAAAAATCGATTTCTATGAAATAAATGAACTCTCGAAAATGCAGTAAAAAGGTAAAAGTTAGATTTTAAAAATTAAATCGATTTATAAAAGCTTAGTATAAAAGAATGATACATTTTCATTAAATCGTCAAAATTCAATAAAAAGTGAAAAATCGATTTTTATATAATAAATCAACTCTCGAAAATACGGTAAAAGGGAAAAGGTGGTTTTTGTGAATTAAATCGGTTTATAAAAGCTTAGTGGCAAAAATTGATGAATTTTCATTAAATCATTGAAGTCCAATAAAAAGTAAAAAATCAATTTTTATGAAATAAATCAACTCTCAAAAAGTGGTAATAAGGGAACGGTCGGATTTTATGAATTAAATCGATTTATAAAAATCGAGTAGCAAGCAAGGACAAATTTTTGGGAGATGAATTGAATCACTTGTTGTGCCACGGATAAATTAATTGTACATTATTTCGCCATTGTTCCTTCTTCGCGTGAGGCCACTCACCGAAGTAGAAAAAATGTGCAAACGTAAGCAATGAGCTGCGAGCAATGACCGCTACGAGCTCGAGCTACGACTTGCTGGAATTCGCAAGCGATGAATTTTTCGGGCAAAGGAGTTGTTTGGACTTTGTGATCATGAAGAAGTTATACAGTCGGTCTCTTCTGTACCGTTCGATCGATTGTTTACGTTCGGAGTCCGGACATTGTTGATCGACCCGTGGTACGGAAATCTCACTCGATCCTTTATCATTTGTGTGTGTTTGGATTGTCGGGTCATAAGGTGGCAGCACCTCATGGACTAATTGGTCAATTTGACCTCGGAATCTTTTATAATCATTAGTGAGATGGTCAGTAAATCCACGTAGTGAATTGACCATCCAATAATCTATCAGCTGGACACCTTTATGTCCTTCTGATCATACGCTCGCGCATACACCACGTGCTCGACCAATCATCAATCAACATGTGGCAGATAAGTGTTGCAGTGATTTCCGCCGACAACGTGATCACCACGACGCTATCTCTCCATCCATCTTAGATCACTCTAGATTGGACATTCATACCAAGCACTCGTGCTCTCGATCCGCATCGCAAAGTGTAGTACGAATTCAGTAAACCAAATCACCCTAAATTCAGTGTGGCACTAATTGTATGCATTGAGTGTATTGGACGGTTCACATGTTTTTGCTCTCAAAAGAAACAGACAATTCCAAGAGACATTAAAATCATTAATTTGTGTGATCAAGCAATTAATTGCGCTCAATTAATTGCAGCATGTAATAATTAAACTGTGATAATTCACAGTTACCTTTCCTTGTCAGTCATTCGACATCACATTGTTAATTCAACTTCAATATCCGTTATATTGTAATTCATTCAACTCAATTCATTGAAAACTGTATTTCACATTTATTCTGCGTAATGTCATTACAATTTCGCACACACTTTTTGTACAGGTTCGCCTCATACATGTTATAATATACTTGACATATGCTACATTGAAAATTCAATATTCAAATTATTTATATTAAGACCATTTATATCCAATACCGGCAATAGTTTATTTGTTTTCAATAAGAACGAAACAGGAGTGAATAACTGCTTTGACGAAATCAGTCTATTAGTAGATTCAATCAAGAGAGGTTGGTCCCTCGTGACAGGCTCGAAACAACAGAATTATTGTGCACTCTTTTATTGACTTTGAATAGACAACGGAAAGTTGCCGTTGCCTATAATAAATACCACCATTTTACGTAAATTCGCGTTTACAATGATTAATCGAGATCCATCTCCTAATCGGCAAACGATCCCAAAAATAATATCATAACTTTTTAATATTATACCGATTAACAGGTAATCCAATCACGCGGTCGGGCATAACACACTAAAACTCAATAAAAAGCTAAAAAATCGATTTTCGAGGAATAAATCAACCTACAAAACCACGGTAAAAAGCGAAAAGTAAGAATATTTTCTTTTTAGTTGATTTTTTACAAAATTAGTTTGAACAAAACTAACACTCTAAGATCCCGGACGAGCCCCCAGAATTTTTTACGTCAATATCGCAGCCTATTTTACAAAACCAACAAATTTAAGACGTGTGAGGCGTTTCGGCGTGAGTTTTCCGTACTCTGGTGAAGGAGAATGAATTTTCAATTTACCACACCCGACGAGAAAATACCGAAGACGCAAGCCCGCTTTTGAGTCTAACCTCGCGGAAAATTACTCGGGATAGGGCTGGAGTGCGTTTTGTTCTTTGTTGGGGATTATCACTTCACGAATAATGGGGTGGGACTTGAATGACAATTGCGTGGAGCAAGATTTCACTTTAATTGGTAAAAGAAAATTGTACTTATGGTTGTTTGTTGCTGTGGTTACTGCTGTCGAACGTAGGATGGACGTAGACTGGTGAAGTCGGATAAACTCAAAATCGAACGTATGGGTTGGTGCATATTAATAATTATTTATTGATATAAAACTACATGAGTTGTCGTATGTTGTACGTTTAATATTCCCGATTTCGCACGCGTCAATTATTATAAGTACTGTCGATCTCTGTATTCTGGACTCTTTGTCCAGTACTCTTTTTACTCGCACTCTGTACTACTTAAAACTGTGAAACTGCACTACTTGGTCTCCGGGAAACTATGTCTCCGGCCGATTTTCGCGCCCTTTTATAGGACTCCTGAGCGTCAGAAATTCTTGTCGTCAAGCGCGTTAAAAGAAAAGAAAGGATAAAACCCTATCCTGATTATAAGAATTTGCTCGTGGTCCATCTCAACCATACATGCATTCATTCCCTTTATCCCGCAGAGTAGCTTTCTAAGATGCAGAGCCATAGATCTATGCAAGTGCATCGGTATTGCGCGCTCTGATTTGTCCGCGCGATGTGATACACAGAGGACCACGCGATTAGGTGAGGGAACTCGCTCAAGGCGCTTTTCCCCTGAAAATGAGGCGATTTGTACCATCCCGCTTCTTGGCCTACGCTCTATAGAGTTTCTTAATCAAGGTAATAATTTTAGGGAGGGCGGGAGGGAGAGAGGGGAGAGGGAGAGATTGATTGGTTTATTATGCCTTGGTAAGCCTTTGGCATATACGAGGGTTGATCAATAAATAGTCGGCTTGGTAAAGAAAATCGCGTTTTTTTGGACAAAAATCTTTTTATTTCTCAACATAATCTCCTTTTAGCTCGATACACTTATTCCAACGATTTTCCAAATTTTTGATGCCCTCCGAATAATACGATTTCGAAAATAGGACTCTGTTTCGGCGATGAGGTCATCTCTGGAACCAAATCTCTTTCCGCCAAGGCATTTTTTCAGGTTTGGAAACAGAAAGTAGTCGGAGAGGGCCAAATCTGGAGAATACGGTGGATGCTAAAGCAATTCGTATTTAAATTCATGAATTTTGGCCATGGCAACTGGGTACGTGTGAACGCGTGCGTTGTCTTGATAGAAGAGCACTTTTTTCCTCGCAAAATGTGGACGTTTTTTCTTCAATTCGTCGTTGAATCGGGTCAGTACGGCTGCATAGTATTCGCCATTAATCGTTTTTTTCGGCGGAAGTTAATCGATGTAGATTATGCTGCGTGCATCCTAAAAATCCGTGGCCATGGCCTTACCGGCCGATGGCACCGTCTTCGCCTTCTTTCGGAGCACGTTCGGTCGGTGAAGTCCATTGTTTCGATTGTTCTTTTGTCTCTGGTGTATAGCGATGGATCCATGTTTCGTCCACGGTTACGTAACGACGCAAAAACTCAACAGGATCACGCTTATAGATCGCCAAACACGCCTTTGAATCAGCTACACGTTCTCTTTTATGGTCGACAGTGAGCAAACGCGGCACCCATCTTGCGGATAACTTTTTCATACCCAACTGATCACTTAGGATTGAAATCACTGAGCCATATGATATGCCTGTGGCCTCAGCAATCTCACGCACTTTTAGTCTCCGATCATTTAACACCATATCGTGGACTTTTCAATTGTTTCCGGTATGACGACCTCATTTGGACGACCTGGACGTTCATCGTCAACAATGCTCGTACGACCGCTTTTAAATTCAGCTGTCCAATATTTAATGGTTGATAACGAAGGTGCAAGGTCCGTATAAACCTCGTCTAGCTCCGCTTTGATTTCATTGTTCGTTTTCTTTTTCAAAAACAAAAATCGAATCACTGCACGATACTAAATTTTTTTCATTTTTGTAAAAAACACTAAAGTTTTTTGTCTTTCGATGGCTGTCAAACGCAAAGTAAACATCGCAGCGAGCTAAAACTTTGACAAGAGTCATGTGAAGGATGGCACTCCTAAACGTCGCTATTGATTTCTTTTCTCGACCAACAGATGGCGCAAGGCCGACTATTTATTGATCGACCCTCGTATAAAATACTTATAAAATACTACAAAATTATCATATATCCACATGGTCGAATAAGTGAGCATACTGACGATTTTTGAAATCATCTAAACTCGGCGAAGAAGTAATATGGGACGGTAAACAGTTCCAGAAATAAATGCCAAATATTGAAAACCCTTCATGATAAAACACAGTACGATGTGTAGGGATGGCAATGCTTGATCGAGGCTACCTTGAAAGTCGTTCAACTGGGGTTGTCACTTGAATAAATAATTCTTGAATCTAAGCTGGTGAACTTTGATGGACAATGCTAAAAATAATAATACCAAGAAAGTAAAAACGTCTTGCTTTCACTGTGATCCAGTCAAGTTGACGCCTAAAGGTTGAGATGTGAGTGTCCCGTCGCAAGTCAAAGATAAAACGAATACAACAGTTGACAAGGCGTTCCAATTTTATATTTAGCACATCCGATAAGTTGTGGTAGACTACGCAGCAATAATCTAGTTGAGGAAAAATAAGAGAAGTGATTAGTAACTTCCTTACTTCCATGGAAAGAGCATTGCGATGAAATTTCAACTTGTGAATAATAAAAAGCACTTTTTGTGATATATGCTGTACATGAGATTTCCGAGACAAATTACACTCTATAGTGACACCGAGATTGCGGGCTTCATTAACGAATGGAAGACATTTAATGAAATGACCATTTAATGACATCGGTAATATTTCAGAGAAATCCAGCTAACGGGTGTAAGAATTACTACCAAGTATTAGAACCTTAGACTTAGAAATATTGAGCTTAACACCATTTCCTACCGCAAAATTAGCAATAGCATGAACATCGTCAGATATCAACTTCATTCCTTGGTTGAGTTGAGACGGACAACAATCAAGATAGATTTGGGTGTCATCGGCAAATATCATGTGCGGTGAATTTTGTAGTACAGAACCGATGTCATTGATATACAACGAGAACAAAAGAGGTCCGAGGACAGATCCCTGCGAAACCACTGCGTGACTACCAACGACGTCTGGAGTTTGGCAGGGTTCTGTCCTCGGACCTCTTTTGTTCTCGTTGTATATCAATGACATCGGTTCTGTACTACAAAATTGATGATCACGGCAACTACTCTGCCAGCAGTTGCCGTGATCATCGATGACTGAGTCGTTCCTGATAGATATGAGAAAATCCAGTCAAGAACCGAATAAGGAAATCCGAACTTCTTCAGTTTCAAGAGAAGTTGCAGGTGCGGAGCTGTATCGAATGCCCTACTAAAATCAAACAAAATTAGAATGGTCATACGTCTACTATCTATATTACGCCTTACATCTTCGGAAATATGCAAAAGGGCGGACTGAGTACTGAACCCATTACGGTATCCTAATTGACGTGAATCAAATATCTGATTGATTTCTATCCAATCGGTTAATTGTCTTTGAAAAAGCCGCTCAAGCACTTTTGACTCTTCAGACAATTTAGCTATTGGTCGCGTGTCTGATTGTGCAAGAGGCGTTTTTATTTTGGACAAAGGCCAAAGAAAGGCCCTCTGCTAGTACTGAGGAAACTCTGAAGATAAAAGAGAGAGGTTAAACATAGCCGTCAGAATAGGGCATGATACCGTAAGCGATTTAACCAAAGAAAACATGGAAATACCATCGGGACCAGCTGCATACGATGTTGAATTGGAGTTGCCAGAGATAACAAGACGCACTTGAGAGCATGTAATTTCAGAAAAACTAAACGTTGGACGAATTGGCTGGATATTGGAACTCAGCCTACCAAAATCATCATGCGAATACGGTGGCAGTTGACTGGATATTTCCGAATAGAACTCCTTGAGCTCGTGCAGTTTAAAAAATTGAATAGGAGATGGATTTATAATAAATGCTCCTTAAGTCACAGTCAAGATCACCTGCAATAATTATATTCTCATAAACGTGTGAAAAATTATATAAGACTTAAATGAAGTCATCAAACATAAGTCCATTTTGGTCGCCTATATACTGAAGCAAAAAGTAGTTTCTTCGCATCGGAACTGGTAACTTCAAAGTTCAAATATTCTGGTGCATTGGAAAACTGATTCGGAGAAGACGCCAATACTTTTGCTTTAAGGGAATTGTGGATGTAGTAAGCAATCCTACCTCCTTCTTTGCCTTTTCGATCGTTGCGAATAAAAAAATATTCGTTGATGCTTACTAGGTCGTCAGCAACGTAAAAATGAAGCCATGTTTCGCATATCGAAACTATATGGTAGCTTTGTTCAATTACGGTCGATTGAATAAGTTCAATGTGACCACGAACAGAATTAGCATTGAATTGGGCAACCTTTAAAAGCGACGAAGATAGTGAGGGGAGCGAAAGAACCGGATTTGACTGTGGTAGTCAAACTAATTTTTGCAGGTCAGTTTCCTCAGTAATGATAATTAGCGTTTGCCCATCTCCTTTACGAACATGAATCTTGCCAGATCGAACCCACACATATTTATAGCTTCATTCAGAAGCACGAGCTTTAGTGAGGCGTAGAAGCTTATAGACTGCTGCAGGAAGAAACTCATCGATAAATACTACTGTCGAAACCAAAAACTTCTCTGAGGGACAGATCCTTTTTTATTCGCTTTTTGTCGATTATATAATCCTTAACTTGGTGAGATTTTAAAGTCAATATCAAAGACTTCGATGTTCTCTGGCTCAGCGCTGATGAAGAAGATTCACTTTCATTTTGCCCAATAGTCGAAAAATTCCTCTTTGTATTGAAACAACGAATATCTAGAATATCACCGAGAAGGTTTGAGATTCCGAGGGCATGAAAAACTTTTTCAACTATTACTTCGTTAGAATCGTGAATAGAGAGAAGCATCCCGGAAAGAGTTATCTCAGCAGAGAGGACCGATGTAATCGCCGAAACTGAGGAGTTAGCTCTAGCCATCGTAAGTTCAGTTGATCGGTTAGCATTCTTCTGAGATAACTGAACATTGTTTGCGTCGAGGCGTGAAATTCTTAACTCATGCGCTTCTAGTAATTTTGTATGATTTTCGATGCAATTTAGCCTATCCGTTTGATCATCATTGACGATTGTCTGCTGAGCAATGAAAGCACAGAGATTGGCATACATGGTCATGAGAAGTTCTCTATCTGACATGTTGAGCGCGTGTTATTGACTCGTAGGCGAACACTGCCAAGCAACGTTCGTAACATCAACTGGCGAACCGATTAAATCTTCAGATGTATCTAGTGTGCGTCGATGATCCTCGTGAGATGATTGTTGTATATTCGAAGATATCATTGAAGTAGAAGCAGAACGTTTAGGGGATGACGGTGGTGATCGCATCAAATTAGGCATATTGGAAAAATGCAAGGCACAGCAATCGTTGGCTGATTTAGACGAGAAATAAGCCTTACCGCAACCAGGGTGCACAGATTTCAAACAAATTGAGCACGAGGCACTGTTATTTGCAATGCGCTTGTTGCACTTGTCATACTCAAGATAAGACATACAGAATGCTAGATAACTAGAATACAAATAATAAAATATTGCTCCGCACAATGCCTCCTTCAAGGTTGGCTCGACAATGCTACGACGCGTGTATATATAAAAGATAGTGTATACACATGCTCGCACACAATTAACGTTCACAAAGTAAACAAAGATAGAGCGCGGTAGAAGTCCGGTAGGCTCGTTGTCCAGATATGTATAAAGGCATAAGTATATCAGAAAATAGCTCGGCACCTGTACAGTGAGAACAATTGAGGCACTGCAATGCTTTTACATATTCCAATATTTCAACGTAAAAGTGGATGCGGGGAGGGGGAGGGAAGGGGGTATATATATATATATAGAGAGAGAGAGAGATTGATGTTTATTCGCTTATTAGCTTTCTCAACTATTTGATGTACATAATTTTCATGTTTATCTTACGTTTAGAGTGATAAATCTTAAGCGACAATGTTGTAGACCAAGTTTTATGATGGAAATTTTCGGTAGTTCGCAACCCGGTTAGTGTCAGCGCCACCTAGATCCCTGTGTTATCGATCTCAGAAAGATCTCTAACAATCGAATCCTTAATTATTTTTTGTCAACTCTGCTTGCCTCACTCATTCATTAAGAATTAATGAGGCAACCAGACCTGACGATTTTTAACTTTCTAAAGAAATCGTGAAAAAATATTGCCACAGCCCGGGTTCGAACCGGGAACTACAGAATTCTAGCCTGGTACGTTACCAATTACGCCACCGCGGCTCTAGCAACATCAATTCACGATCTCTATTTAATGTCAAGTAGTATACCTTTCTGGAAGTAGAATTCTGGAGTTCCCGGTTCAAACCCGGGCTGTGGCAATATTTTTTTGTCTCACAGTCTTTGTCTCACACTCATAAACTAAACCGCTTATAACATATCGTCTACCTTCCCATACCGGCTGCATTGCAATATGACTCGCATCGCTCTGTTCTGCGCTATCTGCAGTTTATTTAACCCTGTCTCACCCATACCCACTGCAGTGTTGTGCGATATTCAAAGTGCGGTGCTATAATTGCCTTATATACGACACATCTAGTGTATGCCGATATATATTGCCCTATCCTGTTCAGAAAACTCGTTTTTTTACCTATTTTTTTCAACATATACTCACAGTGGTCTTTAAATCGTAGCTTATCATCTATCATTACACCTGAATATTTAATACCTCCACTCGCTCTAACTCGGTTCCATTCCTTTATTTCAGTACAATATTCCCTCTCAATTCTTTTCTTACACTCCTCACAATCATATATTGGGTTTTTTCCACATTCATTTTCAGTTTGTTCCTATTCATCCATCTTTCCACTATGTTTAATGCCCCACTCATCTTTCTTTCCACCTCCGCACTACTGTCTCCAGTAACATATACTAGTGTATCATCAGCAAACATTTTCATTTCACAGTTTTCTGGACATATTTCGACTATATCATTTATATATATAATGAACAGCAGCGGCCCTAATACGGATCCTTGTGGTACCCCGTATTTCGTTGTAATAATTTCCGAAAATTCGTCATTAAACCGTACTCTTTGCGTTCTATTGTTTAAGAACGACCTAAACCAATCGAACACTTTACCTCTAATTCCATATTGAAAAATTTTTCCTGTTAACAATTCTCTATCCACTGTCTCAAATGCTCGTTTTAAGTCCATGAACATTACTCCTACTATTTTCCCTTCGCTAATGTTTAATTTCCATTCGTCTATCACGGTTTGAATCGCCGTTATAACCTTTGATTGCAAATACTTTTCGATTTGACTCTTTACTACCAACTCTAGGACCTTCTCGTACAGTGGCAACATATTAATTGGCCGGAAATCCTTCGCGTTATTGGTTTTCTCTATCTTTGGTATCGGTATGATCGTGGACGTTTTCCAACTATTAGGGCAACAGCCCTCCTTTATGGACTCGTTAATTACATCAACAAACTCCTGTTCAATTGCACTGAACGCTAAATGCAGTATTTCGCTTGATATTCCTTATTCGGTACCTTTCTTCTTCGGGAGTCCTTTAACTATTTTAACGCGTTCCTCTATTCCGATATTCTCGAAATTTTCTATGCTTTTTTCGTTTCTCACGCCACCACCCATCAAGATTCTTCTGCTACCTGGCCTTCCAGATGCATCTCTCTCTATTGAGCTTACTATGCTATTAATACAGGGTGCGCCATCTCAATCTGGTCGATGGAAGTATTGAATAACTTAGAGAATTTTCAACAGATTTCACAAAGTCGTATTTTTATATTAAATTTGATTCATTACAATTTATTTTGATTAGTTTCCAAAAACCACATCAATCAAATGTCCGCCTTTATTACTGAGACAAAAATGAGCTCTTTTTTCGGCATTTTCCATTGTATTTGCCAGCGTCTCGGGCGATATCGCTGCGATTTCGGCTCGAATGTTGTTTTTAGCTCCTCTATCGTCTTCGGCTTATTGGCATAGACTTTACTTTTCAAAAATCCCCACAAGAAGAAGTCCGGTGCAGTCAAATCCGGCGATCTTGGTGGCCAGTCAATATCCCCTTTCTTTAATATCACACGTCCTGGGAACTTCCGACGCAAATAGTCCATTGTTGAGCGCGCAGTGTGACATGTCGCACCATCTTGTTGGAGCCAAAATTCCTTAAGACCTTTTTCACGCATTTGTGGTAAAACAAAGTGTGCCAACATCCACCGATATCGATCCCCATTGACAGTTTCACCAGCTCTGAAGAAAAATGGTCCAATGGTGGTTTTTGAGCAAACACCGGCCCAAGCTGTCACTTTCTAATCGTGCAATGAAGTTTCGTGAATAATATGAGGATTATCGGTGCCCCACATGCGACAGTTTTGTTTGTTGACAGCGCCAGAGAGAGTGAAATGAGCCTCGTCGGTCATCAGAATTCGCTCCCAAAAATCCGATTATTTTCAATGTAAAGCGAAACTATTTCGGCGCGTTCTTTCAGCGTATAGCGATACATGGTTGAAATTGTACTGAAATAACCTATACGAAACGTGTTGTACGACGCTGGTCGGTTAAAATCTGTCAGAGTTATTCAATACTTCCATCGACCAGATTGAGATGGCGCACCCTGTACTTTCAACGTAAAACACATTAAATTTGTCAACCGTCCTTCTCTCCGCCATATCGTCTAATATTTCAAAATGTATATTTCCAATTCCTCTCTCTTTGGCTGGTCCCCCTCTAATAAGTTCTTTCAAGGTTTTCCACATTTTTTTAGGGTCGTTTTTATTGCAGTCTATCATATTCTCGTAATATATATTTTTCTCTTTCCTTATCAATTTAAGTACTGCATTTCATTCTACTTTATACTGTTCCCAGTTATCATCGGTTCCCTCATGAATTGCTTCCCTGTAAGCATTATCCCTTTTACATGCCACCTTCTTATCTCATCAGAGTACCATTTTTTACCTGTCCATACGCTTGGAATCCTAACTACCTTTTTTGGTGCTACTATGTCCAAAGTATCTACTATACTATCGACAAGCATCTTTGCCTTTCGATTTATATCTTTATCTGTCCATTGTCGTACGGAGTTTTTCAGCATTGTTATAAGCTCTTTCACGTCAATTTTACTATAGCTCCTAGTATTATACTCTCTCTGTTTCCTCTCTGTATTGCTCGTTCCTAATACTACTTTAACCCACGCATGGTCTGTTATTTTTGGTTCGTGTTCCACATGCACTTGCACACCTGTATTTGCAAATACAAGATCAATAATTGTTCGACTATCCTGCGTTTTTCTCGTTAGCTCGTTTACATACTGTTTCATCCCTAAGCTTAACACTCCTAATATTAGTTGTTTTTTTTAGAACGCCTTTCCGTTCACATCTATGTTAAAATCTCCTATTATTAAACAATCTCCTTCTATTGTTAACTCTTCAGTTATATCCTCTATGAATCTTATAAATTCCGCATCTCACGCACTCGGTGAATGGTACACCATTATTATAACTCCTTTATATTGTAACGGAACGCAATTCGAGCGATCCGCTATGAAGGAAAGGGATCAGCCTCACGACAAAGAATTTAAATACTAATCAACCAAAAACATCGAAATCATGCAAACACGAACAAAAGAAAAAGGCACACTAATACAAAATAAAGAGATAGAGCCCCGTCAATAAAAATCAGTGATTAAATTGTTGCAAAGCAACCAATAAACAAGTTGCGAATAGGCGTCCGCCGGACCAGGGAACCAGACAAAGTCAGTAGGTACACGCGAGCAAACACAAGTACCCACCTTAGGGTGGGTACTTCTTAGGAAGGATGGAATACAGCAGCAGGCAGGACCGCTCCGTGAGACCACACACCGGCTAAGCAGTCACATAGCATAGCAGGCTCTACCTTCGCGCTAAAACCACACTCGAGACGCAAGCACAGTACACGAGAGTACCCCACGCAAGAAACATGCAAGACAGGAGGCAGTGCGGCTAACGAGACCCCACGTCGCGCCTAGCGGACCCGAGCGCAGTAGCCCCCGCCCCTACGCAAAGACCAGGCGGAACTGCCCGGAAGACCACACACCTCGCCATGCAAACACCTAGTGCGCAGTAGGCCCTACCTTCCCGAAAGGCCACACTACACGAACAACCCAATACGCCAAGACGACCGCACCACGGGGAAAGACAAAAGCAACTTGTGAAGCCCTCGAGATTCCCCAGACTCAAGCGACAAAAGATAGAGTGTACATGAGTCTCGACCAACTACGTCCACTCAACGATTCAACATTAAAACCAGAAAAAACTCTTAAAACGAAGACAATCTTCTAACAAACCAAATAAATAAATAATCCTCAGAACACCACCAATACCTAGAACCCGACAAAAAACGAGAAGATTGGAAAACGAACGAGGAACACACAAAAAACTCAATAAACATAGGTTTGAGGAAAATTAATCAAAAACTCAAGGCAAACCGAATCTCATAAGGAAGTTAAAACCGACGTCAAACAAAAAAGTAAAAAAACAGTAAAACTACAACAAAAAATTTCAAAAGAAAGATTGAACCTACAGCAGGTAGGGAACTAACATGGAATAAAGAAACTCAACCTCGCTAAAACCTCGGTTCAAACCCCAGAAAAGCAAAAACTGACCAAATGAAGACATAACGGGACACTTACACACCACCCCGCACCGCTCTCACCCAGTGATTAAGGTGTTATAAACATCACGTGGTATACCCCAAAAACACCCTCTCGGGGCCCATCGACAAAAGTATATAAACCATGACAAGACCAGACTCAGGGTTCTTATTGAATTCCATTCTGCAAGACGAAGTGCTGCTCGACAGCCAATCCACTCTTTTATTTTTATTTCAAGTCTAATCATTTTGGAAATAAATTGTCAGAAAATAGTGTTCTTTCGATAAACCAGTTCCCCTGCATTGCGCTTGGCGGCCCTATTCACTGCGTCAGGGCATCTCCCACTAACGGGTCCCCACGCATAGCGCAGTGGCTACTCGTCTGTTGGGAGGTGAAACAGTACGTGTGTCGCAAGACCTAGGGAGTTGCATCCCGGCTTGCTGGACCGCACGCACTCGGCTCGGAGGGTGTACCTGCGTGGGTGGGACCACGCAAGAGCCAGTCTCCAACTACCCCCTGTTACGCACTGATACCTCGGCAGATCTCGAAGATTGAGAAACCACAAAGCAGGCCCCTTAAAGGAAACGATAAGGTACCTTAATATAACGAGAATAATCGCCTCAGTATCAGGAGTACAGGATGCGCAAGTTAGTTAACGCTGCGAACCCCGTGTCTTGCGCGAATAACGAGCTATAGCTAGAGAACCAAAACAATAACAAAGCCGAGTACGATAGGTAGGTAAACTCACACTCCCGACTCGACATAACAATACTCGCGACTCTAGGCTAGTAAGACCGAGACACGAAACTCGCCGATGAACGTCCAACGAGGCGGACCCCCCGCAAGGCGAAGTATACAAATAAGTCACACATTATAGAATGCGTTAAAGACATACCACCAATAGCAAGCCGTCGTCCGATGATTATACTAAGGCCGACCCGTATTTCTTACGAAAATACCATGGAAAGCCACGTATGAGGACAAGCAAAAGTGGCTAGACCAGACAGGATAACCGCCTCGTAATCCTAAAGGATAACGAGAACCTTGTAGTATCAAAAATGAGTTTTAAGCTCCATATAGATGACACCAGTTCACCATGCGAGTAGTAACTTCACATAAAGAATAAATCGGGAATTATCCAAAATATCTCTCTCGCTTGACTTCGGCTTCGCTCACCGGCTATCTCACTCATTTGACTTCAGCGCTCAACGACGCTTTTGTATGACGCAGCCATATTGCAAAATTAGACACTTTCTGAACAACCCACGGGAACAGCACACTCATTTCTGCATCTCTTCGACATTCTTCGCCACTTTTCACCGGATCTACTCAGCTATTGTGCTCAACAGCACTCAAAATCAGGCACGAATACATCATTATAATTTCTAACAAATTCAATGACGATGAGGAGTGATAATCTCATCGGTGCATCCACATAATTGTCTCACTTTGTAGCGTGCGCTGCGGCACGGGCTGTACCACGTATCCTCACTAAATTTTGCCTGCTCGGTTAATATAATTGCGCATGTGCTTACTATTCACTGTATTTCCTCCCAGTAAATCTGCTGGGAAAATACCGTGAATATTTTCTACTCGGTTGTGCATCCTCATAATTTTACTTGTTGTGCTCTGCAGCGCTGACTGTTTCACGCTGTCTCATATCACGTTCCAGCACTCAAGCAGTACAACTGCGAGTGCTCTCACTTATTCCCTGTATTTTCTCATATAGCTTTATAGAGAATTTACTGGGAATAAGTCACATCTTTTACACTCTCACATTTCTCACTCCATGTCACGCTCCGCAGCACTGGCTGCGTCATGCTCACTGTCAAGCGCACATAGCACACAATTATATTAATTGTGTGCTGCTTCTCATGTAATAAATGACAGCGCACAATTAATATAATTGTGTGCTGGTCTCTCAAACCAAATTCGATTCAGTTTATTTTTTTGTATTTTATTTTTATATCTTCATGAATTTTCTATTTTGGACATATTTTGTAATTAGAGAGTGGAAGGAGAATAAAACCACTTTCGCTATATCTTTGTATCTGGTTTTATTTTTCTTGTTGTGAAGTGAAGCTTCATAATTTTCAATATATTGCAAGTTCCGTACAACACCAGTAGGAATTCTCAAATAGCTTTTTTTTTATCAATTGAGTGTCGAGCTCCGTACGTACGATACTAGATCGTCGTACGAATATTAAAATCAGGTCCCGATCGAACTGAAAATTATTCCGCATACGTAAGATTAAGAGACCACGCGCAACAAACACGCTAAATGTACCGGCATTAACCATACAACATACCCACCAACCTAGGCTCAATTCCTCCAAATTCAGTACAGTACAATAAATCATTAAGTACCTTAAGTACAATACAAATTGAAGAATTGCTCTCAAAAACAAATAGACCAATGATGAAAGGGTGATAAAACGCGCGTCCACCACGGACACATGCATAATCAAAATCCAAACTGAGGTCTCTCAAACACAAAAAAATACAAACAACACAATAATAAAGAATCAATTACAAACACTCTTGAACCAATAAACCCTAGGAAAAATCCCCCGATCCAGCCCAGAGCACGAACCTTTTTCGAGCCCACAACCTCTTTCAAATCCCATTCCCAATGGTATGGGAGAGGACCTTGCTCGAAAAATACAAACTACGCGAATTTGGCCGAGACCTACTAGCATATATGCGCATAAACATGACACCAAGCAAAAATTAATACAGTGATCGAAAGCATAAAATCGCGAAACGTTTAAATATATCTTATTATTGACCTCTATTGCTACACTCCAGCAATTCGATTCAATTTTATTCTTCCTTACTAATTCATATTTAATACGATCTCTTACGTATTCTATGGCCCCTCCTGTGTTTCCATTCTCTGCATCGCACCTAATTGCAATATAACCCGGCATATATACTTCACTGTCCCCGATTTCAGCAGTCACCCTCGTCCCCGATAACGCTATAATTGCAGGTTTCATTCAGTCAACCACCTGGTGTCGTATCTCATCGTTATGTGCTAAAAGACTTTGTGCATTCATGTACCATATCATCTCTTCCTTCTGTGATTGCTACTCTATCCATCCCATTCTCTTCTTTTCCTCTTGCAACGCTCTTTGTATGTTGGAAATTCTCGGTCGAGTGCACTATATTCTACATCTATCCTCAGATTGTACATTTGGTTTATGAACGTACAGTTTACACACTTACTCTTATTTATTGTACACTCTCTCGCGTTGTGTTTTCTGGCATATTTGTAGCAGGTTTCTTCTTTGTTTCAATTCTATGGTACATGATAATAGCCCCAGCATTTGAAGCATCGCTTGACGTTGACGTGATTGAAAACCGGACATTTTTTCCATCCCACGCTGAGCTTACCTTTTCTCAGTAGCTCCTCGTGACTTACTTCATTTACTTCTAGTATTATTGATCCATCGTCGATTCCTCTTCTGTTTCGCTCCTGTTGCCTTCCCTTCATTAATCTTTTCACAATTTTCATCTCCCTTCATTCGGTTTCCTCTATCCCGTTCTGCTTCTTAATTGTGTCAACAAGTTCTTCATCGGTCAATTTATTAGGTACGCAACTAAGTTCCCGCTGTTTTTCAAGAGATGACTCCAGTAGTCAGTGCTGGTCGATTGGGACATAACCAAAACGTCATGAACCAAGCTTAGACATATGGTAAACAAACCGCTTTGACACATTAGTGATTTTGTTTTTGCGTCATATACTTTTGGTTGTGTGAAAATGTCTGACTTTGTGCCAAATAATCGTCATTTGCGGGAAGTGTCGCTTTTCTTCTTTCATTCGAAGAAAACGGCGGCTGAAACGCATCAAGAACTCCAAAAAGTTTACGGACATGCTGCTCTAAGTGAAACAACATGCCGTGATTGGTTCCGTCGCTTCAAAGACGGTGATTTTGATGTTGACGACCGTTCGCGTGAAGGAAGGCCAAAAACCTTCGAAGACGCTGAATTGGAGGCATTGCTCGATGAGGATCCGTGCCAAACGCAAAAAGAGCTTGCTCCAACATTAGGAGTTACCCGCTGAGCCATTTCCAAGCGATTGCATGCGTTGGGAATGATTCAAAAACAAGGAACTTTGGTTTGATTCGTGGATAGCCTCAAAAGACGAACACTTCTACCGTGACGGTATTCGTGCTCTGCCAGAAAGATGGGAAAAAGTTGTCGCTAGCGATGGGCAATATTTTGAATGATTCAGTTGTAAACATTTTTTCACAATAAAGTTGCATTTTCATAAAAAAAAAAACAGCGGGAACTTAGTTGCGCACCTAATAATATCATCTTCTTCTACATTTACTCTTTTTTATCTTCGGATTTATCTGCGTTAGCTCAGTAACTTTAAAACCCTCACCTATTCTATCCTGCACTGCAGCCTTCAGTATTTCAATTTCTTTTCCCGATTCACAGCCCAGGATCACAGTTTCATTACTGCCTTTTTTCAGTTTTTTTATTCCCACCGCCATACTCTTTATATCCACCTTCTCTTTTATCGCTCATTTAGTTTTTTCGCTTTCCTGTTGCACTTTTGGTTTGATGATAATCACCTTTTCCTTCTTCTTTTCTTTCACTACGTCGCTGTAGGTTACCCTTGCGGTGCTCGAACCTTCTCCCTGTATCATTCTTTTCAGTTTCGCTATCTGTTGTTTCACACCTCCCATATCTGCACTAATTATCTCTTAAATCATCTTGTTTACTTCATTCTTGCAAGCGATTTCGTCCTTTATTGCTTTTACTGTTTTTATCAGCCAGTCTATTTTTGCGTCAATCGTTATTGATGAACTCATACCTCTGGTTCCTCTAATCGTTTCGGTCGATGCCAATCGATCTCTGCTACCACCTGTTGTCGGTGTCACTGTCTTCGGAAATTCATCTTCTGCATTGAATATATCAAATGCACCCTTGCACTGTACTAGCTCACGATTCCTATCCATTATTTTATACTTATTCACACACCGTGGGTGGTAAAAAAGTTTCGGACAAATTTTGTATCGTACTATTTAGCTTTTGATTGTTTTTTTTTTGCAAGCGGAGCATTGATACTCATCGTAGTCGCCCGTATTGTCCACATTTTGCTGTAGTAGCTGGTAAGTTACCGAAGCGTACACCTATACATACCAACCGGTAACTATATCATACTCACCGTGATTGCCTGATCGTTCCACGTATCGCTAATCACGAGTCACCGTGACAGCGATAATGGCCAGCGACACAACATTCGTCGAGTGAGAAATTTTGGTGCACGAATATGTTGCTAGCACCGTTAATACGATACATACCGAGCCATTCGCTAGATCAAATTGTTCACCACACAAAACCGATCACATTGATATAAGTTTCACACTATTATACCACTTCATTCCACTATATAATTATAAGTAATACGGCACGTCTGACAAAGAGAGAGAGAGAGAGAGAGAGAGAGAGAGAGAGAGAGAGAGAGAGAGAGAGAGAGAGATTGATTGATAGTCGCTTACTATATTAGCTCAATGAGCTACATATAATAAGTTTGCTTATACATTACATATAAATATCTGATACATATAAATATATATGAATACATATAGATATAATAAATATCTAATTATATATCAGGAGTACAAATTGAAAATGCGGGATTTTTTTCTATTTTTGAACGTTTATTCTGAAAAAATGGTAACAAATGAATTATTCAAAGTATTGTCCATCGCTAGCCACAACTTTTTCCCATCTTTCTGGTAATTTACGGATACCGTCGCGAAAAAATTCGGCCGGCTTGGCTGCTATCCAGTCATCGACCCATTTTTGGGCTTCTTCGTAAGAATGGAAGCGCTGGTCAGCTAGGCCATGTGTCATCGATCGGAAAAGGTGGTAATCGGAAGGAGCAATATCTGGGCTATACGGCGGGTGGGGTAAGACTTCCCATTTCAGCGTTTGTAGGTATGTTTTGACCGGCGCTGCAACATGTGGCCGAGCGTTGTCATGTTGCAAAATTACTTTGTCGTGTCTTTGCTCGTATTGTGGCCGTTTTTCTTTGAGTGCGCGGCTCAAACGCATCAATTGAGTTCGGTATAGTGCTCCTGTGATGGTTTCGTTCGATTTCAATAGCTCATAATACACCACACCCAGCTGGTCCCACCAAATACAGAGCATGAGCTTGGCGCCGTGAATATTTGGTTTGGCCGTCGATGATGATGCATGGCCGGGGTAACCATATGATTTTTTGCGCTTCGGGTTATCGTAATGGATCCACTTTTCATCACCAGTGACAATGCGATGCAAAAAACCCTTCCGTTTTTGCCGTTCGAGCAGCAGTTCGCATGCAAAAAAACGGCGCTCGACGTCTCTCGGCTTCAGCTCATACGGCACCCAATGTCCTTGCTTTTGGATCATTCCGAGGGCTTTTATACGATGGGAAATGGCTTGTTGTGTCACTCCCAATGAATCTGCGAGCTCTTGTTGAGTTTGACACGAGTCTTCATTGAGTATTGCCTCCAATTCAGCATTCTCAAACTTTTTCACTTGGCCCGGCCGCTCTTTGTCCTCAACGTCAAAATCACCACTTCTAAACCGCACAAACCATCTCTCGCACGTTGAAACCGATGGAACATGACTCGGATAAGCCTCGGAGACCAATCGATGTGCTTCAGCAGCACTTTTCTTCAAATTAAAGAAGTAAATTAAAACTTCCCGCAAATGCTGTTTTGTTGGCACGAAACTCGACATATTGAGAGCTCAAAAAAACTATGAATTTGACACTGCGACAAATTGACACATACTGAAAATTAAAGCTATAAGACGTAGCTTTGACATGAACATAGTCACAGTACTGCCTGATGCGTATAGCGTTAGTAACGCCATCTGTTATCAAACCCGCATTTTCAATTTGTACCCCTGATATTATATTATACTATATTCGCTCCCCTCTCTCTAATCTGAATATGTTTCGCTAACTTTCTTCTGAAATTTGGCACTCTGTCTTCTCTTTTTATTCCGTTTGGTTACGCATTTTTAATTTTCTGGTCCTCCGTAGTTCTACATCTGTTGAAATAAATATTTCTTTTTTGCCGTGTATTTACACCTTCTCCATATTGCACTAATTCTACATTGTTTTGCAAATACCAGGTCTATAAATATGAAACCGGAATTTGCCCATAGATGGCCCTAGCTGTCAATGTAGTTACCGTCAAACCGCGTCATTGGCGCCATTTCCTTGGTGACATCTCTGACAAAGATCTTCAACTCACAACAATACAAGTTTCATACAACAGCATAGTTTGTAATAGCGTTGAACATGTCGAATTTTCTGCCTGGAAACTACGATTTGTGGACAGCATTGATTTTCTGTTACCAATTGAAGAAAACTGCTGCAAAATCGCATCGAATGCTGGTCGAAGCTTACGGTGAGCATGCTCTTGGTAAATCACCGTGCTTTGAGTGGTTTAAAAAATTCAAAAGTGGCGATTTTGACGTGAGAAACGAAGAACGTGGAAGACCACCGAAAAAGTTTGAAGACAGCGAATTGCAAGCATTGTTGGATGAGTATGACGCTCAAACGCAATAACAACTTGCGGATCAATTAAATGTAACACAAGAAGCCATCTCCATACGTTTGAAAGCCATGGGAAAGATCCAGAAGATGGGAAAATGGGTTCCACATGAACTGAATGAAAGACAGCAGGAAAACCGAAAAACCACTTGCGAAATGCTGTTCGCCAGGTACAAAAGAAAGTCATTTCTCCATCGAATTGTGACTGGCGATGAAATATGGGTATATTTTGAGAATCCTAAGCGTAAAAGATCATGGGTAACTCCAGGCGAACCATCGACATCGACTGCAAGGCCAAATCGCTATGGACGGAAGACAATGCTCTGTGTTTGGTGGGATCAGAAAGGTGTGATCTATTATGAGCTGCCAAAACCTGGTGAAACCGTTAATACTGAACGCTACCGGCAACAAATGAGCGATTTGAATCAAGCTTTGCGTGACAAACGACCAGAATATCAAAAAAGGCAACACGAAGTGATTTTGCTTCATGATAATGCACCATCACACACAGCAAAACTGGTCAAGGAAACGATTGAGGGGTTTAGTTGGGAAATACTTTCACATGCGGCTTACTCACCAGACTTGGCTCCGTCTGATTACTACTTATTTGCATCGATGGGACACGCACTTGCTGAGCAGCGCTTTACTTCTTACGAAAATGTACGAAAATGGCTCGATGACTGGTTTGCATCAAAAGAGCAACAGTTTTTTTGGCGTGGCATCGACAAATTGTCAGACAGGTGGGAAAAATGTATAGCTAGTGATGGGCAATACTTCGAATAAAATATTTTTTATCATTTTCATACATCAAGGCAGTAAGCATTCACACGCTCTCTCATCCCCCCTTGTTACAGGTTGATCGCAGCAGGGGGTAGACGAACCATAGCCACGCAGCCTAATCTAGACTACATCGTCAGCGCGTTTACCAGCACTCCGGGCATCTACTATGAAGAAACAGGAAGCCTCAAGATAATCCAATTGACATGGCGGTTGATTGTCAGGCTGGACCTCGCTGCTCCAATGCACCGAGAAGCAGAGATAAGCAAAAGTCTACAACGCCTCACAGAGCTGTGCAAAGACGAAACCCGCGTCAATGATATATGCCCCATCCTCAGCGATTCCGTACTAAGAATGAAGAGAAGGATAGAGATGGGGGTATCGACCATATTCGACCTCCTCGGGATGCACCCCGTTCGAGAACGCAGAGGGTTAGTGGATGGCCTTGGAAGCATAATCAAGGCCATCACGGGAAACATGGACGCCGCCGACGCACGGGAACTCCACGGTAAGATAACGCACCTTAAGGCGTCCCACCAGACCCTGAAGGAAGGGCTGACAAATCAAATACAGGTCATCAAAACCACTCTCAGCCTATTTAATTAAAGCGCACATCACATACAGGCCAACGAACGGACTCTACAGGCCCAAATGCAGCATATGAACAGCACACTCAACAGAGAGATATACTACGTAAAGAGACGCCAACACTTAGACGAGACGCTCGACGCAATGTGTATTGCGGTCGAAGCATTACTCAGCGAGGTACAGGAGTTAGTGTGGCTGGTGGACGATATAGCTAGCGGTAAGCCCAGAGCAACGTCCCTGCCGCCACGCACACTCGTAACGCACCTCGTCGAAGCACTACCACACCTATCATCAGGCAGTAGTTTCCCAGTCGCAATAACGCACGACCAAGTGCCAACACTTATGCGACTGGCAGATACCAGGGCCTACAGCGAAGGCAACGCGGTCGTGCTCGTGCTGGATATACCGCTGATCGGGCAGCAACGGTATAGTATACAAAAAGTATACCCTATACCCATGCGTGCTGACAACGGCAAATACTACTACATAGACGCGACAGAGAGCCACGTAGTAATAGATCTCGAGAACCGCCAATACTTAAGGATGACATCCGACGACGTAAAAATTTGTAAGGTACTGGACAAATCATACATTTGCCCTCCAACACACCCTACAATTCCGATTACGAACGACGCACCCTGCGAGGTCCTTATCTACGCAAAAATGGACACCGATAACGGCAAAAATTGTGCAAAAAGGGTCATCGAAATAACCCGTCCCTTCGTCGTCCCAATGCAACAGCAAGGGCGATGGCTATACGTCGCGCCAACCCCCGAACCAGTAGGAATAAATTGTGGAAAAAATCCCACTCAACACGAAATACTGAGCAATTCGGGAATACTGGCATTGATAGGCATATGTATAGTAACCGCCCGAGATTTCAGTATCAGAACCATCGGGCGAACGTCGCAGGTCATCAGGGAAAACTACCTTCCATCGTTCAATTTAAAATTAACGGAAATCAAAGGTCAGGCACCCCCTAAGCAGACCGAGAGGACAAGTCCATTACAGAGCGTGCTGCGAGACTCGGAAGAGCTTCAAAAGCTCGGAGCTCGAGCCGACCAAATCATGGACGGCGTCAATACAGACGGAGACGGGATGCAACACATCCACAATATGAGTTTCTACTCACTGGGTGGAGTAGCACCGATAGCCTTGGTTGGCTATGTTCTGTTTAAATGTTATAGGTATCAACGAAACCGAACACCAACAAGGACAAGCGAGGCAACGACCCCGGCAACAGCCGAGGTAAACATCAACCTCGAGCCGATCGGACGACAACAGCCAGAAGAGCAACCGCGATCCGAGCTGGCCAGGTTATGCACCCGTCCCCTCAACCGAGAACGACTCGCTCGGCACGAAAGACGATAAGAAGCAGAGGAAAAACTTCATCGTCAACGAATGAAAAAATGAAACATTTTATTGTATTGTTATATAACATCAAACAGTAAAATTGTAAAAGGAAATACGAGAAACCAATCGAAGAAAAAATTTTTTAAAGAAAAAATTTTTCCTTCTAAGGGGGGAGGGATGTTGTGCCGCGGAATATTCCACTCCGTATTTAGTATATTCGGGAATATTCCATAGTAACGAAACATTGGAATTCGTTCAAGACAAGAAACGAAGTCCAATGCCCGATCGTATGAACGACCCCAAGAACGCTGACGCAGCATGAGCGACTCGCTTGGCGTTCGGGCGAAAGGCTAACGCTAAAATTGCGAATTAAGGGATTTTCGTGAAGACAGTTAGCAACTGCTTTACGAAAAGACAGTATTAAATTAGATTGGAAAGAGAACGGTTGGTTCCTCGTTTAATACTCGAAACAACGCATTATTGTACTTCTTACTTTGATATATAAATAGGCAACGGAAAGTTACCGTTGCTTATAATAAATACTTCCTTTTATATAAATTCGCGTTTCCATCTTTTACTCGAGATCCATCTCCTTATCGGCAAACGATCCCAAAAAATAATAACTTTTAATATTATACCGACTACCGAATAATCCAATTACTCGGTACCGGCATAACAGTCTTATAAATTCAGCATCCGACGCACTTGGCGAATGATACACAATTACTATCACTCCTTTATAATGTTCGTCCTTGACCTCTATTCCAGCACACCAACAGTTTGATTCTATTTTATTTATTGGTATCTGTTGGAAATTCAGCTGGCGCACGGCGATCGATAATCGTCGTGCGCCTACCTGTTGCGCTGCTTTGCTACACGTTGTTCGGTTGAGTCGGAGATAGGCGAAGCTTGGGCTTCGCGAAGCCGAGGATGTGCCTCGTTGGCACGCCGCGTCAAGCGAGAGGGATGTCTCTCTCGCTTGACTTCGGTTTCGCTCACCGGCTATCTCGCTCAACTGACTCCAGCGCCCAACGAAACTTTCATATTCCGCAGCCATTTGGAAATTTTGACACTTTTTCGCACGCACCGGCAAGAACAGCACGCATCCAGGCTCTCGGACTGTTTCATGGATTTATACATCGGACTCGCTCAACATCTCGCTCATCAGGACTCATTTGCTCAAGGTAAGAGTACATTGACATAATTTGGTAGAAATTCACTGTCAGTGAGGAGAGAAATACGGTGCATCACCACTTTGGCTCACTCGTGGCGTGCGCTGCAGCACATGCAGCATCATGCTTTCCTCACTTGCTTTAGCCGGTATAATTAATATAATTATACCGGTGTGGTCTATTCACTGTGCTTTCCTCCAGAAATTCTGCTAGGAAAGCACAGTGACTATACGCAGTTCATTTGTACAGCCTCAATATCTGTTTGTATTGTGCTACGCAGTGCTGACTGCGTAGCTGAGTTCACATAGACCAGCACTCCTGCAATATTTGCTGAGAGTGCTCTCATTATTAATTCATTGCAGCTACTCTGCAATACAGTGCTGAGTAGTTGCAGCGAGTTACGCACACATTTTCGCACTCAATGGCATCAGCGTGTCGTGCTGCGTAGCTTTCACTACGTGGCACGCACCGGCTGTCTCAAGCTCAATCACACTCAGCACACAAGTAATGTAATTGTGTGCTGCTCAAATAACATTCAAAATTCAATTTGTTTATTTATTATTATAAATTGTACCTTTTTTC